>JAWRVZ010000119.1:1795000-2154609 GCA_037043235.1 Rhodeus uyekii
CACTTA
The DNA here is from genome assembly GCA_037043235.1 of Rhodeus uyekii. Classification (NCBI taxonomy): domain Eukaryota; kingdom Metazoa; phylum Chordata; class Actinopteri; order Cypriniformes; family Acheilognathidae; genus Rhodeus; species Rhodeus uyekii. The sequence goes on from JAWRVZ010000119.1 coordinate 1,795,007, forward strand.
GTTATCAGCTCAGACCTAGCGCCAAAATACAGCTACAAGTTTAAGATTGTGTCTCCAACTTGACTCGTGTAACAGCTATTAATTATTATTAGGCTACTGACATTTTAGTTAGTTGCATGCAATTGACTGTTTACAAAAAAAACACATAAAAAACTAAATTAGCGAACATGCTACAGTTGACTAATTAACGTTCAGTTCGCGCCAATTATGAAAATAGGCGTGACGACATAAATTCGTGAAAATAACGTTATTTTGGAGCTGACGTTTATCAGTACTACTTGTAATGTGGGATTTAATGGGAAAATAAGCACTTACATGTGACATCAAGTAGCTTATATCCAACAGGTATTTTTCTCGTGTACCTTCCTTCAGGTCAACGGAGAGAGAAGGTGAGCAGCACGTTGCTGTAGTTCATTACATCACCACAAGATGGGGCTATACCGTAACTGTTCTTGCACACTCTTCAAAATATTAAATGTGAAGGGTTTATATCGAAACGATCTGCATTGTTCTTTGTGTATAGTGAGTGTCATTTACAACAAGGTTGTCTCAAATATGTATTTCATCTATAGTTTTATTTATTGTAGATAATTAACTATAAGTTAATTAATTATGAACTGTGCTTTTTCTCATTGAAGCACATTTCTATGTCCCATCATATGTCTAAATATTTTGCACGAAATATTACAATTCTGAAATCATATTAATTTTAGTTTATCACAATATCCACCATTAAAACTGAGCTGCATTTTCCGTGATTGCACTGGTTTGAGTGGATAATTTTAGGTGCTATTCACTCATTTCTAAAATTAAAAACTAGTAATCCATTAATAAATATTTTAGTTGTTTTTCATCTATTGCCTAACTATAATGATTCAAACTTTTTTTCCGTATTACTTTTAAATTGGTGATCAATTCATATGTTTTTCTTTGTCACTTACTATTTCAGATTCACTTACCGTTCTGTCCTTTGTAATATCCCATTTAACAAAAGCCCATAACTTCATCTTCAACAAAGTGTGGAAAAGTGAATTTTTGGCAGAAAACAGCACAAACATCAGTAAGCATAATCTGTGATTTATGTGATGTTTTGTAGTATTACTTGGTTTGTCTCACTTTGTGATAAAAATATGCTTAAAACCAATTTATATTTATGTATGACTGAGACCAGTATTGAGAGAATGAATCACGAGTCTTCCTGACTTTACAGGCCTTTTGTATGTCAAATATTTCGCCCTCTCAGGCAAAGCCCTTTTTTGAGGCTATGGGTAATGTCTTCCTCCTCTAAATGTCCCAGACACAACAGAAACAGGATGAAAAAAAGAAGCAAAATTGAGGGGTGATTAATAATTAAACGGAACAGAGCAGGCGAAAGGGTTACATTGTTTTTCTCACTCAGGGGTGTTTTTTCTGTCCGAACAGATTGAGTTGGAAACAGGGTCACAGGGATCAAAGAAAACCCTGAAGGAGCCCGTTGAGTTTTTATTATTATTTTTTTTTAGATATCTACAGGCCCACTCTCTGTATTCTCTCTCTTTTTTCTTGCAGTGTGTGTGTGCGCGAGTCGGTGAGAGAGAGATTTCACGCTATGACAGGGCTAGATAAAACCCCTGCAGATTTCCCAACAATGAACTCCAGGAGGTATATTTCAAAGAGAAAAATATGTCTTAATCGGTCTCATTGACAGCCTATTATTACTGAGAGTCAAATGATATTAAAATCACACTTGGATTGGTTGAAATCGATTGTCAGGTACACTTAAGTAACCCCACCACACTGCTTATTTAAATAATGAAAAAAGGCAATTGTATCATACTAGTCTCTTTTCAAGTACGCATTTTTCGGTAACTATTCCATATGTCAATAATTTGGTGCCGCTCAAGACAACCCCTCTTTCATATGCTAATTCGGGACCTTGACCTTTAACCCCTGAACCTCACATCCCGTATTGCCAATGCCCCCCAACCCCATTCCCCACACAAAATGCTTTCAGGGGCGCACCGCCGCCCCAAAGCCTCGCCTCTGGACATCTCTCGGTCGCTGGAGACTGAGAAGCGAGGTACCTTTAAACCACTGCGGCAAAAATCCCCACCAAAACTCTGCAGTCATTAATATGCAAAAATGCAAATGAGTGGGTAATTAAGAGCTGGAGCTCTCTGGAGGCTCTTTGATTGCTAATGAATTCTAATCTGCAAAAAAAAGGGGGAGGGGAACGAGGAGAAAAGGATGAAAGAATCAGACAAAAAGAGGAAAATATTAAAAAGTCGCTGCTATACGTAATCATATAATCCCTTATGGAAACTACAAAGATCTCATTTACTATCTGTAGACATGTACACAACACTTTACGGGTCGTACGATGACCAGAGACAAACATTCGCTAGAATGCTAACAATTGGCCCTGGGTGAAATGATAGGAGCGTATCCAAAACTCTGACATTCCTAAGGCCCTTTGAAACGGGATACTGCAAAGCTGTGCTGTACATCCTTGTAACATCTATCTTGTTTTACGGTATATCGTGGTGAAGGTGAGTTCCTGAGGAAGACAGTGACAGAGAGAATGTTGGAGAGGTCAGGTAGCATGACTGTCTGCATGGCAGCACCAGCTGTGTTGTAGAGAGGAGATGTTATTTCATCACTTTTGCAAGCGAAAACACCCCCACTCACACTCCCTCGCTCGCTCTCTTTCTCTCTCACACACTCAGGCACACACAAACATGCTGTTATTGTTACTGAAGTAGTCCCACGATACCCACAATCTCTCACTTCACCCCTCCACCCTCCTCATCCATCTCTCTTTCGTTCTTTCTTTCTTTTTTTCTTTCTCTTTGCATTCTGCACCTCCTTGTTAGTTAACAACATACAAAAAGAGATACATTTATTTTGTTTAAAGGAATAATGAATGTTGTCTTATCATTTACTTACCCTTATGTTTTTGTTCCATATCCATGTAATGCTGAGCAAAACAAGGAAATAATTCGAATTTTAGAGACATTTCTTTTAAATGAATTAGTGATGATTCAGTTTGCAAAACCTGTCTGAATGATTCATCCATGAATCATACGGATTTGGTTCTTGCGTTTTTCTCAGTTACTCAATAGAGTTGTTCCAAAACCCCAAAGACTAATTCACCACTGATTCCATCAAGATTTTCCTATAGGGTTTTTCAATTTATGAGTAAAATAAGGTCCGTGGTCAACATTAATTTGATGATATTTGAACGTTTTGTTCTGCAATGTACACTGCACACACTCACACCCTAACTACTAGTTCATATCTACTTCAAAATGCGGTGCGTCAATTACATTTTTACCTTTATGCATTTAGCAGACGCTTTTATCCACAGTGACTTACATTGCATTCAAGGAACACATTGACATTCTAATCAGTTCTTACTTTCCCTGGGAATCAAACCCATGACCTTGATGTTGCGAGCGCCACTCTCTACTGTTTGAGCTACAGGAAAGTGTCATGTACAGTGTGGAGCAGGGGTTCCAAATACGTCAATCGCATGGAATTAACAAAGTAGACGTTAGCCCATCATCCGTCTTCACTATGAAATTTGTCACTTGATTGACGTACAGGGCAGCCAGTCTGACCTCTGACCTTTTCTGACACATGTGTCACCGCACAGGCGCACAACGTCGCCAAGTGATGCAAAACTCTAGTAAGCCAGCGAAAAAGCCTCTAATTTATTTCTGTCAAACTTAAGAAATGAATTAAAAGAATTAAAAATGCAATAGAATTAAAAAGTGTGGGTACCCCTGGTGTAGAGCAAACCAAATATCGTCAAATTGATCTCTACAAAACTTACTTTACACATAAAGTTTAGCGATAACCAATGGTGAAAAAGTCTGGGATTTGGCAGCCAGTAACAGCTCAATGGAAGATTTTCAGTGAACATTGGCTTAAGTTTTTGTCTGTCTCTAACACATATCTTTCACGATTTCGTACGACTTGGAATATAGAAAACAATTCTTGTGATTACTTTAAAGAAGTCCTTTGAAAACTTCAAGTCCGCATTAAATGGAAGTTGCAATTGTATTTTCTTCCCGTATTCTGACGTACATCAGAGTTAAATGGCTTTTTGAATGAGAAAAAGTATGAATGTAGACTTGATTTTGTCCATACAGAACTGATTGGCACATTGCGGTTTGCTATTGCTCTGATCTCATGCGACTGACAGGTTATTCAACCGAAAATATGTCATCAGATGTCTGTACAAGTGGGACGGGAAGTAATTTTTCTTAAATATTATGAGGGTACATTAATTATATGATGTGCACAGATATATTCCATAAAATTAAAAAAAACAGGAATGGGCATTTTTATTTCATGGTGACTTTAAAAACTCTCCACTGTAATTGTATGGTAAACAACAACTTGCACCATTATTTAGAATTTCTAATTTTATGTACAACAGAAGATACAGATTTGAAGGTAAATAACTACAGAATTTTAATTTTCGTCGTTTAACGTAAGTGTAGCACCTCCATACACATTAATGCGTATCTATTCTTTTACTTACAGCTGATTTATATTTTAAAAATTCCGAAAGAGCGTTTAACAAACGTAGACGCGGACGTACAATGCATTGTGAAAGGGTTAATGAACTTCTACAGCATTGCGCTCTGTGTCGCGTTAAGTTAGAGCTGGATCGACCGCATGTCTGTGTGGCGGGAAGCTGGAGGTCTTGGGGTTTGTAAACAGGAAGTCTACGTTACACTCACTGTACCTGATGCGTGGGTGATAGAGCAGGGGCTGCCCGAGCAAAATGTGCAACGTTGGGATCCAAAAATGGCAGGTGTGTCAGAGATAGGGGAACACATGATATAATCTTACGAGACCCTTGAGAGATTGACTGTGAAATGGTTGGAAAAACGAGCAAATACCGAGGCAACCGCATTGCCCTATTTTTGAGTTGTTACAAGGATTTTGATGTGCGAATGAATCTCACAAAAACCTGTCAAGAACACACCTGTGTCATATTTAACATGAATAAATGAGTACTATTGAATAAAAACAAATGTACATACTTTAGGAATTTAAGATTTTTTAATGACTTTTAAATAACCCCACTTACATGTTTTGATTAGCATAATGCACAACTTGCATTATTAAAAACTGAATTAGAATTGAAAATGATGGATATTACCCAAAAAGAACTACAACAACTCAACAGTAAAAAATGTATGCATTACGGTAATGACAATTTGGGGAGAAAATGTGCTTGACCCTCTTATGTTCTTCGGTAATTTCTGACGAAATTTGGTAACGTTTTTTGGCACTTGGTATGTGAACATACACAAAAAAAATCATGGACATGATTCGAAAAGGTTAAGTGGTCTTTTAAAATTAGTCATTCTTGTACTTGGAAACGAATGGGAAATAAATTTTATCTAGTGGAAACTTTTGGTACTGCGCCCAAACAAAATCTTATTAAAAAAGCCTTTTCTTTTTAGATATCAACCTCAAATCTTTAGATTTATGTTTTATGTCTTCATGGATTTATGTCTTGCAGTTTTACAGTAAAACATGTTTTGGATTATTATTATTTTTTTTCATATCAAAATTGAAAATTGTATCTTTGTGCATTTTTCAGAACAGTAAACGTAAAAATGTAAATGTTCTTTTAAAACATTTTTTTCACACCAGCAATAATCTGCCAAGTGTCATCTTTAAAAAGAGACCAAACGAATGAATTATTATCTAAAAATATTTTGGGTGTAAATGTAATCGGCATGTTTTCGTGTGATGAAGCAGTTTCAGGCATGCTCAGGTGCCTGGTCTTGTCTTATCTACCCAAGGCATTTGGTAAGCATTTGTATCGCCTCTAATCAACATGGTGGGTTGATGGTCCTTTTCCCAGGGTGCTGTAAAGGTGGGTGCCTTCATTTTGGTGCGCGTTGACTGGCCTCCAATCGAGCGAAGTCAGCGGGGGTCAGTTTACCATGTGCAGGGCAAGCAAAACAGATAGATACGCCGTGCTCTGCCTCTCTCCTCCCCTTCTACTCAGATAGACTCAGAACATGGGCGAAGGGCCAAAGTCATCAATCTGTGAAGTCGAGTTTCAGAAAAATGTTTCCATTAGGCTTGTAAATATGGAATCATTCTTAGAATCAGCATAAAAGATAATAAAATAAATTAAGATTCCTGTTTGGGAATAAAAGAATTCAGCTCGTGATTGTCATAGAGATGTCACTGTTTGAATTGATGGGAAGGCATTGGGGGTTGGTGAGGCTTTGGGGTTGCGGAGCTTGGCCTAGTTTCATGTTTGATCACTACCGTATGCATGGAAGATCTCGCCCTCCGCTGCAGGTAGTCAACGAGTGCAACACAGCGCACCCCAAACATCTGTGTGATACAGCAGCCATGGAGGAGTTTCTTTGAAGAGCTCAGATGGCTTTTAGGGATGTGAAAAGAGAGAAGTAAATCAGAGATTAGAGAGTTCGGTGCAGAGGATGAATGCATGAAAAGGTTAGGGGTTCATACTGTGCAGTGCTGTAGAGCAAACAGAGATAAAAGGCGGGTTCTGTGCACAGATGACCTGGAAATGGAAAACTCTGGATATGCACACGGCGAGAAGCTTGGGTTCAAACCAACTGACTGCAGGTGCTCCGTTCCGTAGGAAAGTTTGGTTTTGCACATTTCATTTTATGTTATATTTTTGTTATAACATAACGAGAAATACATTCTGCCATTCTCATACTTTCTCATACTGTTTTACTTTTAAGCTTTTGTCATTTTTCTCCTGTTTCTCAGTAGATCCTCATTACCGTAATACATTAATTCTGTTCAGATTTATATTTAAAAATAAATAAATGAACAGCTCAAATACCATAATGTATAAATACTTATATATTACTTGTACTCAAATGATAACATTTTGATTTTCAAATGATTATTTAAAAAAACATTTGCATTACGGTAATGAGAATTGCCGTAAATTTAATTAGAAAATGAATTTGGTCGGAATTTGCAAATAATGTCGCAACTGATTATTAATTATTTTTCAACTTTACTTTTCCATTTTTATTTTTACTGTTGTTACATTTCACTTTTACTTCTTAGATTTCTTAGAGTTAAAAAAAACGGCCATGTTTTGTGAGATTCACCCTATGTTTGGGTTTTGCATATCAAAAATGCATCTTGACAAACATCTACGCATGCAAACATCTACATCAACATCTATGCTTAAATTTGTTTAGATGTTGTGGAAAAACTGCACATGATATCTAAGCCACAAATTAACTCCCCCAAACAAGTGTTTTTTGAACCATTGGAAAAGTGATTCATCAATGCATATGGAAAACACACGAAAATAATACTTGCGCTCCGTTAAACCAAATAAATACACGCTGTCATGAATAATTTCCATATACCAATTTAATGTTAATTGCATGGTAATTTCATTGTATGCTTCAAATTGAGTAGTATAATATTATGCCACGGAAACGTTACAATAGCAAAACAATAGTCTTTATTCAGACTTTTTACATAGATAAATATTTTAGACGTTCACACAAATGTATGAATGATTAGCAGAAACGTGTGAAACATATGCTAATTTTACTTCTACATCTGGCGTTAATTACAGACAGAGGGCGGAGGATGGCTGGAAGGAGGATTCAACAGAGTCTCTTAGATAATGAATCCTACCATGCATGGAAACAAGATATTATACTAAACCATCATGGATTTTTTGTGGAAATCAGTCACATTTCACGGCCACTCTGATCTGTCCTGTTTGCTGTATTACGGCTGCCTGTGATGACAAATCCATTGTCCATCAAAAGAGAAAACTCCGTCCAAAAATCGACATGTCTTTTTGTCTTAAAATCCCTGGACGTCTTTCTAAACCATACAAGTTTTCTTTTTCTTTTGTCTGTTTTAACCCTCCTTTCTACATGACCCACTGCATGCTCTCCATGTCAGGCCCAGCTGTTGCTACAAACTACTTGGAGATCTTACAAGCTCGCTAATTTCTCTTTTGAAATCCCACTGTTCGCTGTGAACTACAGTCTGACCCATAGCAATCGACTCGTTTGTCTTTTCTTGATTAACTTATAAACTATACGTAGCCTATATAAATGCATGCATCATCAAGCATAACAATAGTTATTGTACGAGGCGCTCTCTCTGTGCTAGTAAAGGTATGTGTAACCCAGCTGTCCGCCTTTGCCTTACAGCTCCATTGTCCACCATATAGGACCCATGGGGCTAATTATTGCAATTTACTGTTCCTTTTATTATTCAAGGGAGATCCATGATATTATTTACTAATTTTGTTCCCTCCCTTCTGTGGAGATCTGGTTCATTTCTCTTCCCTAATTTTGGAGTTTCTTTTCTTCTGCACTCAATAGTATGTGTAGTTTCTTCCAGAAAGAAAGAAAGAATAAAACTTTGAATTTATTTGAAATCTTTGTTATTAATTTTTTTTTTCAAACCACACCCTTCTCGGTTTTTTCCATAACATTTAACTAAATAATTGCCTTTAGAGATATTCTATTGATTTTTGGGATTGAAACCCCTTCATGACATTTTCCATGATCTTCACCAATTTTTGGAGTCCAGTCTTGAACGAATTTCTGGGATTTTCTTTTTGATGGTTCCTTTATGTAGTATATCGGAGTGGTAGGAACTCTACAATGAAGTGAGGCTTTAAGTGGAGCTTTGACTTGTGCCCCTTCATCTGTTCTTTCCTGCCATCATCCCTCTCTCTTCTTCTGGCCATGCTGCATGGCCTCTCGTCCCATCCCCCCACTACACACTCTGTTATGATCCCTGTATTCTGTGATCCCATGCTCCTCTTCCCCCCCTCACTAGACCAGCTCTATGAATCAGCCACAGGGAGAGACGGAACGATTCTGTGGTTGTGGTAAGATTTATGACTAGAAGTATATGCTCAGTAGGGCAAAATAATTTGTGTAATTGTTAACTCAGCCATTGATTTTGTTGCTTTGGTTCCTTGGTTCTCGAAAATATGCATTTTAAATAAAATGCTTCCTGTAGAATCACACTTTGCATTGGGTGTTGTTTATAGAGTAATGTTTAAGGATGTATGTAACTTTGCCAAGTGTTATATTATTTGTATATTAGTATTTCTTAATCAACTCTATACAATTGTAGTGATTTCAAGAATGTTGGATATATTATTTTATATATTTATTGATTATTTTTTATTATATGTTGGACAGAAATGTAATATATGGGTGTTGACAGTTACTTGAGTCAAAAAATACCCGTTTAGTGAATTGCAAAACATGTCAACACTTCTGTTTGAAGGGTTCTTAATGGATCAATAAATGTTTACATCATATAATCATATAATATATAATATAAGTAAGAATCTTAAATCTTTTAAAGGCTTAATTATGCCGTGAATGAGTGTGGAATCATGGGAGTTGTCTTCACCTCCATAGCCGATGGAAATCAATCTGACAGAAATCATGCTCATTGGTGAGCTAATGTATTAACGTTTTATTAACGTTACTGTGGTACGAAGCAGGTCGAGGCCGACAGACATTTTACGTTGCGGATTTTAATATGCTCACATGCCGCTCCTTTCACTTTGTTGTTTATTTTTATTGGCTCCTTTGAACTTGAACTTTATTAAAATTTTGTCAAATCACTTTAAATAATTCATATTATTTAATTTCATTTTAATAAAAATGGCTGCAAGTTCTGAGTTACTCCTCACATAGGTCACTTTATCTGAATTAAAATTGTGGGATAACAAACGCAGCGCTGTTTTACTTGGTCAAAACAATCATATTAAAAATATGTTTGAGTGTTTTGAAAGTTATGTTAATGATAAGAGACACTTGTTACACGTTGCTGTAAGCTAGGTCTGTATTAGAATTTCATAATAACAAAAGATGGATGACTTGTGTTGCTAAATGGCATGCAGTTAAATAAAATAAAAAATTTACTGTATGATGGAGAAAATGCTGTATTATAAACAAGAGATTAAAACAATAGGACTAACTCGATAAAGATATCCAAACATTTGCTCACCTACCTAATACAATATTTTAATATCATAAAGCATTTTTGGTGTTATCATGGATTCTACAGAAGCAAAACTGGAAAACAAGGGTATCATGGAAATCCTGACGTCTCTGGATTTTAAAATGGGAAACATTTGGGATAATGTAAGCACACAAGTCAACAAATATATAGCATTGTTTTAGTGTTTTTGGGATATTTTAATCCACAAAACTTACATATTGTGCCAGGTTTCACAGACAGGGTTTAGATTAAGCCTGGAATAGGCCTCAGTTTAACTAGGAAGCTTTTATAAACATGCCATAAAACAAATAGCTTTCTGTTAAGATAGAAAGAAACAGAGTAACCAAATTAAGTGCAGATTTAAACTACAGTACAGTAGTAGTCACTAAGCCACCAATGAGAATTTAGTATTTATTTTTTCATAAAAACAAGGGTGTTTAACTCTTGTGCTGGAAATAAGTCTTTTTGAATCTTGAACCATTGGCGTTTATTCTGACAAAAATGCGTAAAGTAAACAAAGTTCCTAAATATTTAGTTTCTGCGCCCGATTATGAATGCACTTCAACGAATGCTTTAGCAGAATTGACGATACAACGCGCGGGCGTCGATATTAACCAGACTAATAAAATGATGTCACGCAGGCTGTGCTCTAGCCCCTTCAGTCAGCCTCACTGAACACACAGCGTTCGTCACGAAATGGGCGGGTCTAGAATGAATAAGCATGTAACTATTGGACGTTCCAACTGCCTATCATTTCCAGTCGACTTTCTATTGGCTACTAGCATGCGGGTTTATCTCTCCATCTCTTGCTGCTCTTGTATAAATGCCGCTTACTTTTCAACCATCAACCTCCGCCGGAAATTATAGTTCCTATTATCAAATGATTTCCACTTAGAGCATAACTATTAAATCTTGACTGACAAATATTTAACAACCGTTGTGCGCGTCCCGACTCATCCGTGCATTTAAATCCGTAGACCCTGTCGAATAAACTCTCGCCTCCCCATGGCACATGAAACTGGACACCCGAGCGTTTGAGGCCCCTCTTTCCACGCGGAGGAATACATTGTTGCTGCTCACAATGTGGATGGAGGTGGTCAAGATGTCTACTAGAAGAATGAATTCACCTCAATTGTAACAACATAAAGGCAGTCGTGGCGCGGGATTGTTTGGATACAGACCCGCAACATTGTATTTGTGACATTTGCGTTTTGTAGGAGGATGTCAAAGGAGGAATAACACATTGTTGCGCCTACCAGCCTTTAATGCGCCGTGCTTCAAATTCTTTCAAGTTTTATGGTTTTTCCCCTACGAGATTCAACCTTTCATTTTTACTGCTGGATGTAATACAACTTGAAAAACAGAGGTATTGCTTTTTTTGCTTATTTGGAGGGTTTTACTAGGTTTCTAAGTTGGATCGATTTTAGTCTCTCTTTTATTTTAGAGAAGTGTGATAAATGCACATTGAAGTTCAATTTAGTAAGTTTTTGGGATGTCTACTTATGGAAGTGGGGGATGCAGAGTTTTCTCTCTCTCTTTTTTTTGCTTGCTTAGTGTCTGTGGTGGTGGGAAGTCCTGCCCAGTTTTGTGCTGGTGGTCTTCAACCCAGTTCTATCCCGACAGAAATGACTCCTTTGTCCTTTTATCAAAGTAAGGATTAGTTTTAGTGAAGAGCGCGAGCTGTCAGTGCGAATTTAATCTACAAATGACTAATCTCTGAAAGTTACATGCATGCGTTAAAATGCATAACGTCCTGCTGAACTTCCAAGTTGGAGTGCGTCGGATCCGGGTTTGCTTTTCACAAAGCCTTTTGGTTAATTCAGTTACTTCGTTGAATATTTTTGGCAGGAAATTCCTCGTGCCCCCCACCCCCACCCGCCTTCATCAAATCGCGAGTCTCTTGAGGAAAAGTTGACATTTTGTCGAGATACTTTTATTAACTTTTAGCTATTATTTCTCCCCCCCACCCCCAGTCGAGCTCGTGCATTAATCTCCTAGCGCGTGAATTATCGGTAAACGCCTGGTTAATATCGATAATAATACCGTGCTTATTAAAAATGACGTGCGTGCGATCGTTGTGGCCTATCGGGGTTGAAATGTTGAGCTATCGGAATACAATAAGTTTATAACTGAGAATAAATATTGACATTGTTCATATCTGGGTGAAGCTTAGCCCCACTTAAACGCATATACAAATACGCACTCATAAACGCATAGCTACTAACAAACACACACTCACAAAGAAAGGGACGCGACTAAACACTAGTTCCACTTTCAATAATTCAGGTTGTTTTTTAATAGGCTGGGGTTTCGTGTTATATCGCCCTTGTTTTAATCCATAACGTGGTTTTAGTTGCATTAATTTAAGCTTGTAGTGGTTACACTGTTGCGCTCGCTTACAACTAACTAACCGCTGATAACCCGCAGTGATGGCAGACTGAACATACAGCAAAATGTTTAACTATACGAAACGCGTGTTTTGTCTGGTTTTCCGTGTCACCTCATCCGTTTCTTCTTTTTTTGCCGAGTCTTTTCCGTTATGGATGAGAATCGTAAGGAATTTAGTTTCCTGATGAATTTAAAGCTTTTGACGACATGGTATTTTGATGGAAAATGCTATTTCTATTGCATTTACAGCAGTCTATTGGGAAAATATGAGCATTTCAGCAGATCCGAGTTAAAAATCATAAGTGGATTAGATGAAATACACTTCGTGCAAAGGTGTACACACTTTTGAGGCGTCATAAATGCATTTTGAAAAAGGCCGTAGTTTTAAATTCAAATAGTAAACAAACAAAGAGGTGTTTGTCTATTTCATTCATATAGGCCTGTATAATATGATGTGTTGGCCTGTCTTATATGAACCAGTCGGTAATTATTCTTTTTTTTAAAGTTCTTGGTTCATTTCGAATCAGACATAACTTGGGGTTCAATAAGTGAGTTGGATTAATGCCTGATTCAATCTTGTTTTTGATGCTCAACACGCAAACGATTCGGTTCGTTCGAGTCATTCGAATTCGAAAATGGAATTCCACCGGTCGCGTTGTGTTTTGAATCACTTACAAGAATCGACTCATAGAGTCATTAGTTCAAGATGCTGCATGCGGAGAGTATTTAATAATAATAATAATAATAATAGGAATAGGGGGAGGGGTTTTGAGACTGTCAGTGATCTGCATGTTAGAGAACTGTTAAAGTGTGTGTATATATAAAACAATGTATATAAAAACAACCGGATTCCGATTTCCAAACCTAATACTATGGCCTTCACCTGGCTTGTACGTCAACTAACAGGGCTGGTTATATCAGTTAAAAGGGTTCTCTGTCTCGTTTCTGAGACGTTTGCCACATTTTACATGTAAATATACCAGTATACTGAGTGAAATGTTTTTTTTTATGTGTGATTTTTATTTTTTTTAAATTGTCTGTTTTGTTTGCCATTGGCTCGAGGGGTATTTGGAGATCTTTATTGTCTTTTTTTATTATTGAGGGCCTACATGTTTTTATTTAGCTGTTTTTGTTTGCGAGTCAAGAAAGTAGTGCGAATAAAATGTATTTGCAAGGTGTAAAAACACTTTTATTTTAGCCATTGGCTTGCAGTAGTGTTATAATCAGATGGTTGAGGGGAAACTAATGGCTAATAAGAAGGACTGCTAAAGCACACCACCTGTTGGCATGCAATCGCACACAGGACTCCTTAAGATGCCAATGAGAAAAGTTTCTCTTTTAGCGAGCGATATTTGACCGTTTCGTTGTATTTGATTTAAAAGAGTCACCTTTAAAACATTTTACTTCATTTGGAGGTTGTGTAAATCTTTTCCTCTTCTTTTGATGGTCTCCTTTTATGCAAAACAACTGGCCAGATAACTATAAATCAAACACCGGATAGAGATGTGCAATAAGTTAAGAACACTGATTTGCATGTTCCATGTGCTGATATCATGGTTTCATGGAAACTGATTGATTCCTGATTTCATTTACTTAACACAACAATGTTAATAAAAAGGAATATAACAACTGGTATATAGAGGGACTGACAAAAAATGGTTTCACTCTTTCTTGTAATGCTTTTCCAGCCATATCGTTGTAACGCAACACTAAGGATAAAACATTCTGGATGTCCTCAGCCGAATTAATTATCAGGCGAGTTTTAGATTTAAGATTGAATTCTTGGACAACGATAATAACTTGGCACTGGTGTTTTGTGAAACCTCCCGAAGCAATGCATAGTTAATTAAATGTAGTCTCATTTTTCATTTGTGACAAGAAATGTGGGACATGCAAATGCTGGTAATAATATTCTCTTATGAGATAAGTACAATGCACTTCCACTTCTATCTACTATTCCATACGATGACACTCGACTTGCACTTCATCGATGCCTTTCTCATTCATCTGGTCTTTAGATGGCTCACCACAGCTGTGTCTCTTATTCTGCTTTTCTCCTGCAGGGTGCTTTTAAAGACCGAGTGGTATGAACGAGGGGCACCAGAGAATGGCTACAGTGGGAACAGATAAGGAACTCAGTGACCTGTTGGATTTCAGTGCGGTAAGGAAGGAGCTGAAGTCTTTGTCATTGATCCGAACTTTATGGTTGCGATTTGCAACAAAATCCGACCTTGTAATAAGGGGTTAGCAGTTTTTCTTCAATAATGTTCAGACTGATTGAATCTCACGTCACAACTCTGATTGTATGGAAGTGTTGTTGGTGGCTATAAACATAATAATGGATCATTAAATCATGTGCAATCCTCCGACTGGCTCCTGAGAAGTGCGTTTTGCCATTTGAAATGTCTTCAGCGTAATAACCATCACTCAATCCTCTCTAATTTTAGCATTTCACAATTTTTTCTTCTCCTTATCCTTCTATTTATTATTCTGCTTTCACCTGTTGTTAAAAATTGATTATTCTTGGCAGTCATGCCATCCTAAATAGCATTAAAAAATAGCGAATATAAAAATGTTAATCACTTGATTCATTGGATGGCTCGACCATGCTTAATTTATTGCATTGGAAAATTGCCATCTACTGAAGCAGTGAATCAATTAAGACAATACATTGATAATCAGACGTGCCAGACCAAATGCATTACGATCTCACATCTAATTACAAATTGTTGATGGTTTAGTTACTCCCTCGTATCGCATTCATTTTCCACCGTTTGCGAAAACCTAAGGATTTGCGGATTATGCATTCAATATGTGGTCTAAAAGATGTATCGCATTGTGAAAAATGTCTACCACACACACGCCATAAAGTCCCTCCCATGCATCATGCGAGGCTTACACTGTTGGTGCTTACTGGTTTCTCTTTGCACTTCAAAAACAGAGACATCATCCGTCCAAGTAAATGGGTGTTCTTCAGCCCTTTCTGTGACACTATGAATTCTTTGTAATTCTTTAGATGTAGATAAGGATGCATCTTCAAAGAGCTGTACTACTTTCTGAGAAAGGGTTGTTGTTCTTTTCTTTCAGATTGAACAATTTTAGTGGGCTATATCTGGCAAAGGTGATGTGACCTTTAGCATTACATTGTTCAAATCTAAACTTGAAGTCACATTGCGTGAATTCTCAATAATGCTGAGGAATCGCTGTCTGTGGGCACCTATTGAAGTGAGCTTGCTGTGATATGCTACTATATTTAAATTTAATCTTTGTTTCTTATGTATCTATTGTAGATGTTTGCGCCACCTGTGGCCAATGGGAAGAACAGACCAACCACACTTGCTAGCAGTCAATTTGGTGGTTCAGGTAAATGTTCTCTACTAAAATGTTCACTTATTTTTTTTTTTTAGTTTTAAACAGTGTTCTTTATAGCTGTGGAGGTGTTTGAGCCAGTTGCTAAGCGCTCGCTGCTCGCAACAGAGGAAGAGAACATGCTTCTTCTTGTTTTCCTAAATCCCCTCTTTTATGAATGCTCCGTAGTATATCCAGAGTCAAAGCTTGGGGCATTTTGGATCGCTTTGAACTGGTGGTTCAGTTGAAGCACCTATTGCACGAACTTGTACCTAATAAAAACTTTGTAAGGTCAAGAGGAGCGACTGATTAGTAGCATTTCTGTTCGTAATAATGGTTGAGTCTAGAACATTTCACCAGCTCAAATGTCTGTAAAAGTAATGCATTTTGCTTTGTTTCTATGTTTGTCATCTTTTTCTTTATAACCACTTGCGCACCCCACTCTTGCATGTTATTTTTGCTCCCATTGTTGGCTGGTTTTGCTCCAGTTAAAATTGTTTCGCAAGCTGTCAAAGGCCCATGCGTTTCTCTTTTAGTCTTTCCAGTCTGTCTCTCAATCGACACTCCAAACATTACCCTTGAATAAGAACAATCTGAGAACAAAGACTTAAAGGCCTTACGGTCTCCAAACGATTCCCCCTCCTCAACGCATAAAACACTCCTCCCCCCACACAAGAAAACACTTTCTCCCCCTGCCAACTGACAGGAAATGGACCTACTCTGCAACAAAGCTCTCTCATACCTCCCACCACCCCGCAGGAGGCCGCATGAAAACAGCAAAAGAAACACTGTGAAAGATCACCAGCTTCACTCTCGGGCTGTGGTGGCCTAAAGTGCCAATTACATAGCAGGGCCAAGTTAATGTCTCAGTTTGAAATTTTTATTGCGAGAGCTACCTGACACCGAGGTGACCCCCGACTCTTAAATCTGTCACTTGTAAGATGCTTCTAGAAGGTCTCCAAATCAGTCAACATAAACCTCACCCTGTAAACTCTGTATAACAGGATATGACATGTTCTCAGATTTGCTATTTAGAAACCGGTCCAAGGGACGGTTTTAAAGCAGTATTCAGTTGAACTCTTAAAGGAAGTCCAGGTTCTGTAGGCATGATCTCTTAATTTTGTCTCTACCCTCTTTCTTTTTCTATTAAGAATCACTTATGTTGTCCTTAGTGTATTATTTGAACTGTAAAGTTGCCAGTTTTGTGTTAAGACCACTTTTCCAGCCAGATAAACTTTTAGTTATTCATCATCACCAACACGATTCATGTGTTTGGAGTCCTCTGTGTGTAAAGAAATTCTCCAAAAGTTCCAGGATTTATTGCCAGTGTTGTATATCTTTTTTTGCAGAGGCAAAGGTTATTTGCAATTTATCAAACTAGTCTTGTGTTAAAACATTCAAAACTGTGTATTTTAACATTTGTGTTGTCCTATCCTTGTTTCTTATTTTGCTTTTAAAGAACTAATGGATAAATTCTATTTTATTTTCGGTGGTAATGTGACTAATGCTGTGGATACAGCTCTTTTCGACTTTTATGGCACCCAGTACATTCCTTAAAGATCACAAAAAAGTGTTGTAAAATAAGTTGTGGAAATAAAACGTTTTTCTTGCACGGACTGGATAACTTTTCAGCTCTAAGCCATAACTTACAAATTGGCCAGTACTACTGACTGTCCCCTAGGATTCAAGCTGAAAATTCACAAAGTGAGGACCTGTTTAGAGGAAGCAGTGGCCTTGAAGTGCATCTGTTCCTCAAGACAAAAGTGCTCGGAAGGGTGCTAATTGCATTAAGCCATCTCCTCCCCCCTCCTTGGGCATAGCCGTGCTGTTTGTGGGAGTTCTTGCATGGGAGGACTTCACCAGGCGTCCTCTCGCTCACCTCCACAGCTGCCCAACACGTCACCCACTGTGGACGGCGTTAGGACTAACAGAGCCCATTTCCCCCCGGTCACACCCCTCGCATACAAGCACATTTACACACACACACACACACACCTCAAGTCTTTATAACTTCACTTTTGATATCTTCTGCTTGAATAATGGAACGCTGTGTCATGTGTTTGAAGGAGTGTATAAAGGAAATGATCTTTCCTCAACGCAGGAAATGGAATCGGTTCCTGCTTGACTGAATGTCAGATTTGTCTTTGTAGAATTGCATTTTGATGCTTGCAGCAAATAAGTGGCCAATAACTCAAAAGATAAAATGCACTGTATCCTCACCCAAAGCCACTTTGTGCATAAAAAAGAAATTTGACATAAAAAGCACCAGTTAGGTTTGCTAATATGGTCGTTTAAATTGTCAGTCCTACTGACAAATGCCATCCAAAGCCATTCGCCACGTTAAACATCTTATATCGTCCTTCTGAATCTGTATCTCTGCCACTTCATTTTTCCCCACATAAGATGATCCTGCCAGGGAGATTCTTTCACTCACTCACTCAGTGCCCACTTCATTTCCCATGCTGCCTGCGTGGGCTCCATAGATCACGGCTGTCAGCGTGGATGTCGCTATTTGCTCTGCTTTGTTAGCTTCATCACTCATGCTCAGCCTTCAGTGGCCGCTCTGGCTGAGACCCCCTCTTCTCTCACACATTTTTAATTAGACCTAAAAAAAATCAAAAGGAGAATATGAATATTCATAAACCAACTGCATTAATATGCACAATTATGCAAATCAGCATGCAATTAAGCCATGTGTCTTTGGAGAGCTTTGCATTAAGGCATAAGACAGGAGGCAGAGGGGAATGCTTTATGAGGAATTTCTGCTCCAGTACACTTTAAAATGTTTCCGCAATGTTTTTGAATATCCATATTTCTGCATATAAAGCATATTGACGGCAACGAGGAGAGTGTTTTAAATGCACTACATGTTCTGAGACCTGTGTTGTCCCTATGGGTCTCCACTCCCAATTTTACAATGATGCTAATTCTGCAATTCTTTGATCAGCCTGTTTTTGTTCCGTTTACCGTGATATTCCTCCCCCCAACTTTCCTTAATGAGATCCAGTGACTGAATGAATGCTCCCTTTATGGTCAGTGATGTTGAGGCTTGCTGAATGACATGGATATTAGTGTGGTGTGATGGTTTTGGATGCAATCCAAACTGTCTGACAAGCACAGAGAACCAGCCGCCAAATGTCCAATGGTCTTAATGCATGAACGGAGAATTACGAAGGATCTTGATTTGAAGGTTTAGTACTTGCCAGAATTGGAGCGTTGGTCTGACAGCTTGTGATCAATTGCTTTGTAGGTATGGAAGAGCGCAGTAGTACTTGGGCAGCCGGAGATCAGAACAGTCCATCTTTTAACCAGGTACGGACAAACCCAATGCCTTGTTGGCCGTCTAAAGGTGTTTTATGGTTGTGACCTGCTTCTATCCTTGCTTTTCCAGAGCTATGGAGAGGGCTCGCACTACAATGAACACGATGGACTATCTTCTCCATTCCTTGGCACAGGGATTAGTGGTGAGTTTTATCAATGTTTGGTTTGTTGATCTCAAAGCCGCTGATGTAGTAACTGTCGTATGGTTCAGGTAATTGAGCTCCTCTTTGGCCTCAACAAGAGGATTCATTCTTAGAAGTCATTTCACTCTTAATTGACCGTTCGCAAATACTTGCCCCCTTTAGTTACTACGTCCGACAAGCCATGGCGCTTACGCTACACATCATGCTCTCATGCAGTGAAAAGCGTTGTGGAAATAATGAAATAATACGAAGTGGAAATAACTGGCAATGTCCGGCAGACTAAACAGCAGGTTACTTTGATATGTTGGCAAAGTCAACTTTTAAATTTTATTGTTGAGAGATTTAAACAATAATTACCACTATGTGGTTCTTTAATGTTGTGAACCGATCATCTCTTCCTACTAGTTAACTCGTTACTCAACCGCAGAAAGCCGTCAACAAACCATTTTTGTTCAAGTTCATTGACGTTAATCTATGAACTCTCCTGGCTGCTTTGTCGGAAAAAATGACAAAAAATGCCTTTCAGTCAAACTTCCGGCGAAGGGTGAATTGACTTCTGATTCCTCCAATCGTTGTGACTTTTGGACGTATGTATTTAACAACAA
Organism: Rhodeus uyekii; assembly: GCA_037043235.1. Classification (NCBI taxonomy): domain Eukaryota; kingdom Metazoa; phylum Chordata; class Actinopteri; order Cypriniformes; family Acheilognathidae; genus Rhodeus; species Rhodeus uyekii. Next base: position 1,814,823 of record JAWRVZ010000119.1, read on the forward strand.
CCACTATTTTTTCACCCTTAGGTAAAAATGAAAGGGGTCCATACACTTCCTTTGGGGGCCAGGTAAGTTGAATCCGGTTAAAGAGCAACTCTTGAAAGTGCTTTTATCATCATCATCATTTCACTTTTGATCCAAACCTGCCAACATGTTGTTCCCTATAGCCGGGGTTCTTGCCCTCAGACATCGCCATGCCTTCCGCAGATGCCATGTCCCCATCCGGGCTGAAATCGGGTTCACAATTCTACCCTTCATATCCCAACAACCCCCGGAGACGCCCCTCAGATGGAGGCATGGGTAAAGAACATGCATCACTTACTAAACTTGCATTTGATCAGTCAATATGGAAAGAAAAAGAGTTTGTTTTAATCTTTACACAGATCCCCAACCAAAAAAGATCAGGAAGCCGCCAGGACTGCCATCTTCAGTGAGTGACCATTCTCAAATATTCTTTCTTACCAGGTTTATTAATTGCAGTCTTAATTTTAAGAGATACCCCCGGTTTCACAGACTAGTATTGCATTGATGTGTCTTAATATATGTCACTGCCATTGTTTTGTCCCAAGATGCACAAGAGTAATGTTTTCTTTCCCCTAATCTATGCTTATAAAAGCTACTTAAATGTCCTAATTAAACTAAGACCTAATCCTTGCTTATTCTAAGCCCTGTCTGTTAAACCAGGCCTTAATGTTTTTAATTGTCAGGAATTTCACAACTGTGAAGTCAATAAAGTTTTGCCCTTTAGTAGAAGAATTTACCATAAGAGATTAAGAATTATATAGTGTCCATTACAGGAACTTCTAGAGTTGACTTCTGGTATTTGTGGCATCTGAATTGTTTTGACATTATTCCCAAAGCCTATAGACATTCCTACAGAGTTTAGCTCTATAATGGAGTTAACATACCTGCCTGAAAGACGTTTCCATCCCGTACAGGACTGGAAACCCGTGCTATAGCTCTTCTTCGCAGTAGAAGCATATTTACTATGGCGTGAACGAACAAACAAGAAAAAGGCAGTGAGTGGTAGATGTAAGAGTCCTCCTAAACGATTCTATTGTTGTGTCAATCATTTAGCCAACAAAACATCCTTCCAAAAACATTCCAGTGGACCCTTTTGATTGATGGTATGTTTTAATTTGCGGCAAAATAAAGACGTCTTCCAAAACGAAGGTTCGTAATATTTCGGAACCTTTGACCATTGAAGTCGCATTAACTTGAGAAAACATGCAAGTAGCCACACCACTTCCTTTGAGTAATGGATGCGTAACTGTTGTTTCACAGTCTAAATCCACATTAGCTCAACACTTTGCCCTCTAAACCCTCTCTCCAAACACGATCCTACAGATTTGCCCATGCTAGACCTTATCCTCCCCCACTTCCAAAGTGACCCAGTTGTGAGTCCCGTTGCACCTCTCTCTCTCTCTCTCTCTCTCTCTCTCTCTCTCGCTTGTCTTAGCTCAGATTAATGGCTGCTGATGAGCTAGGGTTCTAGCTCCTGCTGAATCCCACTCTATGGCTCAGTATAACTTCCTCTTGATTGCGTCAAAGCTTTTCTTCTACTTTTAGCCTCCATTTTATATATACAGTATATATGTATTGTTTTCGTTCAAGTTTAAATCTGACTTTGGCTCGGCACTAAAGTATATTGATCCTTAACTTGTCCGGGCTTGCCTTGATCTTCTCGAGTGCATCAACAAATCATTGTGAGGATGTGTTTCCTGGTGAACTTCAGAGAAGGCCATTCACAGGTTTTTTTCCCCTCCCTCATTTGTTCTTTTATGTGGTTTCTACATAATCGACCAGTCTATTTTGCTCCACTCCTACCACTTCTTCAGCAAGACCTCTCCCCCCACTGTTCTCACCCCTCCCCTCTTCAGCCCAGCTGCCTGTGGAGTTGGACGGGCTCCAGGAGTAGGCAGATGGCTCTGTAATTAGAAGTGCATCTCTCCATTCCCATCCCACTTCTCCCTGTTAAATCAAATTACAGGCAAAAGAGAAATATCGCTTTGCTGGATTTGTATTCTCCACTGGCCCTAGACCCACCCGCCCGCCGGCGCCCCCTCCCTCCTTCCCTCCCAAAAAACTCGCTCATGTATGTGCACATACAGACAAACATACATGTTAAAACATGCTTGTTGATGTATACGCTGAATTCGGATGAGTTTTTGATCATCCTTTGCTTCCATTTAAGGCTTCCTATGAAAGAAATCTGATGACTATTAAAAACAAAACGAGAACCTGTTTTTTTTCCATTTCAGTGTTATGGAAGATGTCATTACCCAGTGTGCTCGTCTTGATTTGGACTCACTCTTAGTGATGATGCTCCCTGTAGCTGTCCTCCCTCTCCTTTTTTGGCTCTTGGGAGTGTGAGAGGAAGCGCCGACTGTGCCATGAGATGGCCGTGGCGCATTTCCCAGCATGCTCTGTTCTCTGTCCCTGCCACTTTATCTGAGGGGGCACTATGGAAACACGCTTACACGTCATTTGTACCGAAAATCACAAAGCGCTTGCCAGCTTTACGGGCTCCATACCAAGTTGTGCGTTCATGTGCAAGCGATTTGCCTTGTTTTTTGTCCATATGAAGCCTGTTACTATGTGAATGTCGTGTTTCTTTATGTCCTTCATGTACCTCGTTTATAAATGCAGGTTTATGCTGCCACCTCTGGTGATGACTATATCCGTGACAGTGCTGCCTACCCGGGCTCCAAACCTGGCTCTGTGTACCCAGGATCCTTTTACATGCAAGGTGTGTACATGGGGAAATACAATTATGCAGAAGTCTGTGCCACATTTAAAACCCAAGCTGTAATTTGATGCTAATATTAATTGGTACATATTATGTTCACGCAGACATGTTGCAAACAGATTATTAATGATTAAGCAATTACCTTAGTACCGTAGTTTTGTTTGTTTGAAATTAGGAACATGCACATGTCTGCACATGTTCTTGTGCTGGTTGGTATTGATCCTTCCCATCTGCCTTTGTGTTTTCAGAGGGACTACACTCTTCCTCAGACCCCTGGGCCCCCTCTGGATCCTTAGGTCAGTCAGGCTACACTGCTATGCTGGGGAATTCGCCACACATCAATCAGCCTGGATCCTTCTCGGCGATAAACGCACAAGACAGGATGGTATGTCTCCTGAAAGTTTTGTAGAAGTGCTTCAATTGTGACTCATTTCAGAAGCTCCAATCAGTGTGTTTGCCTCTACAGAACTACCCTTTGCACGGAGCAGATGTCAATGGTTTCCATTCGGGCTCTGCTGCCTATAGCCACTCATCCTCCATGAATGGATCAGACAGTATTTTGGGTAAATTACCTTCATCACTTTAATTTAATGTCTTCTATGTTGTGAAATGAGCTTGTAATTGGGTTCAGATTGGATCTTGAAGTTGATTCTTCTTGTGAAATCAATTTTGGTCTTGGACTAGTCTGAACTATAATTTAGAGGAAATGCCCTTCAATCTTTCATTCAGACATTGAATGGTCGTTTTTAGCGGATTAGCAAATTATGGATCATCTGTGTAGACATGACATTGATGTAATAAATGAAGTTAAGTTCTCTCATTCTCCCCCACAGCCAATAGAGGCTCGGTCACAGGCAGCTCAGGTGATGAGATCGGAAAAGCTCTGGCTTCGGTGAGTGAGCCTCCATTAATCACCATGAAAGAGCATTTGGCCACGTGAAGTCAAAGACAGATAGCATTATTCAGACTTTCAATGATCCTTTCGTTACAGATTATTGTTATTATTAGCCGTATAGTTGGAACTTTTAAAAATTTAGTCATCTGTTTTGATTGACAGATCTACCCTTCGGACCACAACAGCAACAACTTCTCCTCCACTCCTTCCACTCCTGTAGGCTCCCCTCAGGGCATTGCAAGTAAGATACGCTGTCTTATTCTGTCAAAGGTAGATCCGGTTCATTAGATCTGTTTGTGTTGATTGGTACTAAGACAAAGGCATGTATGCAGAAGAAGCAGCCTGAAGATTCATAAATCATTCCCTTTAGATTGATTTGCTTTGTGTAAGTTGAGGTGTAAATGTGAAGCTCTAGAGCGCCATCTTGTGTTCCACATTGAGGCTTTGTATCATGTTCTCCTCAGCAGGTGCAGCACAGTGGTCGAGAGCTTCTGGCCAGACTGCTCTGTCTCCTAACTATGAGGGTGGACTACATGCACTGGTAAATTTAAACTGATTCCCACAGTGTCACTTTTTGATCGGCATTATTATTAAATGCTGTATATGTAATTATTTTTACATTTAAAAAAATAAAAAATATATACATATATACACAGTAATCCCTCGCCACTTCACGGTTCAAGTTTCGCGGCCTCAGTGCATCGCGGATTTTTCAAAAATATTCATTGAAAAATAAAAATTAAAAAATACCGCCATATTGGTAGCCATATTGCAGAAAGCAGTGTTGCTTCATCGTGATGCGAGAGATGCGTGATGCCAGACAAAAAGAGAAACTCTCTCAGAGGCTTTGTGTACACCCACGGCACTCAGACAAGCACGTGATTGGTTCCCGGCGCGAGATCGACGAATGAGAGCACGAGTGGAGCGGGAGCCTCTTCGCCTCTCTCAGAAGCAAATGTTGATGACCCAGCGCCAAGATCTGACGATGAGGCGTTTTCTGAACTGATTTAAAGGCTTCATTACACCAGTGCAGCAACACCATCATCATCATCATTCTTCGAACCGCACAGGTCTGTCATCGTCGTCATTACTGAAGTCTCAAGATACTACTGAGTATCATTGAGTGTAGAGCGCCATAATACGTATCGTATGAGAGAGAGAGTAAATGATAATACTAAGGTTTTATAATTAAATAGTTTATAATTAATACATATTAAAAAAATTCAGGTACCTACACACATATACGGAAACTCCTAGGGGGGCCAATCCTACTTTGCTGATTTTCACCTATCGCAGGGGCTTCCGGTCCACCTTAACCGCGATAAACGAGGGATCACTGTGTGTGTGTGTGTGTGTGTGTATGTATATATATATATATATATATATATATTAGATCATCATTTCATATATTCTTTAAGGTAAATATAAAAAATATTTCTCCACAGCAGAACAAAATGGAAGACCGACTGGAGGAGGCCATTCACGTGCTCCGAAATCATGCTGTGTGTCAGACCCCGGGAATTCCTGGAGCCCATGCGGAAATACATGGCCTACTGGGTGCCGTCTCCACAGCCAGTGGATCCATGGGGGGTCTCCCTCAGGCCTACTCCAACCCAGGGCTGCCCCTAAGCAACAGACACCCTGCCATGGTTAGTGTGGACACAGTAGTATGATTTAAAAAAAATAGCACAAAATGGCATCTTTGGAATCGTCTTTGGATGGCTTAAAAAAAAAAAAGAGGCAAAAAAGCAGTATTCATTATTCGTATCGCTTCCAATTTATTTTAAGGTGTCCTAATTACAGTGTAATTACACAAAGCAATGAGTAATATTAATTAATGACATGTTTAGGGACTTGGTTTTGTAACTATGCATAATTTACTGTTATTGCTATACTAGGTACTTAAAACATAATACAGACACTACAATAAAGTGTTGCCTTAATATTATTAAATAAAATGAATAATAATAATGTTAATTTCAGATATTATAATGTCAGTTTTTAGAACGTGTGTGTTTATGTATATACTAGGGCTGTCAAGATTAATGCATGCGATTTAATTCAAAATAATTTACCGCAAATTAATTGAAGCACATGAAATTTACGTCACGTACGAGTTTATGGTTTATCTAAACACTTGTAACCCTGGTAGGCGGGAATTTCTATGCTAACACTTTAACCCGATTTCACATTTCTGTTTACCATCAGATCTTTTAAGTCGATAAGCTCCGGGAAGGTTTTCAGTTCGATGATCAAGAAAGGGAATTCATAAAAAAACAGTCTAAAACTGTGCTAGAGAAAACCAGCCTGATTCCATCAGAGATGGCAGACAGAATAGAGATTCGCGTTGTGTTTTCAGTAAATTATTCATTCTAGTGTGTCTTGTCATATTCTGTGATTGTTTCTGAAGAGCGTGAGCCGTCACGCATCACGCTGCGTGAAATACAGACCGAGCGGAACGTCAAAACATCCCACCGCTGTATGGCTGGATGATACGCAAACTATGTTTCTCAGCTGGATAAAGCAAACCAGTGTCTTGCTAGTAAAGTTTTGATGGATGAGGATTGCAGTCAAGGTAAAGACGATTGCGGTGTCGTACTTCAAGCACGCGTGAGTCCGTTATAGTGATTCGCAAACATGTGGTCCTTTTCGGTATCGCAAATGGACTTGTCTTAAATGTAATGCAAGTCTTTGCTGTTGCTCTGTACGCATTTTCTACACTGTGAATTTTTTTCCCTGTAATGTTGTTTTATTGTTTTTTCTTTCAAGGGTGCGGTGTGAATTTTATGGATTTATGTAATTTGGTGTTCTGTTGGAGTGTCCTTTTCTGAAAAAACCTCACAGAGGATACCGTATTTTCCCGCATATAACCCGCAGACGCAGATAATCCGCACCTTCATATAGCCCACGGGTTTTGTGTAAAAAATCGTTGGCATAACCCACACCCATAGATTTATGAACTTTTTTTTGTGTTGGATCACATTTCAAATTTCGAATGTTGCTTGCATGATGTCAATGACCATAACTGTTCAGGCTCGGTACACAGTGCTTGTGAAATTCAAACAATAAGAAAACAAACACAAGTCAGTATCAGAACAAAAAAAGCAGTCTCTCACATCCCTTAAGAAGCTATTTCTACAGGTGTTGATCATCGGATGAGATGAGAAGAGCCCGCCCTCATGGCAGCATAGCCAATCACGTCGTCTTGCATGATTGACAGGTCAGACAGCCTATCAGCGGCAGCTGTCAGAGTGATGGTACAAGCGCCAGAGACAACCCTCACAAGAAAGAAAATACTGCAAAAAAAACCTTATGTCCTTAGGGATGTAACAAATATATTGAAATATTACATGCAAAAAATTGGAGTATAGCCCGCACCCTTATATAACCCGCACCCCCTGCAGGGTTTGTAAAATCTGGTAAAACCCCCGGGTTATATGCGGGGAAATACGGTACATTTGCTGAATATAGCAGATGACAGAATGAACGTGTTTAACAAGATAGTGTGTAAGAATTTAATGTGCGATTAATCGAAATTAAAAATTCTATCAACAGCCCTTATTTTTATATGTACATATATACACACACACTGTCTGAAAATGGACAATCTATTAATGTATCGATATTTGGGTCTCTGTCGATTGCAAAGATGTTGACGAAACCGACTCATCACCACAGTGTAGTGGATGCGCCTTTAGAGAGAAATGCACATTAAGCTAGTCATGCTGGAAGTTTGGTACTAATTCTGCAATCTAATAGCAAATTTACAAAGTTTTATGTGGGTGCTTAGCGTTAATGAAATGTTCTACTTTTTCAAAAGCGCAATACCTTCACCGTAGTTTAACAACTATCAGTAGCTAGAATTTCAAATTGGCATCCCAAACAGTGATAACAGGACTATAGTTTGGAGCTGTATGTGGTGTCATGTAACACAAAACAATAATAATGCACCTGTGGGTATTGATATGTGCTAATTACTCTCCCTTGTTGCACTTGCCTGCAGGCTGGAAGCCATCATGACGATCATGCCTGCCTTCCTCCCAGCAGCACCCTGTTGCAGTCAGCCCATGCTTCGGGCACCCCACAGCCTGGAGGAGCACCAGAGGGTTTTAACAGTGAGCAGCAGTTTCAATTTCTCTTTCTGAACCAACCGAACATGTAAACAACAGATGCAAACGCTGAAAGTTGCAAGTTAGTTTCAGCGTGATGCATTTGACGATTTTCCGTCTCTAGCTTCAGGTTTGCCCGGGGGCTTGGCCCACGCCACGCATTCATCAAACAAATCTGACATTAAGAGCGAAGACAAGGAGGACGACGAGAACTCTTCTGTGGCCGATAAGTCTGAAGAAGAGAAGAAGGAAAGCAAACAGTCTCGAACCAGACCAAGGTACAAGTTCGCTTTTTTAAGCATATTCGAGAAGTGCCTGAGCATTTTTGGTTCAGAAAACATTCAGCCAATGACGGCTTCAAGCAAGTCTGCATTGTCTTAATATGATCTCCTACAACAATGTCTATAAGTTTCTATCTTCACATCGGGCCAAGCCTAATTTCAAAGTGTTTGGGCTAACCCCAACACAAAAAGTGCTATGTTTTATAGTGTTCTCCACCTCCCCCACCCCTCTTTCCCAAACTCTCACATTGTTTTCAGAAAGGAGGTGTTTACCCATCAAGTCCTTTCAAGTTTATCAGACCAGGGAGAAGAGTAAGTCTATCTCCCACCATAGAGTGCATGCTTGTGAAAGACTTAGGATGCTCACTTGATCGCTTTAAAACATTAAATGTCTGAATGTTGTACAAAAATGAATATATGCTTTCAAAGCCATTGAAACACTACAGTATATGATCACTTGACATAGATGGGACTCTCTCCTATTTTCTGTTTTCTATTTTCCGTTTTCATGAGTATGAGCTAGAACTGTATGTTTATATGCAATGCACTGCAAAATCAGCAGACAAAATTTTTTTTTTTATGTATATAAGTCCTTTAATTCAAAATTCATCTTTGATCTAAAAGGGGTTATTGATGTTAATATACTACCAGTAAAAAGTTTGGACACATTTTTGTTTATCTGTAACTGACTGTATATTGAATAAAGGTAGGTGAATGCTCATCCACTATAATAAGAAGCATAATGGGAGAGGGAAATGTGTAAGTGTTCACATCCACTGGCATCATGCAATATGGACCGAATATTCTACAGGTGTGGTTGGGCATGAGATATTAAATGAGGTCTTTTTTTTTTTTTTACACCTGAAGAAAATGGCGGAGCAAGCAGCAGTGAAACTGAAAGTAAACTAGCGGCATAGGTTATACGTTTCAGAATAAAAGTCCTTTCAATCTGCCACATGGAACTTGGAACACTATATCATCGTGAAATTGTGAAAACGATAAAGCAAAATTGTGAAATAACAGAAATTGAAGTATAAGAAGAATGACATTAGGTGAATGCTGGGATGTTAAATGGCATTGAAGTTGAAGGTTGCTTTTCTTTGCTATCTGGTCTGACTAAAAAATACAGGTAATTTTTTATTAAGAAATGTATTTACTATTGTTAAAAGTTGTTTTTATTATTCCAAATAAATACTTTTCTTTTGAACTTTCTATTAATCAACGAATCCTTAAAAAAAAAAAAAGTACCACACCTGTTTTCACTGTTGATAATGGCAATAGTAATAAGAAATGTTTCTTGAACAACAAATCAGCATATTAAAAGGTTTTCTGAAGGGTCATGTGACATTGATAACTGAGGTAATGATGCTGAAAAGGGCTTCAAAGTAAATTAAATGATAATTTATTTTAAAATGTAGTAATAATTTACAATATTACTGTTTTTATCAAATGTATTCTTGGTGAGCATAAGACCCTTCTATCAAATACATTTAAATAAATCTTACCAACCGCAAATATTTGAGCAGTAGTGTATATAGACAAAATATTTCTCTACTAAACTAATTTCACACAAGCCTTTAGATCAAAAGGTATTTATAACAAGACAACATTTGTCAGGTGTGGCCAAACATTTTACTGGTACTTTTTATTTAAGATATTTATGTTTACAGCTTTATACCTAATATGCAAGTCAAGTCACCTGAAAAAAAAAAAAAAGTTGTCACAATTTTGAACAGTTTTTAAACGCATTTATATAATTTTTCAAAAACAAATAAAAAAAACCTAATGAAATATCAATGCTATGTCATTGTCTCTCCACAGTCTAGACAATGAAGATGATGAGGATTTGCCGCCAGAGGTGAAGATCGAGCGGGAGAAGGAGCGACGAGTGGCCAACAACGCACGAGAGCGACTGCGTGTGCGTGACATCAACGAGGCCTTCAAAGAGCTGGGCCGCATGTGCCAGCTGCATCTGAGCAACGATAAACCCCAGACCAAACTGCTCATACTGCACCAGGCCGTCAACGTGATACTAAACCTGGAGCAGCAAGTCCGTGGTATGCGTTTTCATTCTTATTACTGATTTTTCTGTGTCTAAACCCAACAGAATTTGGGGAAATTATAGGTTGGGACTTGAGTAGATTGGAAAAAAATTGGTAAGCTATGATAAAACTGATTGGTGTTAACAACATTTGTCCGCTTGGGCTTGAATACATCAACTGACAATTCGTTTTAAAAGATATTTAATTTTGAAGAAGCCTTTTTTTATCAATTAAATTCTTTGTTACATGGACGGTTATACTTTTCTAATATTGAATGCTTCCTTTTAAGTGAATCAACTGCTGTTCATTTAGCATTTTCACATTCATTTTCATCCAGAACGCAACCTGAACCCCAAAGCAGCTTGTCTGAAGCGTCGTGAAGAGGAGAAAGTATCCGGGGTGGTTGGAGACACTCAAATGCAGCTGTCTGGACCACATCAAGGCCTTGGAGGAGATGGACGCAACTCTGTCAGTCACATGTGATCGTGTGGTATGTTAATGTCCATTTAAACATGGAACACTTTCCGTTCGCTAGTTATTTCCACCATTAAATGGTGAACATAAATGGCTACAAAACATTTGTAGACCCAAAATAAATCTGTAGCCAAATGTCTAAAGTTCACTTGAGCATTTAAAACTGTTTTTTCAGTTATTTTTATTTAGACAATGGTATAGAATTTTATTATCAGCCATGACATTTAAAATACAGGGGTTGGACAATGAAACAAAAACTCTGGCCAATGTAGTTTCCCTCAGCAAGAACAGAATGTGATGGTTGAAATAGCAGAGAAATAGAACAATTGTACGTAAAATATTGCAATCCACACAACAAAATGGGAGACTTATCAGAGTTCAAAAGAGGACAAATAGTTGGTGTGTGTGTCTTGCTGGCTCATCTGTGACTAGGACAGCAAGTCTTTGTGGTGTATCGAGAGCTGTGGCTTCCAGGATAATTTCAGCATATCACTACAGATGAACCACATCCAACTGTCGACACAAGAGGAAGTTGCCTGAGAGGGACCCAGATTGTATCCAAAAAACAAGAAACCACAACTGCCCAACTCTCTGCAGAATTAAATGCAATGCTGTTCGTCTGATGCTCCACAAAGTCAATATTTGTGGTCTGGTTGCTATAGCCACACCTTTGGTCTCTCGTGCCAATGCCAAATGTTGGTTTCATTGGTGCCAACAGTGCAAATCTTGAACTGTGGACAGTGTGAAACGTATTATTCTCCGAGTCCACCTTCACGGTCTTCACTCTATGGGAGTTACGGTGGGGAAATCCCCAAAGAGGCTTAACATCCGGATCGTTGCATGCCCAGAGTGAAGCATGGCGGTGAATTAGTGATGGTTTGGGCTGCAATATCACGGCATTCCCAACTGTGCTTGACCAGTCAAGGACTACCAGACCATTCTGAAGGACCATTGGATCAAACTAGAGGTCGACAGATTCATCATTGGTTGATTGATTGGCTCTGATAGCTAATTGTTGGAACAATCGGTTATTGAGAGAAATCCATACTGATCGTTTTTCCAGGTTGCATCTGCTGCTGAAGTGCTGAGAAGGGTCTGCTGGAATTATACAGTACGGAAGCAGCCTTGTGCAATTAAAACACCGCCAGCAAAATGGGATTTATAAAGAACACTACAGTACATGTTGCCATATCATTATAAAATAATGAATTTGTTGACTAGATGCTGCATTAGTGGAGAAAGAACAGCAGTATGTTTGCCGTTAAGGCTGAAAGGATGCTAACATTATTAGTACCTCAAGCAATTAAAACAATGTGACAATCCGACCCAAATGTTTAATATCATAAATGTTTTTGTTTTAGCCGGCGGAGTTGCATATTTAAAGGTAGTGACGTGAAAAGGCAAGCTGTATCTTCATGTAGCCGACAGAAACATGGCCTATAAACAAATCAGAAACTCATTCGATTTCAGTTCTTGGTGTACAGATTTTATTTTGATTAGATATTCAAGTGTTCTAAAATAAAGAAAATAAAGTGAAAAAACATACAAACAGTATTCATTTATGTAATTTCAGTGCTCTGGGGCCTCATTTATAAACGTTGCGTACGCACAAAAGAGTGCGTACGCCGCTCTCTACGCAACAATTGGTGTTTATAAAAGGCAAACTTGAAGGGAAAATATGCGGTCCTTCACGCAAGCTCTGATCCAGGCGTACGCACAAAAACGGGTGAAATGAGAAATGGCGACACCGTCGGCAGAAACACGTGAAAGTGTAGGTTTTTCAACCATTTTTGAGCTATGGTAAAAAAAAATTAATTGAAAAAAAATCACAAGGCACACCACCAACTGAAAATGTTAGAAAAGGAAACCCTGTAGCCTATATTAACAATATATAGTCGTTCTTATCAAAGTATATTGAATGAGAATCAAATAAACACAAAGAATATAAAGTATTTTAGGATTAATTCGTTTTTAGTTGAAATTGAAATTTCACAGTGGTTGAAAAACAGTGCTGTAGACTGTTGCGTAAAAGAAATAGCAATACTGCCTCTCATAAATAACATGAAGACTTTACAAAGCAAGTCTTACAATTAACAGCCTACATGAATACCCGTTAGATCGATCTGCAGTGTAAAACAAACAAAATCAAACAGAAAATATAACAGAAATGCAAATTAACACATTTGCAAAAAGGTATGAAATATGTTTTGCAATAATATTGGCATATTATGCAATTCATCCTCATAAATAATAAGGTAAACCGAACGAAATAATGTACAAAACTGATATTCTCGTCAATGTGTCCGTCTGGCGGAGCAGATATAGATGCAATTAGACGGATAGATGGATAGATAATTAGGGAAATGGATTGCCCACTGGGGAAAGTTGTTTTCATAGTAAAAAATTGTTCATCAGCTACGGAATCATATTTTCGCCACATTTTTTTTTAAAATGCGCATGAAATTCTGACTTAGTAAATCGAAATTATGACTTTCTGTCTTGCGAGCACATTGATCCTACGACACAGGGTGAACTGTGAACATATTAAGAAATAGCCTACTTTAATCATGCTTTTACCAATTATGAAATTCTCACATTATTCGTGGAACGACATGAAATAGCGCTGTGCAAATGTCTTGAAACTATTTGGCGCAGAAAGAACGAAACAGACGTTGCTGAGGTGGCAGCTTTCATTGAGCAACAACTTTAAACCTCTGGCCAATGTTATAGATGGATCCACAAAGTTCGGACCACGGCTCTAATACACACGCCTCCTCGGTCTCAAATCAACCTCTTCACATCTAAAAGCTGCAACAGAACTCTAATTCGAGTGATCGCACAGTTTCCCTATCAGTTACAATACCATTTTTTGGTGCACCCATCTATAACCATGACATTGACCAGAGGTTAGAAGTTGTTATTTTATCATTAGTAAAACTACGATTAAAGTATTCCTTATGTTCACAGTTTAGCTGTGTCGTGTACAAGACTTTTCAAATCTCATAATTTTGACATAGTATGTCATAACTTCAAGTTTTCATGAGCAATTTTTTTCTTCTGTGGCGGAAATGGGCTTCCATACCCCACACTGTGCCCTCCAAACAACATTTTCTCCTCTTTTCCTCCTTGCCAAAGATAACTTCTACTTCGCTTTGAGTGAAGTTACTTTTTTTTTAATTTCCTCTCTGTGTTTGCTATTATTTCGCATCCCATGACTATTAATTTCAAGACGTTTCACAGACTATTTATGGGCAACTATGTGCGTGACATGAAGCCGCAAAAGCTGCGCTAAATTTAGAATTGATTATGATTTATAAAGAGAAACCTGCATAGGATGTGCGTGCTCATGGTTTTATAAATCTGAATATTTCTATGCGTACGCACGTCCTGTGTTTCATCCTTACGCCACTTTTGACGTAAATCCTACTCAAAGTTTTATAAATGAGGCCCCAGGCCTTAGTTGTAACAATTTAAAGACGTTTCATTTTCCAACCTTTGTAATTATACACTTATTGGTATAGCAATTAATGTTATTTTAGTAAACGTATAATTTTATAGTTTTCGTTTCAGCTTTAGTAATCTTGTGCTTTTTCATTTTTACTTTGTTTCTATATAGTATGGAAGCCTGTTTCCGCCACAGTTGAGGAAAAAAAAGATTTAAGTGGAAATAACGAGAAACTTTCTCGAAATAATGAGAAACCAAGTCATTATTTCGACTTAAATCATCATCTTTTTTTCTCAACTGTGGTGGAAACGGGCTTCCACAATATAGCTTTAAGTTTTATTTACATGTATGCATTTAGCAAACACTTTTATCCAAAGTGACTTGCATTTGATTCAAGGTAAACCATTGACGTTCCAATCAGTTCTTGCTTTCTCTGGGAATCGAACCCACTCTACTGTTTGAGTTACAGGAAACGATAACATTTGATAGAAATCCCTCAACATGACTGTTTTCTATCCTTAGATCCAGTGAAATTTCTTGGGGCTCCTGGAAGAAGTGACCTTCAATCTCTTCCACCGTTCTCATCCTCTCTGTGTGCATATAGTGACTCGGAAAGCATATCATCCACGAAATAGAGGTCCACCCTCCAAACCATTTGACACACAAACCGACCCGCCAAAACTGACACAGCAGATCTTGTCCGTGATCACTCCAGACCGCAATTACCAGCACAAATGTGAAGAACTCTTTCTCAAGTCGTTTTGTACTTTTCTGCTTCCCAACAATGATGGATCATAAGAATAGACACATTCTGACCACAACTGACATTTTTTTCCACTGCAGAGAGTTTTGATCGAAAGACGAGACGAACGTCAATTTAATCATGGATTTGTGCCTAATTGTTACATTTTATATAAGATGCAAACTGCTTTCTCGTGTGGAACAAACGTTTGGGAGTTGCTTGTATATGAGCAAGTTTTGTTTCTTTTTTTTTTGAATGTGGTTTGTCATTCCCTACTGAAAGGTACAGTCTTACATGCATTGCGTACCCAAACCCCATGAAAAGTGGGGCGAACCTGTGGTGCTTCTGAGGACGGCATTTCCCAGCAGGACTCTGCTCTGTGGGCCAGGGAGAAAAGCACATGGGCGTTCGCAGACTGTTTCATCTCTTTGGAAATACAACGCATCATCAGCTCTCACGATGCTACTGACAAGTTCAGCCAATCGGAAGAAACTGAATCATAAAAGGAACATGAGTGCTTGGATTCCATTGCATTTCCAAGCACAAGATTGCCAAGTTGACTTTTCACTTCTTTCCCTTCGTAAGCCCTTTTATTTTCCCACCAGGATACGTTCAATCATCACTCGCTCGCATCGATTTGTTGTTGCCAAAAGTCTGAAAGTGTACACATGTCCACCTCATGCATATGTAATGGATGTAATTTCGATTTGAGGAAAAAAAAACAAAGTAAGAATATATATAAATATATATATTTTTGTTAGTCTATACATTGTAGATTTCTAAAAAACAAAAACGTATTAGTTTGAAGTGTAGAGTCTATAGCGCAAGTGAACGCGCAGATGCGCCGTACGATTTCAAAAGACCCTGCGTATATTTTCAGCGACGTAAGGTTTGGGCAAGGTGACCCGCGCTTACCGTAATTTTATCCCAGATGCCCCCCCGATACGATGAAGAGATTTGATAATGACGATTGAAGGCGCGTTGAGGTTTTAGACCTCGTGATGGTTTCCTGATTTCAGGGAACTGTACGTCACTAGAAGTGTTCTTAGGCAATGGTGTAGTGCGTAAGCAACATTCGCCATCATTTCAGTCTCGCCAATGCACATAATGCAACCTGTTTGAATGTAATATTCAAATGTACACGATCTCACGTCTCCAGACTGGCTTACTGTGAGTTTAGTTGATCATATCGTCATTTCAAGGTCAAAGTCTCAACCCGATTTTTGTCATGTTTGTGTGAGATGATGTTCCCTGATGGTTTGAATTATGTATGTAGGAAAACAATATGGTGTTATAACCTGTGTAATTGTCAAAATGTCCACAATGGATATGATTTCTGAATAACATTTCACCGTAAGGGGGATACTGAACTTAGGTTGTCCTAAAGTATAATGGAAACATATTAATTCTTGATGAAGATAAACATTTATATATATCGTGGCCTTCTTATTCTCAAGACTGTCATTTTTGAGAGTGATGCCTTGTCAGTGCCTAAACTTACTTTCATTGTAAACTTGACCATTTTGTTTTATTATTTCAAAATGCAAAAATGGCTCATCCATCTTTTCTTTCTGGAAGCATCTGTGTTGTATTTAATCTGCAATTTAGAAACATTGTAGTCTTTCATCGTCATTATTATGCTGTGTGTGTGTGTACCTTTTTTGGCAATTTTAGGATTCTTGTTCCTGTCATCTTTGGCTCAGATAGGTTGGAATTTGTTTTTTGCTTTCGAGACGCTAGTGTCCTGTGGTCTGTGAAGCACACCAGAAAATTGAAGGATCTTCGTCGATTCATTAGATAGGGGCCGGACACACTAGACTGTTATTCTCAAGTAATTTTCTTTTTTTTTTCTTTTTTCCAGCTGATACCATCTCAAATGCATGTTCATTTTGAAAGTATCTATACAATATGAGTGCTGGACTTTTTTTTTTTTTGCCCCCTGCTTAATGTTTTAGATGCTGGAGGAGTGTTGTCATGTCATCATGGATTTTCCTGTCTACGTTCTTTTCTCTTTTTTTTATCCCTGAAGCATCTTGAATGTCCAACTGGGTGAACATTTTGAATGAATGGTCGTACGGCGAAGTAAGTTTGCTGCCATGATTTCCATCAGAATTAAGACGTGTGTGTGTGTGTGTGTGTGTGTGTGAGAATTTTACAGAACCTGGTGTCTTGCAGTTGCAGTAGGGACATGAACAATACTGCTGTTGTCTTCAGAGTGCCTCCGGTTTTTGTCTTTATTATTTTTCGTCTTTGTTTTTATAAATATATATATAAAGTAGGTATTGAGAACTGTCCTGTATATAACAGTAATGTAGCAATAAATGTGCCATTTTTAATAACAGAATTATACATTTTTTTTCAATGTCTTGCTTTGAATCTTGTATACCTTCAAATGAGTTAAATAAAAGAAAACATTGTAATAAAAGTCTTACCGTTGAGTTTTTATTTTCTTTTTTTCAGGTCAGGTAGATTCTGATTGGCTGTCAATGTGTTATCATTATTGCAAATATTGTTTATTTGAACATTATTTTGACTTTATACGCTTATTTCTTTTCAATTTAAATTTTTTAAATTCATCATCTTAGCATATCTATCTTTCTATTTTCTATGTCTGTCTGTGATCTAAGTCTGTCTATAGATCAATTTTTCTCTCTCTCTCTCAAAATCTATCCATGTGTGTGTCTGTCTAAACTTTGAGATTTTAAAATTACTAAACAAGAACTTAAAACGACTTTAAACCTTAACTTTTTAACTTTCCAGTCCAGCTTTCTCAACGTTTATAGCTTTAAATTCACGAGGTGATCATTTATAAACATATAATCACAAGTCCTGATTGTGAAAAGGCTTTTAAAATATTCATAACATAGCAGATAGTAGTTTTACATTTATCTGCTACTGCCTCAAACATAACTATTTAAAAGATTTGATGTCACACCTCTTATAAACTGCTATTTTCTTACTAAATATTATTGGCACAACTAGTTATTTCTAAGAAGTGCTCATTGTTGCCAGGTAACTTGTACACTTTGTTTAGATGGACTCATTTAATAAATGATACATATCCCTCGGTGTATTAAAGTCAATTAATTGGGCATCATCAGTATGTTGTGCCATTTTCATTACAATTATTTTAAAACGTTGACTAACACACTCCATAGATCTAGCCGTTTTATGCAAATGAGCAGCACAGTTCCAGAATTTTCTATCAGGCTTATAACGGGCAGCCTGAGGTCCTGAAACTGCCATTTCAGCTGGTTTACTTTCTGAGCAGAAGAGGTCAGTGAGAAGATGCAAAAGATAATAAAGCTGATCGGACCTAAATATGTCTCAATTGCCAAAACCTGGTAAGTTCATCCTTGATTTAATAAACAGCATGTTAAATTCGAGCAGCTCCTCTGAATGGGCAGCATTTATCATGTGTATCCAGTGTCATAAATCTGGAATGGCGTCGTAACTATTGACTTATTAGTAATTATTTATTTTTTAAATGCTTTTGCTTCTTTCCTTGTAATGCAGGGTTCCAACGCTGGTCGGGTGGGGTACAGTTGGAGGAGTGGCTGTTGTCTATTTTACAGACTGGCGTCTGATTCTGGATTATGTTCCCTACATTAGAGGCAAATTCAAGAAAGATGATGATGATTAGTGGTCCAACTCTGTGATATGGATGTGTAGAAAACATTTGTATATTCCCACCATGAATCAAATAGCGTTGACCCGCCAGTAGGTGGCGCTGGTGATGCGACGCACAGCCAGAAACACTGAAGAGGGTTGTCACTTTAAGATTTTTTTATTTTTTACTGATATGTTTGAATAATGCTTTGTGTCCTAGGGGGTTGAATGGGATATTCATGTGTAATAAGACTTCAAACAACTAGCATGTCTTGCCAAAGAGTTTCTTTCTGTCTGTAACGAGCTGATACTTGGGAATGGGAGATGAGTCTGTCTCGTGGCTTGGCATATCGTTGTATTTGAATTTACTTTAAGTATTATTTTGTCATAGTTTTGTGAATAAATTATTTCTCTATGCATGTGTAAACATATATTTTATATAGTACCCAGATAGCCCAGGTACATCTGTAATTGTCTGCTAAAAAGAGCTTAATCTGGAAAACATCTGATATACATCTTAAAGACATTTTCGAAATGTTTATTTAACATCTGACGGGAAAGTATGAGAGAAATGACAGATAAGAAAAAAAATTGATACATCTCTCAGATGTAAATGGACATCTCCTTGATGTATGTGCGCTTCCAAATGGAATAAAAAAGGATAATTGTAACATTTTGACTCTATCTCTATCTAGCTATGTCTCTATCTACAGTGATGTAAAAAAGTTTTTTCCCTTCCTGATTTCTTATTTTTTTGCATGTTTGTCACACTTAAATGTTTCAGGTTCTCAAACAATATAAAGACATTTCTAAAGCTTTGGGACTCTGGCGGACCACAGTAAGAGCCGTTATCCACAAATGGCGAAAACATGGAACAGTGGTGAACCTTCCCAGGAGTGGCCGGCCGACCAAAGTTACCCCAAGAGCTCAGCAACAACTCATCAAAGACGTCACAGAAGATCCCTCAACAACATCCAAAGAACTGCAGGCCTCACTCACCTCAGTTAAGTTCATTGTTCATGACTCCACCATAAGAAAAAGACTGGGCAAAATGAACTGCATGGCAGAGTTCAGAGAAGAAAACCATTGCTGAGTAAAAAGAACATTAAGGCTTGTCTCCTATTTGCTGGAAAACATATTGACGAACTTTTTGGAAGCTATGTGTCCCATTACATCTGGCTTGAAAGTAATACCGCATTTCAGAAATAGAACATCATACCAACAGTAAAATATGGTGGTGGTAGTGTGATGGTCTGGGGCTGTTTTGCTGCTTCAGAACCTGGAAGACTTTCTGTGATAAATGGAACCATGAATTCTGCTGAATACCAAAGAATCCTGAAGGAAAATGTCTGTCCATCTGTTCATGACCTCAACCTGAAGTGAGCTTCAGCAGGACAATGATCCAAAACACACCAGCAAATCCACCTCTGAATGGCTGAAGAAAAACAAAATGAAGACTTTGGAGTTGCCTAGTCAAAGTCCTGACCTGAATCCTGTTGAGATGTTGTGGCATGACCTTAAAATGGCAGTTCATGCTCAAAGACCCTCCAGTGTGGCTGAATTACAGCAATCTGCAAAGACGAGTGGGCCACAATTCCTCCACCTCCACATTGCAGTTATTAGGTTTAGGGGCAAGCATTTTTTCACACAGAAAGACATTTAGAATTTTGTTTTCCCTTAATAATAACAACCTTCATTTAAAAACTGCATTTTGTGTTTACTTGTGTTATCTTTGACTAATATTTAAATTTGTTTGATGATCTGAAACATTTAGGTGCGACAAACATGCAAAAAAGAAAATCTATCTAATCTATCATTTATTTTTTCAGTCGTACTTTCAATATATATTTATCGATTTGACTGATATGCCTTCTACTTAATAACCCCCCTTATTAAAGACTCATATTTAAGGCATTTGCTTTCTTACCCAGACAAAATATTACCATGGTAACCATAGTTTCCGCCAAAAATTCTCCTTTCCAAAATCCTCAAAGAAAAACCCGCGGAACCTTCTCACGTATTCCAAGCTCAATCCCACAGGATTTATGTGTGGGATTTCCTGTGGGATTTACAGGACTCGCGCTGTAAAACGGGAATTTACGAGAACAAGTGGTGAACGATAGAGCAAATAAATATATAGATATAATGAAATCTTATAAGGTTGAAGAACAACCGATTGTTCTGTTTTGACCATGGGGTAAACCTACTGTGGTATTTCAGTACTCGACGAACAAAGCCAATTCACAGCAGATTTCCCAAAACATACAGTGTGAAGTGAAATGACCTGTATTTCATGAAACACAACAAACGGCGCGTTGTATCGCCATCATGTGGTTTACGGTCAGCCACCGACAACCGCAGGGCTTTGTCTCGTTAAGTCAACCCTAATCGGGCATAATGTCTTTCATTTGTCTCATAGAAGGGGGAGGGGAGTGAAAGTATAGAGGAAGAGAGGGGGGATTTAACATTCACAAAAAGGCGACACCAACAGAGAATGCGCGATGGAGAAAAACGAGTAAGTATAACCGAATTAATATCGCGAAGACGTTAAATCGCGAGCCGCATGTGCGTTAATCGTCAAGCGGCCGCTTTTGTTCATTTGAGCGGATCAACCGGCGCTGCTGGTTTGCTGATTTTTAAAGAAAAAACCGCGTACAGCGTGTGGTTAAAAACTAATTCACGGAACCGGGGCAGCAAAGAGACCCGTGCACACGGATACAAAGAAGTATTCGTCTTAAGGTGGAAACGGCTGGTCTTGTTAATAAACTGTATATTAACGTTGTAACGGACCAGGTGCAACATCTCTATTTTTCGTCCCGCGATTGTCATTTTACCGAACGATGTAGTTTTTCACCGACCCCCTAATGTTTCATTCAGCCACTTCAAAAAATGTGTGCTAAAATGTCTCCGGTTTACTGGCTATGCTTTGTTTACATTAACAATTGGTCGAGTTTAAGCAATTATAGTGTGGTAATATAAGATACATGAGTTACAGCATTTTCTACAACGAAAATATGCAAATATATATTATTTTTGAGTGCAACTACAGGTTATATGTCGTCTGTATGATGCATAATCCATAAGTGCATAGACTAATTTCCAAGCGGAGGAATCCTTCATTGAGCAGAACATCCTAAAGTGATGAAGCTACGATACGGCGCAACGTTTTGCTGAGTGACAAAGCAACATTACTGAATGTAGACAATGCATTACTGTATTCTGGACTTTTGTTGGTGTCTTTTACTAAAAACATGTAAGATAATCAGCATCTCAGGGGAAATAGACTCTGTGGACAACAGGAAGAGTAAAAAGTGAGAGTGCTTGGATTGAGGAGGGAAAGCCATGTGTGTTATGTTAGTGACTGAGTACAGAGGGGGGATTGTCATGTAAAAGTAGGCCCAGCTGTGGAGAGGATTTTCTGTGCTTTATTTTAGGAGGGGTGGGGGTTCATGTCACTTGAGCATGTGAACTGCATCCTAATTGAATTGGCTTTTTTTCTCCTAATGTTTTGGTTAGCCCCGTTTACAACTTACAAAAAGTTATATTGCAGGTTCATCAGTGTGCATTAAATGTGTTTAAATGAATACATACACTTCACAAGTTGTGTATGTATTACGCCCTATATACTATGTCTCAAATGACGCACTATATATAGTCTCAAATGTCGCACTATATACTGTCTCAAATGTTGCACTATATACACTCTCAAATGTTGCTCTATATACTGTCTCAAATGTCACACTATATACTGTCTCAAATGACGCACTATATACTGTCTCAAATGACGCACTATATACAGTCTCAAATGTTGCACTATATACTGTCTCAAATGTCGCACTATATACTGTCTCAAATGACGCACTATATACTGTCTCAAATGACGCACTATATACAGTCTCAAATGTCGCACTATATACAGTCTCAAATGTCGCACTATATACTCTCAAATATTGCACTATATACAGTCTCAAATGTTGCACTATATACAGTCTCAAATGTCGCACTATATACTCTCAAATGTCGCACTATATACTGTTTCAAATGTCGCACTATATACAGTCTCAAATGTCGCACTATATACAGTCTCAAATATTGCACTATATACAGTCTCAAATGCCACACTATATACAGTCTTAAATGTCGCACTATAGACTGTCTCAAATTACATACTATATACTGTCCCAAATGACGCACTATATACAGTCTCAAATGTCGCACTATATACTGTCTCAAATGTCGCACTGTATACTGTCTCAAATAACGCAATATATACTGTTTCAAATAACGCACTATATACAGTCTCAAATGTCGCACTATATAATATGCGCCTCAATTGTCGCACTATATACTGTCTCAAATGACGCACCATATACAGTCTCAATTGATGCACTACAAACTGTCTCAAATGACACGCTATATACTTTCAAATGTCGCACTATGTACAGTCTCAATTGACGCACTACAAACTGTCTCAAATGAGGCACTATATACTATTTGAAATGACACACTATATACTTTCAAATGACGCGCTATATACAGTCTCAATTGACGCACTACAAACTGTCTCAAAGGACGAACTATATACTAGCTCTCAACTGATGCACTATAAACTGTCTCAAATGACGCACTATAAACTGTCTCAAACGACACACTATATACTGTCTCAAATGTCGCACTATATACTATGCGCCTCCAATGTCGCACTATATACTGTCTCAAATGACACATTACAGGGAGTGCAGAATTATTAGGCAAATGACTATTTTGACCACATCATCCTCGTTATGCATGTTGTCTTACTCCAAGCTGTATAGGCTGGAAAGCCTACTACCAATTAAGCATATTAGGTGATGTGCATCTCTGTAATGAGAAGGGGTGTGGTCTAATGACATCAACACCCTATATCAGGTGTGCATAATTATTAGGCAACTTCCTTTCCTTTGGCAAAATGGGTCAAAAGAAGGACTTGACAGGCTCAGAAAAGTCAAAAATAGTGAGATATATTGCAGAGGGATTCAGCAGTCTTAAAATAGCCAAGCTTCTGAAGCGTGATCATCGAACAATCAAGCGTTTCATTCAAAATAGTCAACAGGGTCGCAAGAAGCGTGCGGAAAAACCAAGGCGCAAAATAACTGCCCGTGAACTGAGAAAAGTCAAGCGTGCAGCTGCCAAGATGCCACTTGCCACCAGTTTGGCCATATTTCAGAGCTGCAACATCACTGGAGAGCCCAAAAGCACAAGGTGTGCAATACTCAGAGACATGGCCAAGGTAAGAAAGGCAGAAAGTCGACCATCACTGAACAAGACACACAAGCTGAAACGTCAAGACTGGGCCAAGAAATATCTCAAGACTGATTTTTCTAAGGTTTTATGGACTGATGAAATGAGAGTGAGTCTTGATGGGCCAGATGGATGGGCCTGTGGCTGGATTGGTAAAGGGCAGAGAGCTCCAGTCCGACTCAGACGCCAGCAAGGTGGAGGTGGAGTACTGGTTTGGGCTGGTATCATCAAAGATGAGCTTGTGGGGCCTTTTCGGGTTGAGGATGGAGTCAAGCTCAACTCCCAGTCCTACTGCCAGTTTCTGGAAGACACCTTCTTCAAGCAGTGGTACAGGAAGAAGTCTGCATCCTTCAAGAAAAACATGATTTTCATGCAGGACAATGCTCCATCACACGCGTCCAAGTACTCCACAGCGTGGCTGGCAAGAAAGGGTATAAAAGAAGAAAATCTAATGATATGGCCTCCTTGTTCACCTGATCTGAACCCCATTGAGAACCTGTGGTCCATCATCAAATGTGCAATTTACAAGGAGGGAAAACAGTACACCTCTCTGAACAGTGTCTGGGAGGCTGTGGTTGCTGCTGCACGCAATGTTGATGGTGAACAGATCAAAACACTGACAGAATCCATGGATGGCAGGCTTTTGAGTGTCCTTGCAAAGAAAGGTGGCTATATTGGTCACTGATTTGTTTTTGTTTGGTTTTTGAATGTCAGAAATGTATATTTGTGAATGTTGAGATGTTGTATTGGTTTCGCTGGTAAAGATAAATAATTGAAATGGGTATAAATTTGTTTTTTGTTAAGTTGCCTAATAATTATGCACAGTAATAGTCACCTGCACACACAGATATCCCCCTAAAATAGCTAAAACTAAAGACTACTTAAAATATTGATACAAAAATATTCAGCTTTGATATTAATGAGTTTTTTGTGTTCAGTGAGAACATGGTTGTTGTTCAATAATAAAATTAATCCTCAAAAATACAACTTGCCTAATAATTCTGCACTCCCTGTATATACTTTCAAATGGCGCACTATATACAGTCTCAATTGACGCACTACAAACTGTCTCAAATGAGGCATATGAGATGACTATATACTATTTGAAATGACACACTATATACTATGCACTATGTAGTTAACCGTGTACTGTATACATTTTACAAGGTTATTCTGTTGTCCAGTTTTGCCAGAGTTTAAAAGCCCCTCTCAATCCACTACACAAGGAAAGCTGCCACAGTTGAGTGCATGAAGTGTCCAACATTACACACTCTGTTTTTTCAGTTAATTAAGTGCCTCATCCAAGGCATTTAAAGTGTACCTTTCCTCTATCTGATATATTTTTCACTATTTAGGAACTACAAGATGGCATAGAAATATGCACACTGGGAGGCACCTTAGACAGAAAATTTGTTTTTGTGTTTCTTTTCCTCTTTGAAACGGGCAAAAGATAGGATGTCTAAATGAGTCAGACATCCTATCACTAGTGTTGGCAAATCTGATTAATTTTAACAGTTGTTTTACAGACATTTGAAAGCGGTTTTGTTGATTCACCAATTAATTTTTATATATGTTATGTGTTTGTTTGCATTCCAGTTTGATGCTGTCACTGTAAATTACACCTTAATTGTTTAGTTTTTTGTCAAATTAATTAACTAGAAAAGGAAAAAGAAATTTGTGAAATTTGCATTGTTTATGATTCACCCACCTAACAAAGTTTCTTCTAGCAGAACCATTCAGAAGAACCAGTTAAAAAGAAAGATTCATTTGGATCTCCATTCCATAGGTCATAACTGTGTAATTGAACAAATTGTGTTTCATAGTCTGAATAATCAAATTTTCCAGGGATTCTTAACCAACAACATGTCACAAATAGACATGACTTTTCTTTTTTTAGCAGAGGTGAGGAAGAGGAGGAAGAACAGAGGCGAGAGAGGGGGGAGGCAGGTCGTTTGTATAGTTTGTGGTATCGTATTCTTTAATCAATCAAAAAATTATCTATGTTGTTACATGTTTGCACGTCTTGACAAGCTTGAAGAGTCGTCGACTAAAACCCCCCAAAAAGTTTGTCCAGATTTGTGCATGAACTTGAAACAAGCACGAAATCGTCATGGTATCATCATACAGAATATTCAGTGAACTCATTTTTGCATCACACCTGTGTCAACTAACTTCTACTACAGTATTTTGCTTTAAAGAGCTGTGCAAGGGTTTGTTGCAGATGCAGAACTGCAACTGTTCAAGTGAAGAATGTGAAATGCACACTGAGATCTAGACTAACAGTGTTACTATTATCTCAAACTATGCGAAACAAATGTAAACATTTGGCAGAGTAGATTGACAAGGACAGCTTACAGAGCAAGTCATTTGGCGCAAGTGTTTGAAAACTCTAGACACAGCACAGATTGTATTTGCACTTCATTTATAAGAAAGTTAATCTTAAGTTTAAATGTGCTATTGACCTTAGTCAGGGTAGCACCATATTTCATTTTTGACTGTAATGAAAACGAGGCTGTGAAGGATAGAACTAGAGTGTGTTCAATGGATCGGATCCCTGATAGCACATCAGATGTGCGTGTTTACATCTGGAAGACGTATTTTTTAGAGAGTTTGCTCACCTGCAATACGTCTCTACGTTGTTTCCTTATTAGACGTTAAATAGACATTTAGAAAATGTCTTTAAGATGTTTGTGATTTAAAATACATGTATAACGGACATCTTAAAGACGTTTCTCAGATGTTTGTACACAGCAGATGCTTTCCAGATCTTTAACCGACATCTTACAGACATATGTGTGCTATCTGGGACTGTTGTTTAACAACTTAACTTTCTGCAAAATGTTTCAGTAAGCAAAACAGTTTTGAAAGTTGAAAATTATGTTATCTAGAACCTTTATGCAGTGCACGCCTTTGTAAACACACTCTGCGTCCGAAATCAGCTACTGTCTGAGTAGGTATTACATTTGAATTTACTTCCTAACCATTAAAAAAATACGCTCTATATAGTATGAATATAATTCGGATCCACAACATCCGTGTTGCTAATCATGTGACCTACCAACGTGAGTTGTGTTGCTTCACTTCCATTCATAAATCCCTTCCTGTGGCCTCATGGGATAGTAAAATGTCCATCGAATGCGCACTTCAGAATCCCTTTAGAAGTAGTAGGTCATCCAGGGACTTCTCGTCTACTTTAAAAAAAAAAAACTTTGTAACCAGGTATCCTACTCTTTTAACGTACTGTTTTTCGTATATTCTATATACCGTAGTAGGAAATCACAGCCTCTTTTTCATCTGCATGAATATGAATATGGCGACTAACCTCTATAGGCAAGAATTGATTTTTTCTGTACACAAACTGCTTTTTGAGCAAATATACATCATTAAATAAGTACTTTTTATTATTTGACTGTTATATATTTTAAGTTAGGCTTCTGTTCTTTTAAATGCAATTAATTTTAAGTATTTTAGATTTAATTATATATTAGGAAATTAGGGTTTTTGCATTACAATTTTGTACTTCCTTCAGTTATGTGTTTTAAGCATTAAAATCGCATTTTGAATGTGATTTTAATTGCCGTCATGATAGTCAAAGTTGAGAAACAGAAAGCGTTCTTCACAGTGTTCATGATCTAATAACATTGTCATTTTGTCATCACAGGCTTGGGATATTTCAAAATTTGTTCCAAGTTAGGCATTGCATGTCATTGTTTATAGTGTGTGTTGATATCTGTTTGCAACTACCGTCACCATAACTGCATAAATGCATTCTCTTTCCAAATTTGCATCCATGCGGGTTCATCATGTCTCTGAGATGTGTCCTATTTTGCTCCCTCTCCCCAGCCCCACTGGGAAGAAGTTCCGGAGCAAGCCTCAATTGGCTCGTTACCTTGGCAACTCCATGGATCTCAGCTCCTTTGATTTCCGCACTGGCAAGATGCTCATGAGCAAACTCAACAAGAACAGACAGAGACCCCGATATGACAACAATAGCCAGACTAAGGTGAGGGGACTTGCATCAACTAGGGGCTCAACAAACATTTTCATGTTCATAAAAACATACTCATTATTCTAGATTAATAGCTGCAGAGTGATATAGGCTGAGAAATCTCTGTATGGATGGTGACCCAATTAAAACCAATTAAGGCAATTTCAAGCAATTTTTACTGGTCATCAATAACCAGTAGAAGATAACCAATTTCCAGTTTTCATCACGGTAATCAAGAATGCTCCATCTTTGATAGGGCAAACCCGACCTGAATACATCCCTCCCAGTACGACAGACGGCCTCCATCTTCAAACAGCCTGTCACAAAAGTTACCAACCACCCCAGCAATAAGGTTAAGACAGACCCACAGAAGGCCATTGACCAGCCCAGACAGGTAATACTAATCTAAGGGGCCGTTTACACGACACCGTTTTCAACTAAAAACTTTTTATGCGTTTTGGTTGTTCTTTTACACGACAAGGCCGTTTTGGAGACCTGAAAATGCAAAGTTTCGAAAACACGGTTTTGAAAACGATATTGTTAACGTCTGTGTAAACAATAAAAATGCGAGTTTTTGAATACGGTGATGTTATGCACGTTATGTGTTCAGTCTAAAGGCGCGTAGTGTTTCTTTACCAAGTGACTTTGCCAACTACTGGTGTGACATACAGTGCTTTTAATCATTTTCATGGATAATTTTGATAACATTGTCATCTGTACTCGAAAAATGCAGAGGAAAAACGTTTTCAGTACATCGTTGTCGTGTAAACGTACCCTAAATTATCAGGTTTTATTCACCGCTGTTAGCGGTTTGTCATAGTGGCACAATGCTAATGTAATTTTCATTGACAGCTTTTCTGGGAGAAGAAGTTGAGTGGCCTCAATGCCTTTGACATAGCAGAGGAGCTGGTGAAAACAATGGAGCTCCCCAAAGGCTTACAAGGTACATGCGGGCGAGATGAAGAATTTAATCCAAGTTTGTTTATTTTAAAGCAAGAATAAATAAAAGTCAGTATTCCATTAGTGTATGAAATCGGAAGAAAACAAGATGAACAAAAACAAATGAAAACCAAAGACAGAGAACAAAATCAACAGCTGTTTTTCAGGCTTTGTCCGAAATCTCATATTCTTTTGATTTTGAATAAGTATTTACCTCACGACTGCTGAAAAGGTATGTTCTACATCAGGGGTTCCCAATACATTGATCACAAAGGTAGTTTGGGTCAACTGCATGGAGTTAACAAAGTAGATGTCAACCCGTCTTCCATCCTCACTATGAAATGTGTCAGTTGATTGACGTACAGGGCAGCCAGTCTGACCTCTGACCTTTTCTGACACATGCGTCACCGCGCATGGCAAGTGCTGCAAAACTCTAGTAAGCTAGCGAGACACCCTCCAATTTATTTCTGTTAAACTTAAGAAAGGGTATAAAGATGAGTGGGGAGCTGGACAATGTAAGAAGTCAAAAACGTACCACTGCCATACGGAGTAGGAGTTTTTTTCTTTTTTGGGCCTCATCTGCCAGTCTGTCATCGCTATACTGAAGAAGGGAAACGTGGAGCGGCATTTTCGGACTGTTCATATAAACTGACGCTTACTTCCCTCAAACTGAGGAGAAGAAGAAGAAGGGTGAAGGAGCTAAAATCTCAGTTGTCCGGACAGCAGTCATTTTGTACAAACTCAAAAAATGTACAGAGTTGTATTGTGCAATATAAAAACACAGCATTAAAAACAAACTAACTTTTTTTTTAAATAACACTGTTGATCAGTTTAATGCATTCTTGCTGACTATGAGTATTAATTTAATGTAGTATCATAATATTAGTCAAGTTATGTCACCTTTATTTATATTGTGCTTTATATAGTACATATTGTGTCAAAGCAGCTTGACATTGATAACAGGAAAATTATCATTTCATACTATCATATCAATTATCATAACAGGATTAATCAATGCTGTTATTTGAGAACTGAACTGAGCTAGACGATAACAATTTTTTGCAGAACTGCTTTATAGATTAAATTAACTAATTTAATAATTGATGATTTTTACAACTGAACTGAATCAACACTGAAGTGACTTCAGCTAAACAGCAGCCAAAATGCATAAATTTTTGCATAAGTACTTTTGTCATTTGTATTTTATAAAGCGCTATATAAATAAAGTGCTTGACTTGAAATTAAATGATTCAGTGATACAGAGTTATTTCGGCTGTAAAGCAGCTCTATAAAGAAAATAATTGTGTCATTGTTCATCTGAAGTCAGTTCAGTGTTGATTCAGTTCCGTTGTAAAGATCATCAATTATTGAATTTGTTTATTTTATCTATAAAGCAGTTCCACAGAAATCAGCGATGTCATTGTCCAGCTCAGTTCAGTTCTCATACAATACTGTCAGTACAGTCAAAATCATAATATTCTTAAATATTAAGTGTCCCAAGCCAGAGGTGACCTGGCTTGGGACACCAAGCCAAGCCATACTTAGCCTGGCTTGAGAAACCAGGCTAAGTCTCCTGGATTCAGACAGTTTTCCTCTGGCCAACGAACGAACATGGTGTGATTATGATTCAAGTTGCATCACAAGTCAGTAATCAGATTGTGGATCGGTTCAAATATTTCATCCAGTTCCTTTTGCTTGAAGATCGAATTCATCACGCCAGTATGGAGACGAAGGTGGTCATAGGTCTGGTTATTGTGGTCTTTGCTGAGGATCTGTGCTGAAGGCTGTCGTGTCTATGAGGTCTTCACAGGGGATTGTCTAGTTGACAGGACCTCTGCTGACATTCATTATGGTCGTGTCTAGGCACAGGTCCTTCATCTGATCTGGATACGGACCGGATACGGCTGACTACGGTAACCTCGGGATAAACAGAGACTAATATTAGCATAAATACCATTTGTCTTACAATGTAACAAGTACATCTGGTGTTATGGGAAGTGTTCCTTGTTCCAGTTGACCTCATTTATGCAGCCTAACGATCCTTTTACAGATGTGAATTATGGAAGTTGTTACACAAGTGGAGATGTGTTTTTAGTCTAGATTTAAACGGACAGAGTGTGTCTGCTTCCTGAAAAAGGATAGGAAGACTGTTCCTGTTAGTTTGGGTGCTAAATAGAAAAGGACACACCGCCTGCAGTTGATTTCGTTATTCTTGGTAAAAACAACTGGCCAGAATTTTGGGAGTGCAATAGATGTGAAGGACTATAATGTGTTAAGAGCTTGTTCTAATACTGAGGAGCTAAATCATTTAGTGCTTTGTAAGTAATTAGCAGGATGTATGCAATGTTTAATAGGGAGCCTATGCAGTGTCAACAGAACCGGGGTAAAATGTTCATACTTCCTGGTTCTAGTAAGAACTTTTAGCTTTTAGGACCAGCTGGATTTTGTTTATTAAGCGTGCAGGGCAACCACCCAGTAGCGCATTACAATAATCTAGCCTTAAGCCTTAATCATGCCTGAACGCATGAGCTTTTCTACGTTTGTCATTGAGAGCATTTATTGTAATTTAGATTTTTCTTAGATGGAAAAATTTGGTTTTACAGATGCTAGAAATGTCGCTGTCAAGGTTCCTAACTGATGACGAAGACTTGACAGGGCAGCCATCGAGTGTTAGAGAGTGTTCTAGGTTATTATATGCATAGGTTTTTAATCAACTGATGCTTCTAAAATGATTTTATTCTATGATATTTCATGTGTCACTGAAGGAGTAGGCCCTGGGTGCACAGATAAGACCCTGTTGTCAGCGATCGCCAGTGCCCTTCACACCAGTGCGGCTCCCATCACGGGCCAACTGTCTGCCGCTGTGGAGAAGAACCCGGGAGTCTGGCTCAACACAGCTCAACCTCTCTGTAAGGCCTTCATCGTCACAGATGAGGATATCAGGTACTTTGAATGATGCACAGTATTTAATAAATCATGTAAATAAATGCATGCGTGGGATATTTATGCAAGTAATGTTTTGGTCACAGAAAGCAAGAGGAGCTGGTGTACAGCGTTCGGAAGCGACTGGAAGAGGCTTTGATGGCCGACATGTTGGCTCACGTGGATGAAACATCTAGTGAGGAAGACGCTCTCAAACAGGAGGGAAATTGTAATGATGACAAACAGGAAGTATAGCAAAGGTAGTTGAGGAAAAATGACAGTTGCGTATTTACACTTGTTTCCTGAAGGAAGTAGTCACATAAACTGAAATATCCCTCCATAAGCAACTACTGTTTTTTTCACAGGGTATTCAAGTGTGTCTGAATTACCTGCATATGATTTCCCAACACAAGCAGACGCTCTGCTGATCAACACACCACATTACCATCTCCCAGCTTCGTTGAACATCCATGTACGCCCGCCAGTTGGGATCTCACAGAGACTGTTGGCTTGATTTTCTTTCTTTTTTTTGGTGGGGGGGGGGGGATTTTTTAATATTTTGTTATTCCAACAAAATGTTGGAAAAGTTTAAAAGTTGCATTAAATGCATTCAATGTTTTGAAGTGTTCTTTTATTTTTTTGAGGGGGTATTTTTTGGATTTGATATGGAGATACGACAATCAAGTCAAAAATACAATCCTCCAGTTCAATGGGTGCTAACCTTTATCACAGCTGACCTAAACTGATCTAAGATTATTCTCTGTGACTAAATAAATAAAAACCTCTGTCAAATAGAGAAAGGAACGTGTTTGTGAAAAAATATTGACTTTGTTCCCTGTTAGTATTGTTTTAACAACATTCCTAATTTCAAGTTGGAAATCAGTATTATGCCGTTCAAATTCTGTTTTTTGTGTTTTTCTCAATACCAAATGTTTTATCGGGGGACAAGGCGTTACAAAGGGTGAAGCTATGGTTTGGTTTTCTTTAAGATTTTATGTTTTCTACTCATCTGGTGCTTGTTAAGTCTGCCTGATTTTTTTTCTTTATGAGCTGTTCATACTTGACACTGAATAACATTTCCACAGTCTGAACTTGGAATTGAAATGTGAATGGTAATTCATAAAATGTGACACGTGATTTATACAAAGTGATGTGTAAACATCCTGTGAAAAGCAACATAACTAAGCATTTTGCTGGTTGAAAAGTATGTTTGTTTGTTAAAAAAAAGGTTTTGTTCATTGACCAGATCATCACAACAACATCCATAATCTCTTCTGCATTTCTTAAAATAAAATGTTCCTGTGTTGAATATCTTTATTGCTTCTTTATCCAATGATGCAACAGGTGTTGTTGATACAGACTATTTCTTTATGTTCAGCCTATTTATTGTTGCTATCCACTTTTTTTGCACTACTTTATGCTGCTTTGAAGTTGTTCAGATGCAGAGCCATTTTAAATGTCCCTCTCTCACATCAAGGATTAACTGTTAACTTACTATTACGGATATGATGGCTGAATCTCTTACAGACCAAAGGGCACCGGGCCAGTCACTCACTCTGAGACGCAAATTAAAAGAACAGCTGAAGTTGTAGTGAGGTTTCCTTTGAGCTGTCAAGGCAGAAATTAACTATCTGGCCAGATGGCAACCACAGAGCTTTACACAAAGGTAAGTGTGTTTCATAATCTTTAAGATATTTTTAGCAGTTTCCTTGGTTGTCATTATGATAGATAGGTAGATGTTGGGTAGATAGATAGATAGATAGAACAATATATGTTGGGTAGATGGATAGATGGACAGAAAGAATGATAGATGTTGGGTAGATAAACAATAGAGAGATATATAGAACAATAGATGCTGAGTAGATAGATAGATAGATGTTGTATGTCCGTGTCAGAGGAGACCGGCTGGTGTTAATGTTTAATGGTGCGGCGAGTGTTTTTATGCTGATTGAGGAGAAAGAGTGTTACTGGGGTGGGACAGATAGTCACTCAGGCACATGAGCCGGTTGTGTAACATTCAAAATATTGGATCAATTTCCTCTATCCATATCTTTAGACATGATCATAATCAAATCTATAGACTGCAAGGTCAAGAAGGCCACCTGCACACTTCAGCTCTGACAAAACTGTACAAATTGTACCAATTTGTGTTTTAAATGCAGTGGGTTGTCGACCCGTCTGGTTCAGTTTCATCAGTGTTCACACTTGAAATGTTAAAACTTAAGTTTAAGTGAGAAATGGTGTTTATGGCTTGATTTCACAGACAGTGTTTAAGCCAAGAATTAGGTCTTAAATTAATTAGGACATTAAAGTAGCTTTTATAAACGTGTCTTGGGGAAAAACTTTACTGGTGTGCATCTTGAGAGAAAACAATGGCACTGACATATTTTAAACGTGCATTTTAGTCTGGGACTAGACTTAACCCATGTCTATGAAACTGGGGGTGTCTTAAAGTTTGGGTATATTAATATTAATTACAGAAGTAGCAAGAGATCAGGATCATTACTTGTAGAATGAGCTTTGCATTTCCCTTTCTTCAAAAAGCACATACAAAAAGTAAAAATCAACAAACCAACTAACCAAACAACCAACAAAAGCTTAATTTTAATTTGTATTTACTGGTAAGTCAAGTCACCTTTATTTATATAGCACTTTTTACAATACAGATTGTTTCAAAGCAGCTTTACAGTGGTCACAGGAAAACAATATAAACAAAGTTTGTTTGGCTGAACAGCAGCTCTAAAAGAGCAGGCGAATTAATACAATTGATGAATAGTAAGTGTTAAGTTTCGCCAACTGAGCAAGCCATAGGCGACAGCGGCAAGGAACCAAAACTCCAGCAGGTGACTGACTGAATGAATGAATAACGCAATGGAGAAAAAACCTTGGGAGAAACCAGGCTCAGTCGGGGGACAAGTTCTCCTCTGGCCAACAGCCAAACAGTGCATGATTATTATATTGACAACAGTTCAAGTCCGGTTGGAGATGGGTTCATGATCTTCACAGGGGAGGGTCTGGTAGAGTCACGGTCTCCGCAGACACTTCAGGGCAGTGCTGTGCTCGTGTCTAGGTGCAGGTGCAGGCCCGGATCCGGCTGACCAGGGTAACCTCGGAATAAACAGAGAATAATATCAGCGTAGATGCCATTCTTCTTCTTATGTATCGAGTACATACTTAACACAAAAGAACATTTAAAAAAAAGTATGAAATGTGTCAGAGCCAAAAGAGTATCATTGGTAATGCTTTGACCCAAGAGTCCCAGCTTGGGGAACTTTCACAATCCCGTTGCCCTTTCTCTCCCATTTCACTTCGTGTGAGTTTGTATACTATCCTTTCTAAATAAAAGCAAAAACACTAACAATTAAATATATGAACTGTCAAAGTCCACCACACATTAGTGTGTGTCATACTATAAAAGCTGAAAATTTAAAAATTATTTTGTTTTGGTTTCAAATGACTTACTATTTTTTTAATGACACATACTGTTGATTATGCTTTGTATGAATATATATTTATTATATTTCGGTCTCCTCTCAGGGTGCATGTGTGTGGGTGCCAGACCCAGAAGCTGTGTGGGTGTCTGCACAGCTTCTTCAAGACTACCATCCTGGAGACCAACAGATCTTAATCCAACTCGGCGATGGCAAAGTAAGATAAACACACATATATCATACTGGAATGAAACCAGGAGGCCCGCAGAATGAACACGCTCCACTGACCTTTGACAATCAAAAAGTGTCCAAAAACTTTCTAAACACAAAATGTCTGCTCAAATATTGCTCAAAATGTCAAAACTAGCCAAGTCCTTTTCTTTTATTTATATAGTTACAAACTATATATATCTATGTGTGTATGTGTGTGTATAGCAGTATATTTTTTTATGTAAATAAACAAGGAGACGGAGTATCCAGTGTCGCCTCCGGCAGGTCTTCCCCCTCTAGCTAATCCTGATATTTTGGAGGGGGAGAATGACCTCACAGCTCTAACCTTCCTCCACGAGCCAGCGGTACTTCACAACTTGCGAGTGCGTTTTCTCGACTACAGTAGCATTTACACTTACTGCGGTGAGTGAAATTAAACAGAAAACAGTGGCAAGTTTTTACAGCCATCACCCATTAACCTCCATTTTACTGGGTGTAAAGTTCATGGCACAGAGACTCAAATAACATCACTCATTGCTATATTGGCTACTGTAAAAAACGTTTACCAAGCACTGAGTTTATTGACGTGAGAATTATGCAAAGAAATGTAAGGCCTTGTATGTTTTTAAAAAACATTAGTTTACTTTTTCATTTTGTATCAAATTTCATTCAGACAACTTTCTCATACTTTAATAGGGATTGTGTTGGTGGCATTAAATCCATATGAACAGTTGCCCATCTACGGAGAGGAGGTGATTGATGCTTACAGTGGCCAGGACATGGCTGATATGGAGCCGCATATTTTTTCTGTGGCTGAAGAGGCGTACTGCACTATGACCAGGTTAAGAATAGACCACTTACAAAAAAGTACCATAATTTTTGGACAAAGACCATGGTAATTCAATGGTATTCATTAAAGTAAATTGAAGTATCATGCAAATTATGTAGAGATCAAAGTACCATGGTAAAACCCTCTGATACCATCACTTAACCTTGGTACTACACAGTATTCATTCTGAATTTGAATCATATTGCTTTAACCATACATGTGTTTTTAATATGATTGTAATCCTAATTATATGTACAGAGAGGAAAAAAACCAGTCCATCATAATCAGTGGAGAATCAGGCTCAGGTAAAACCGTGTCTGCTAAGTACACCATGCGTTACTTTGCTGTTGTGGGTGGTGCAGCCCAGCAGACCAGTGTGGAGGAGAAAGTTTTGGCATCCAATCCTATCATGGAGGTACTGAAACTTGATTTCTGGTAGTAGGACGTGGCTGTTTATTAATAATTTAATTAATTTCTTAGATAATTTTAACCCGTACAGGCAATTGGTAATGCAAAAACAACCAGAAACGACAACAGCAGCCGTTTTGGAAAGTATATTGAGATAGGATTTGGACGGAAAGGGGATATAATTGGGGCAAACATGAGAACCTACTTGTTGGAGAAATCAAGAGTTGTTTTTCAGGTGATTGCTTGATTATATAGTTGATATATCATGATTCAGTGATCAAGTTTGGTTATTGAGACATTTTATTTTGTGACACATCAACAGACAACTGCAGAGAGAAACTACCACATCTTCTACCAGCTTTGTGCTTCCAGGGATTTGCCAGAGTTGAGGACACTCAAACTTGGTAAAGCATAAATTGATGTCATTCAGGCACAATTAGTTTGTTTTTGGTCAATCACTATGCATTACTCCATCTCACTAGATTCAGCGGAGAACTTCCATTACACCAACCAAGGACAAGATGTCAACATTTCTGGTACAAATGACACTGTCGAGCTGGAGCGGACAAGAAATGCCTTTACGATACTTGGTAAGTTAAAATACATCCATATATTTCTTCAGTGCAACATGGTGAACGTTTTCTAAACTTGAGGTTCACCCTTGCAGGAGTGCAACCGGACCAGCAGATGGAGATATTTCGTATACTGGCAGCTATTCTTCATCTGGGGAATGTCAACATACAAGCCAGTGGTCGTGGTGGGGACCGCAGCTACATTAATGTACAAGCATCGTTTCCAATTATTGCGTACATTTCTGAGTCACAATCAAAATTGGTAGAACTGTTTGATGTCTGAATAGATTTAAAAAAAACAAGAGCAAATTTTCTAACAAGTAGTGTGTGATGATATGGACATAATTACTTGTTTACCATACTGGCAGGCCGATGACTGTTCCTTGGCTGTCTTTGCCAAGCTTTTGGGAGTGGAAGGTGCTCAGATGGCCCAATGGCTGTGTCACAGGCGACTGGCTGTGGGTGGGGAGATGCTTGTGAAGCCTATGACAGGTCAGCAGGCTAATGAAGCACGGGATGCTCTGGCTAAGCATGTGTACGAGCAACTATTCACATGGACGGTGCAGAGACTCAACTCATCCTTACGAGCACACAGGGAACAGCCCAAATCTTTCATAGGAGTTCTTGATATCTATGGGTAAGAATCTATTTTTGTATGCAATAATCAATAATATAACAAAAATGTACATGCAAGATTGTTTTGTCAATCCTTTTTTAATAATTTACAGGTTTGAGACTTTTGACAGGAATAGCTTTGAGCAATTCTGTATTAACTACGCCAACGAGAAACTCCAACAGCAGTTTAACAGGGTAAGTTTCCAGAAATCAGGACTTGGCATCCATTGGTGGCTGACACCTTGTTGATGAGTCTTTTTATTTTTTTGTCAATTGAATCATGACTTCCTGTTTGAGGCACACTAGTGTTCACTGTACAAGCGCCTATTTTTGGTAACTTTGAGTTGTTCAGAACTTGACTAGCCATTAGTTGAGTCAACATTGTTCATTGAGTTTTAAGTATGTGGTATGTGCTTGTCAGCATGTGTTTCAGTTGGAGCAAGAGGAGTACTTACGAGAAGAACTTCCCTGGAACCGTATTGAGTTCAGCGATAACCAGCCCTGCATTGCTCTCATCGAAGGCCAACTGGGCCTTCTTGATCTTCTGGATGAGGAATGCAGAGTGAGGGAACTACAAGTTGTAACACAAGTTGTGATCCCTCTTATCATGCCACCAAACTTTAAAACACAATCCCACTCTGTTCTAGATGCCGAAAGGCTCGGAGGAGAACTGGGCTCGGAAGGTTTACGACCAGCACCTGAACCACAGCCCCTACTTTCGTAAACCGCGCATGTCCAACTCTGCCTTCATCATTGTGCATTTTGCTGATTTGGTCAGAAAAGATCTTCTGAGAATAATTTGGCAAATGGTGGCACAAAACATTTCAATGTTTGTGATAATATTGTTGTTTTATTTTTGCATTAGGTTCAGTATGAGTGTGATGGCTTTTTAGACAAGAACCGAGACACTGTGTTTGAGGAGCCCATCAATATACTGAGAGCTAGCCAGGTATTGCATGAATAATTGGCTTTTAAAAGATTTTGTTTTGTGCTCAAGCTGCCTCCTCACAGTTGTCTGTACCCTTCTTAGTCAGAACTAGTCTCAGAGTTGTTCCAGAAGGAGTCAGCAGGGGGATCCCTCCCCAACTCCTCTCTTGCAAACGGGAGCGTGCGTTCAGGAAAGAGATCTCACAGAGAGCACAAATTAACTGTGGGCTTTCAGGTGAGCTGTTTCTCCTGGTTCCTGTCTGAGGAAAACTCTTTTCAAATGGTTAATCAGTCATGCTCAAATCCATCTAAATCCCTTAAGGTGTTTGTTGACTCTTTAGGTCAGAGGTTTTAACCTTTTCTTACATATCCTGTCTTTGTGTGTCTAGTTTCGTCAGTCCCTGCATCTTTTGATGGACACCTTGAACAGCACCACCCCGCATTATGTCCGCTGCATAAAGTCCAATGACCTCAAACAGCCCTTTCTGTAAGAAGAATAAGATGCCCTATGTGTTTATGTCTATCAGGGTTTAAGTAACCTTTTCTCGTCTCTCTATATCAGATTTGATCCCAAGCGAGCAGTGCAGCAATTGCGAGCATGTGGAGTCTTGGAGACCATCCGAATCAGTGCCGCAGGCTACCCCTCCAGGCAAGTACTCTTCTATAAGTCCATCAAATAATAAAAGCATAAGTTCCCTCTTACATCTCTGACTCTTTCTTCCGTACTCCAGGTGGACATATGAGGAGTTCTTCACCCGCTACCGAGTGTTGCTACGTGATTCTGTTTCTCAGGATGATGTACGGTGTTGCTGCCAGAGTGCCCTGCCGGACCTCATCCCTGATCCAGAGCAGTACTGCTTTGGCAAGACCAAGGTCTTCTTCCGGGCTGGACAAGTTGCTGTTTTGGAGAAGCTGAGAGGGGATCGGCTTTGTGCAGCTGGGGTTTTGATCCAAAGCTTGGTGAGAGGATGGCTGCAGCGTATCCGTTATCAGCGGCTCCGGTGGGCCACCTTCATCCTGCAGCGCTACACCAGAGGAACCCTAGCCCGAAGGTGAGTTAGACTTTGTATCCTGTTTTTAGGTCCCATTCTAGTTGGTCCCAGTGTAGGTTTTCTAATAGATGTTTCTGTATGTTTGTGACTCCAATTTTAAGTATATATTTAATTGTTACCTAACCATTAGGTTGGCATGGACCATCCGTTATACACGTGCTGCTTTAATCATCCAGAAG
The DNA here is from genome assembly GCA_037043235.1 of Rhodeus uyekii. NCBI lineage: Eukaryota > Metazoa > Chordata > Actinopteri > Cypriniformes > Acheilognathidae > Rhodeus > Rhodeus uyekii. The sequence continues at coordinate 1,854,515 of JAWRVZ010000119.1, forward strand.
ACGTACCGCATGCTGGCTGTGCGACAGCTTTATATGACCATCAGAGAGGCCACTATCAAAATCCAGGCCTTCGTTAGAGGCACCCAGGCTCGTCACATTTATAGACAGGTAAAGTGCATTGAAGTGAGTGTGTCTGGGTATAGTTAAAAGTTACAGGTTCATTTGACCCTACACCTACAGATGCTAAATGCTGAAAAATTGCCCAAAAAATAACTTAATTTTTCTAGTTGTTTGGTTAAGTTTGCTATTCTGAAGTTCTAACTCAAGCAATGCATTTTTTGAGTTCTATTAGAACTGTGCTGGAAAGAAATTATTCAGCATTTGCCAGCTTTATTTACAATGTTTATAAATAGATTTATAAATCTCTTCTCTCTTTAGATGCTGACAGAGCGGGCTGTAGTGTTTCTGCAGGCACAGGTGCGAGGCTGGCTGGCCCGGTGTAGTTTCAGGCGCATCAGAACCGCAGTGGTGCTCCTGCAGTGTTGTGTGCGCAGGCGTGCGGCACGTAAAGAGCTGTTGCGCCTGCGTGCTGAGGCTCGATCTGTAGAGAAATTCAGAGAACTCAATAAAGGCATGGAAGTCAAACTCATGCAGCTGCAGCTCAGAGCAGACCAACAGGTGAGAGCGTGGAAGAAAGCATTGAACTATTTTGTAATGACGTTTTTTGTTCATGTTTTCAAATTTGACATTTTAATAAAAATAATAAATACACTTAACTTTTTTTAGCTACTACTTGTCATGATGTAAGTAACATTTAAATAGTTAAAGTGCCCCTCTTATGTTTTTTTTAAATATTCCCTTTCATACACTGTGTAATATATATGTTAGTGAATGTAAACGTTCTGCAAAGTTGTAAATTCGAAAGTGCATGAAAAATAAAGTGATATAAAACACCAAAAAGGAAGACTCACTTAAGCAACAAAAAAAACCAACTGAAAATTAGAATCAGAAGTTGCATCCAAAATGGCATTTATTTGATTTACACTGTCAAGTTTCTGTCACTTTGGTTTGGGTTTCTAGTGTTTGGTTGACACTGCTCCTTCGTTGCGTCTTTGTGAGAGCACGTGGCTTCGTGTTTGCGTGCTCTCTTGTGTGTGCCTTCATGTTGTTCGTGTCTCGTTATTGTGTAACCCCGCCCATCTTGTTCCCTTGTTTGTTCTCAGCTGTTTTCTGCTCGTTATCTTCCTCATGTGTTCCCTATTTAATTCCTGTGTGTTTGCTGTCCTGTGTCACGTTGTTGTCATTCCATGTCAGTCTCTGCTGTTCCCTGTGTGTGTTTCCCTCGTTGCTGAGCCCTGTCCGGTTCTGTCTGTTAAGTTTTGTAAGTCTAGTTTATGCAAGTTATGATTTTCCCCCTCGGGGCAGTTTTGTTTGTGTTTTTTTTATTTTCATTAAATATACTCCTTACTAGAGTCCTCGCTACTTGACCCGTGACATACACAGGCTGTTTAATGCAGCTCTGAAATGCCATGAATGTATTTACTGCAGTTATGATTGCACAAATAATGTTACAAGATTAATGTTTTAAAATATATTGACATTAGAAATATGAGAAATATGTGAAAAAATAAAATTATACTTCAAGTATGAAACTTACTGTTTTCAACTGATTTGTCCAAAACGGCTGATTTATTCTGGAACACAGAAAGGGCAGTATAGGCAATTTCTGAGAGTATTCACTAAACATGTTTTCAGAGAAGAGTATTTTGATTAAATATTAGGAAGAGAAATGAATAAAATATTGACGTACATGGATAAATCATTAATATAATTATTAATAATACATAGTTAATACTGTAATATTCCATAAAAAAAAGATTTGTCCAATTTGATTTGACAGTGACTTTAACATGAGAAAAAGGAGGGTCAAACTCAAAGTGGTGTTGGTCGGCAAAAACAAAGTATTCAAAAACTGGACAGATGGCCACCAAATATGAATGGTGTGTGCCTTTCTTTTCTCAGGCGAGAGACAGCGCGTCTCTGAGGGAGACTCTTCAGGCCGAGCGAGAATCTCACAGCTCTGAGCTGGAACAGCTGCGGTCACACCTCCTCAAACTCCAGATCCAACTTCAGGAGAACGCAAACATTGCTCCTTTACTAGCAGACAAACAGGAGGAGGACAGGAGGAAAGCTGAGGAGAAGTCCGCTCAAGAGATTCTCCAGCTTACACAGGTGAGCCATGCTTCCCATACACAATTTACATCAGCCGCTTATTCATGCATTTAAAAAAACAAAACAAAACTTTCTGTTCATGCTTGGCAGTTGGTTCTGTTGATATTCACCAGTTTTGTTTGTTTACTTTCTGTTTACTCTAGGAAATCCAAGCTCTCCGATTTGAGAGAGATTCTTTGGAGAAAGAGAAGGATGAACTGGCTATTCGTTTACAGGATCAGGAAAAGGCTCAGGAGGGTAAATGGATTAAATTTGGGGTATTTCTTCTTGGGAAGTGAACCAACTCGGTTTCATCTCAATTAATGCATTGCACATAATAAATAAAAAGGCAGACTAACGCCAATTTTAATGTATTTAACGATACACAATAAATATAAAAATGGTATATATCATATGTGTAAAAGTAAAAAGTTGAATAAACTTCATGTTTCAGAGAGTCGTCAGCAGTCAGTGGATCAGGCAGGGGCGTCAGTGCGAGCAGAACTGGAAGAGGAGAGGAGGAGATACCAGAGCTTACTCAGAGAGTTCACCAGACTAGAGCAAAGATACGACAACTTAAGAGATATGAGCCTATTCACCAGCAATGAGGTACATCTGAGAGAATTTGTAATCTATTGAAATCTTTGAGGAATAATTGAGAATTGGCTGTTGAATCATTAGAAAATAATGCAGACCTCGGAGTGGCATTTATTTTTTAAGTTCTCACATCTGGAGACGTTGTTCAGATGTTGTATTTCAAGACATTTGTCAGGTTTTTGTAGGACTAATTTCTTATTTCACACCACCTTCCAAAATAATTATAGTTAACGGAGGCTTGAGTCATTGATAGCAAACTATTGAGAGACAGTGAGAGATATTAATCATATGAGTCGCCTTTTTAATTTTTTATATTTTGTTACGACCTTTTGAAATAATTGAAATCATTTGGTGAAGTAAAATGGACTTGTAATGGTGTCAAGCTTTCCCTGAAAATAATTGCACACCTTTAAACATTTATCAACCAATCAGATTCAAGTATTAAACAGCTCCGTAGTAAAAATTCAAATAAAATACATGTAAGAATAAAATAAAAAAACAGGTACACAATGCCCATGTACAAATTTGAAATTATTCCAATATATATTAATAAAAAATGAATGTAGTGGCTAACAACTATATTTGTTCATTATATATATATATATATATATATATATATATATAGTACTCAATCTTAAATAAAAAGCAAGAACATATGCATGCTCCATTGCAGCATTCACGTGGACATAGGCGAACAGATTCATCCGTGTCTTTGGAGCCTCTTTCGCCCGTCACAACACCGTTCTCGAGCTCGCCTGTCTTCCCTTCACCCGAGGAGGTCAGGAGGATCAGCGTCACGTCTCCCACCGACAGGAGAGCCTGGAGCTATGAGCAACCTCTGGTCAGAGTTTAAATTAAAAATTAAGAGTCTGTTTCTTATAGATAAATAAAAGGCTATATATTGCAATAATAAAATGAAAATATTGACCCACAGAACATCCTAATGGAGGATATGAGCGTTGCGAAGGACACAGCCGAGAAGATGAAGGGGGAGGATCTCAGATATGCGTACGATGCTGTACGGGTGGCCAACAAGTCAGTTTCCTTTCTCTCCCCTCACGTTCATCAGACGTATACATTGGGACCTTATAAGACATTATAGATTATTATTGGCATTCCAGGTTTCTAGAGACGCAGCTGTTGTCTCAGAGAGCACAGTGGGAGCAGGACATTTCAGTTCTCAGGATGAAACTCCAGCAGGTCCATGACCGAGAAACACCTGGAGATCCTGAGATAAATGTACCTGTTCCATCTAAACCTACTTTTTATTGTACTTTGTACTTTGTTCGGGTGTCATTTTTTGCATCTTTATGTGTGTGTACGAAGGAACTAATGGAGCAGGTGGCGGTTCGAGAGCAGGAATGTGTCCGATTACGTCGAGAGCTCAAGGAACTGAAACACACCGTGAGCCTCAGGAAAATTCTGTCTTATGCAGGTCTGTGTGGGTCCAAATCATTTTTAAACATCTAACATTTTTAAAGGTTCCAAAAAGATTTATTTTTCTCCTAGAAGAAACATTTTGGTTCCTCAAAGAACCTACTGGTTGAAATTAAAAAAAAAAAATTTCTGAAAGGAGTCTCTTATGCTCACTAAAGCTGCATTTATTTGATCAAAAATTTAGTAAAAATAGTAAGATTGTGAATAAGGAAGCTGTTATGGACATTGTGAAAGAGTACTGAATCTCCTGATCAAAAAAAGGAGATAAAAGCATTGCTTATGCATATTGTAGTTTTCGCAGATATAAACAAAACTAGAGAGACTTTTTTGTTGTTGTTTCTGGTGGCCATGAAACTTTTGTGAAAATGATCAAAAATGCTGGTAGTGACTGGCAAGTTTCTTAAAAAACGCTAAAGAGTTTGAAAGGCAGTGTTTCACACTTAAAAATGTCTATTCAAAATGTATTTAACGCTCAGGTCTAGCCATAGCCGCGTCTCAGGACCCAACATCTCCTGGCTCTCAGAAGAGCCAGACGCTCAGCGGACTACTGGATTGCAGGAAGAGAGATGAGAGCAAGCTGATCAAACACCTTATAACAGGTCAACAACACACACAACAGTTGGTTTACATTTGGTTAGAGACGGTTATTCGGGTTGACTGACAGGATTTCACATTTCTCTGTGACAGATGTGAGGGCAGAGGGAGTTTTGACATTGTCCCCTGGACTAGCGGCTCAAGTTTTGTTTCTGTGTGTGCGGCAAGTGGACTGTAGCGGAGATCAGACGAGGGTGAAGGGGCTCTGCGGCGCTGCTGTCAGTGCTATTAAAAACGCCATGAAGGTGAACAACAAACAAGCATGTTTAAATGCCCTCAATTTATGCTTCTTGTGCCTTATTTGCTTATTTCTGCGTTCAGTAGAGGTTAAGCTCATGGACAGCATTAGTGTTGATTACCACAAAAATATTTAGTTTTCTTTAAAAAAATTGAGGTGACAGTGAGGCACTTAGTGAATGGAGTGGAAGCTTTTTTCTGCCATACAATTAAAAAATGTTTTTTTGTCTCACAATTCTGACTTTTTTCCTCAGAATTATGGCAAATATTCGAACACTGAGGAAAAAACTCCCCTGAATTCTAGAATTTTGAAATATACACTTGCATCTTAGAGAATATCCGAAGTTTATAATTCACAATTTGAACTTTTTCCTCGGAATAATTCTGAGAAAAAAAAGTGTAATTGTCATAATTCTGACTTTTTTCTGCGAGTTTATGTCCCTTAATTCAGATTCAATATTATGAGATATAGGCTATTATGGAAGCTTGTTTCTGCCGCGGAATAAAAATATTTAAATGTCAGAATTGTGAGGAAAAAAAGACAGAAATACGGGATAAAAACTCTCAATTATGAGAAAAAAAGTCAAAATTGCAGGATACAAACTCGCAATTGCGAGGAAAGTTAGAATAGCGGGATATAAACTCAGGATTGTGAGTAAAAAGTCAGAATTGAAGGATATAAACTCACAATTACAAGAAAGAAAATCATAATTGCGGGATATAAACTTCCAATTACCGTAAGGAAAAAGTTACAATTGCGGGATGTAAACTCACAATTTGCAAGGAACGAATTGAGTACACTTAATAAAATTCAAGATAAATTTGATCTGTGTCTAGGAACGTGTGGTGTGTGTAGAGTAGATTTTAAGACAGGAATTGGTCATATTTGAAAACAATAACATTGTGATTGTTGTAGAAACATGGCAATGATCTGGACATGACAGCTGTGTGGCTAAAGAACGCTTACTTGCTCAAAGACCTGCTCAACCAGCACTCTCCCCAACAGGTGACAGATAAACTCATAATGATTATTTCTACTTAAACTTTTGGCAGAAATTACAGACATCAAATTGAAATATAATAATGATTTGATCCGTTAAACGTGTGAAGGATGTGAGGGGCTGTGAGGAGTTGGTGCCTCTGGTGACGGATGTGCAGGACTCCGTTCGAGCGCTCAGTGATCTGTGTATTCAGGCCTATCAGCAGCTGCTGTCCATCTCTGAGAGCCGTCTACAACCTATGATTGGTACACTCATATAGACCTTTCATATAAATCTGTCAATGACCTTGTAGTAATATATATATGTATTTATATGATTGTGTTCTGGACTTTAGTCCCAGCAATGCTTGAAAGTGAGACCATCCCTGGTCTGGCTGGTTCATCTATAAAGCTGAGTGGTGGACGCAAGCGTGCGGGTTCGGAGCCCCGGTCTTCTGGCAGTACAGAGGGGGCAACTATGTCTGCAGTCTTGAGGGAACTGTCAGCGTTGCACACAGCCCTGTCCCGTCAGGATCTGCCCTCGGGCCTGCTGGATCAAGCCTTTCATCAGCTCATGTACCTGCTGGCTGCCTCCACCCTCAACAGCCTGCTGCTGCGCAAAGACATGTGCTGCTGGAACCGCGGCCTCCAGATCAGGTCAGCACAGCAGTTCTGTTAGTTCAATTTCATTCAGTCAGAATTTGGCGTAAACAGAACGAGAACATGGATCCATCATGCCTTGTTACCACTGTGCAGGCTGGTGGTGGTGGTGTAATGGTGTGGGGCATGTTTTCTTGCCACACTTTAGGCCTTTTAGTGCCAATTGGGCATTGTTTAAATGCCATGGCCTTTCTAACCATGTCCATCTCTTCATGACCACCATGTTCCCATCCTCTGATGCACCATGTCACAAAGCTCGAATCATTTCAAATTGGTTTCTTGAACATGACAATGAGTTCACTGCACTAAAGTGGCCCCACAGTCACCAGATCTCAACCCAATAGAGCATCTTTGGGATGTGGTGGAACGGGAGCTTCGTGCCCTGGATGTGCATCCAACAAATCTCCATCAACTGCAAGATGCTATCCTATCAATATGGTCAACATTTCTAAAGAATTCTTTCAGCACCTTGTTGAATCAATGCCACGTAGAATTAAGGCAGTTCTGAAAGCGAAAGGGGGTCAAACACAGTATTAGCATGGTGTTCCTAATATATCCTTCTATCATAGGTATAATGTGAGTTTACTGGAGGAGTGGCTGCGGAGTCGTTCGCTGCAGACAGGGGGCGCTGTGACCGCTCTGGAGCCTCTGATACAGGCAGCACAGCTTCTTCAAATGAGCAAGAAGAGTGAAGCAGATGGACAAGCCATGGTTCAAACCTGCAATGCATTGTCCAATCAGCAGGTGGCATGCCTATTACATTGACATGATTACATTTTGAGGTTTTTTGTTTTGTGATTTAAGTGAGTTGTGTGCTGCTGATTTCAGAAAGAGCAATCAGTAACCTTGTAGTAATTTTGTAGTTTGTATATATATTTTTTGTACATATTCTTTAGTTCTAAAATATATAATATATACAGAAATTAAATCAAACATAATACATAATTTAAAATGTTTTATATATTTATTCATATTTAGTATTTATGACTATATATATAGTACTAATTTCTCTCTCTCAATATCCGTTTAATATATACATTTTTATGTGTATATACATGTACACATATATAAGAATATTTGAATAACGTTTATCTAAGATGTCATATTTTGCATACATTTATCATTAACATATTATATCTTCTGACAGATTGTGAAGATTTTAAGCCTCTATACACCTCAGAGTGAACTGGAAGAGAGAGTAACGCTCAATTTCATCCGTATAGTACAGGTAAGTGTGAAATCCTGTGAATGTGAGCTCTGTAACGGGTTTTGTCCAGGAGTGATAATGCTGCTTTTCTGTGGGGTTTCCCAGGGGCTGCTGAAGGGGCGCTCGGAGGGGCAACCTTCACAGGGCAACCTCCTTCTGATGGATGTCAGACGGGTATTTCCCGTCACGTTCCCTTATCAGCCGCCACCGCAAGTCAGTGCCGCCCAGCTCGAAATCCCAGAGTCCCTCAAGATTTCCTTCCTACGTAGAGTTTGAATGTGGGTCTTTCTTTACCTCTTAAAATGCTTTTTTTGTTACTTTTTTGCCTTAGCAATTCAGTTAATTCAATTCCATTCCTCCCTCCCACCTGTTTATTATTAATTACAGATTTTATGTTAGATGCATTTAATCATGTGTGATGAATCAATATGACAGCACTAGTATTAATACAATAATCATACTATATTTGAATAAAATGCATAAAATATTTATACATTAAATATATTTTATATATCATCTTATGTGTTTGAGTTAATTTTACTGTACTAGCATATGAACAACATAATGGTTAAATAAGGATGATAATAATAATGTAAAAAATGATGTTTAAGATTTTAAAGACATTTAAAGTATATATGTAATTGTGATATACTATATTTCAGTAGCAATATTAAAATGAAACGACAACAACCAAAAAGACTATTGCACAATGTTTTTTTAACCATTTATTGGCGGTAGAAACAAACCAAGGCTGGCAAGTGTTTTACCTCCATCCCCGATAAGAACAATCATATTTAGAAAAAAACAAAAATTAGAAACATCTTTGTATAAAAAAATCTCTCATGCTAGTACTCTGTACCACTACACATCGGTAATACATATTTATATATTCACAAGCCTTTCAAAAATAGAAAATAAATCCCAAATATCAAAATAAATGACAAAAAAAATATCAAGAGAAATAAATACAACAATTGAATATCACATCAAAGATACATGCTGGCACAAGAAGAATCTTTCCCAACATGCACTGCTTCTTATATACAGGCAAGGAGTGTCTGTTTGGGTGCATGTGGGGTTATTGGGCGCCGTGTGCACTTGTGTCTCAGTGTGCTTTGTCTACAACTCTATCCTGTAATATTACTATTCACAGATACATTAGAAATCCTATCATCCAAATTCGAGCGTTTTCTTGCTACAGATGCTATTGTCCAGTCTGCAGTCATTTCAACATTCATTAATGCCATTTCCTGTGATTGAACCCCTCTGTTCAATATTACAACGATGAACACTGAAGGATTCAGTATGTAAAACGCAACCAGCGAAGTTTGCAGCGACCATTCGTGATGTAAACAATCCAAGGCTGTTGACCACTGATGATTCTGATTGATGCATAGACTATTTTTTTAAAGAAATAACATAGGGAATCATAAAAAACAGCAGTAGCACAAGGTGCTTAATGGCTAAATTCACTAAGAGACAAGATCGTTTCACCTCGGATTTTCCTAAGTATGTAGATTAACAGCGCAGTTCATTTTTGTCAATGACGATTGAGCGCAATACAGCAGGAAGGAATGAATATAGTGTTTATCTCACATTGTAAAGAATCTGTCTTGTGTTTTTCTAATATGGCGGATGGTTTGGCAGTAAAATGGCAGGATTCATCAGCGGTTACTATGGCAACTCTATAGGAGTTTTTTTTTTTGAGGTGCGAAACCAGAGATTGCTTTAGTGGATATGTAGAGAAGGAGGGAGGGGATGGAATGATGTGGAGTGGTTTTAACTGTGACGTTATAAACAGGCAGCTCTGGTGTCTAATATAAGCAGTGTTTGTCAATACACATCGTGCCTTATCATGCCGACAAACACTTGATAAACTGCACAGGCACTCGTACTTGAACAGATTGGAAAAAATATTAGATGCACAAAGACAGGACAGAGGTGGCCTTTTAATCTGCGAAGCATCTTTACAAAGTGTCAGTATCTCATATTGTTGTCTCCGAAAAATGACATTTTCATTCTACAGGAAGAAGCAACCACTCTGCTTTCAGAGGTGTATTTGGTTGTAGGTGTTTTTCTTTGCCCTCCGCAATTTTCTTGTGCTTCTAAACGATTGCATAACATTAAAGTCTGACCCATAGTGGGTTTTGGTCCCTAATAAGTAGGTTAGGGGGTGAAATATGGTACATATTAGGCCACGTCCACACGAAGCCGGTGCATTCCCTATCCAATCTTTTTTTCCCCCTCGTTCTAAGAAAAAATTCCATAAACACGGCGTCGTCTCAAGAAATATCAGCGTACACACGAAACCACTAAAACCGACTGAAAACGGTGTAGTGTATATGCCAGACCAGTATGGGGCGCTGTAATTCTGCCACAGATATACACTATACACGGAGAAGAAGACTTTGAACATGCGCATAACCTTGCGCGCTGTGTACGAACCAAGAAGACGATAACGTGAGACGCAGCCGACACGTGATGTGATGACATCATTGATGGATTGGCTGTACACATGAAACCGCAAGGGTGTCGTTTTCAGATTTATCCACTTTAGGACCCGGTTTCAAAAAATAGCGGTTTCAGTCTCCCAAAACGGCGGATCCGTGTGGACGAAACGCCAATACGATAAAAAATGTATACGTATACAGTGATGCACGTCTCTGTGTGGGCGGGCCCTTAGAGAAACGATACCCTGACATTAAGACACCGTTTGATGGGTGCAGGAATGATTAACAAACGGCCTCACCAAAGAGGTTTTCGACATCATTACAGATTGCTTGATATGGAAAAAAAGTCATGTTTACATGCCTTAATCTGGTTATATGTAATAGATGCATTTGAAAAAAATAAAATAAATATATTTTAGTGTAACTACTGTAATAGAACATTTTGTTATAATATAATAAAGAATATTTTCTAGATTTGTATTGTAACCGATAGTGATATTTAACGTTTTGCAGAATAAATAGATAAATGTGCTGTATTTAAGTATCTTTTGGCAGGTTTTTTGTCTTGGAATATGCATTATAAAAATCAATGACATCACGAACATCAAGTATTTAAGAGATACAATATCCTGTGTCTGTTTCATGTGCCAAATTGTGCTTGTTAAACAAGCCCTACCTGGCGATCTAATGGCAGTGCACTGAGTACAAATATATAACTGCGTTGTCATGTTTGACAACGTTTGGCCATTAAAGTGAAGAATCGATATAAATATTTCTTGTGTATTTTTTTAATGTGCTAGTGCAACATCCAAGCATTAGGGGGCAGTGTTTTCGCCAAAGTTACCATGCCTCGTTAGATATTTCCTGGTCTTAACTCCGCCCCTCCTCAGCAGAACGCTGGTCAGATTTGAGTTTGACAAATTCTTTTGCGACGTCGTCGTTGTTGCGCTGGGACAGGATTCGCAGAACGGTCAGGCCGGTTTCGTCCATGTGAATGCGTTTACCTAGTGGTAGCCAGCATGCGACGCTACCCCGCAATGCTAAGTCCTTTAGCTGCAGTACCGCCATTCCAACAGTGCGGTCCTCTCGCGCAAAGCAGTAGTCTTTGACGCACACCTGCAGCTCGTAGCACTCCGGACCCACTTCGTTACTCAACGTGCTTTAAGAAAGAAGCAACAACACCAGAATTGCACTTTATTCAGGAACTGTTACATAGACGTATATGAAGAAACTCAAACGCAAGCTAAAAAAACTAAAAAAGTGTATTTCACTCACAATGTAAAGGTCTCGTTGTATTTTGGAGCCCAGCTGTTGTTCTTGGACTTAGTGGCGTACTTTCTCTTCTTATCGCTGAGATGAGGACCAATGATGTAGACCTCCACGAAGGGCCGGAAAATTCCAGAAGTCTGCCAACGTAGGTCATTCGCAGCTACCACTAAAATTAAATGCATTGACATCTCTTAGACTTCCCTTTACTTGTGTAAAGTAAACTTTGAGAAACCACTTGGGATTGCTATATGGGGTAAAATGGCTTGTCAATGGGGCGGTACCCTTAAACCAGGGATGTGCAAACCTACTTCTAGAGGGCCACTGTCCTGCAGAGTTTGGCCCCAACTTGCCTCAACACACCTGGCTGGAAGTTTCTAACATGCCTATTAAGGGCTTGATTATCTGGTTTAGTTATGTATAATTATGGTTGTGGCTGAACTGGCCACCCAGGAGCAGGTTTGGACACCCCTGCCTTAGAGGGATAACTTTATATCTTATTTACCCCTAAAATGTGCATAGTATTCCTTAAGGTACATATTAAGACTCTAAAGTACTAATTTGCACCTTTTAGAGGTAGATAGGGTATATAGTCACTAATAAGGGTACTGCCTCACTGACAAGTTATACTGCTAAAGGTACAATGTTTGCAGTTTTTTTTTCTGACAGTGTTGAGAACCTCTAGGCACCCTTTGAAAAAAGGGAAGTTCTCAGAGGAAAGCAAAAGATGGAAGCCATAAGTACATGCAAGAACTTCAAAGATTGTCAATGGTTTTGAGGCACTTGACAAGGATTTCTTGAGATGGTCTAAGGTGGTTCCCAACCCCCGGTCCGATCCGTGGATCGAATGTTATCGGCCCATCCAAGGAAATTATATTATTTACAACTTATGTAGTGGAGTTGAGCGGCTGCTGTAGCTTTCGCGGTGAGAAGGTGAGTTTTGCCTCCGCATCAGAAGTTGCGCTGAGTATCGCCGTAACCCCCACCCCCCCCTGTCAGAAGTTCAGAGGAGTATCGCTCTTAACACCACCCCAACCCCTCCCCACCATCAGAAGTTCAACGGAGTATCGCTGTTGTCACCCAGTCCGCGGTAAAATTATCAAATGTTGTCCAGTCCGCGCCGCCAAAAAGGTTGGGGACCACTGGTCTAAGGAACCAAAACAGTGCCTGTTAGTTTAGAACAGACTTTAGTTTAGTTCTCTTCTCATTTTTAAAGTGTCAGTATTGACATTCTTGCCGCTACACTACAAAATGAAGCTACTTGAGGGACAATTTTGGGTTCGTTAGATCGCCATATTAGAAGAACCCTCAAAGAACCTCTAGGCATGTTTAGAAATAGAGAAGTTCTCAAAAGAACCTGCAAGAATTCTTCACTTTCAACGGTTCTTCCAGTAATCCTGTTTTAAGGAAAAAAGTTTCCACATATACTTTTTAATTTTTTACCCTAGACATTCTTTACACTGAAAATTACACTGAAAATCTATCTACTTGAGAATTTCAGGTTCCTCAGATTAGCACACAACAGATACAAGGAAGAGAACCTCTGGACACCATTTAAAAAAGGGAAGTTCTCTCAGGAACTTACAAGATGGAACCCAGAATTTCTTGGAAGAACTCTAAAGACCCTACTGTATAGAAACGATTTGAGCACTTCAAGTACACAAGATATCTGAGGCATCTTCAAACGGGTACCTAGAGGTTCTTCAAAGGGTTCCAAGATAAGATTTTATTTTACCCTTAATAGATGCAACTATTTCCAAAGGAGGAATGCAAACAGACTTTAGTTAAACATGAAGCGCTCTGTACCCTTCACTGTAACTTTGTGCTCTCCAGTATTTGGATGAGTGAAGATCTCCACATGGATAGATACTTCTCCAACTGCATCATCAACACCAGTACCTGCAGACAAGACAAGACAAGTCAAGACTCCATATCTGATCTGGCAGGATACTTTGCATCAGTATGGCTCAATGCACCTTCTAATCAGTTCCTTTATGAATTCAGTAATCACAGAGTCATACAGAGGCAATGTATGCTTTGGGCTATTGGATGATAAAAATGTTTAAACAGCATAATGGTGTTGAACCTAGCTTGAGAGATCATAAATAATATGAAAAGAAGTTCAGGTAGTTTTTCCATGTTGGAGCACTTAAATACAAATTCAGAGCTTATTATATTGATCAAGCTCAAATGTAGATTTTGTTTTATTCCCACAGAATCTCAAATTAGCTAGTTAGATGTGTAATCATTTACATAAGAGCTAATATACACTATTCAAAAAGACTGAGGGGGAGGGGGGGATACATTTACGAACTTTACTGTCAGAAAGCCTGTCCTAGGAACGAATATTTTGTTGTTGTTGTTGGGGTCCCGGTATTAGTGACGCACACCGGTAGTCGATGACTGTTCATCTTTATGTTGCTGACTGTGTTCCGTGTCATGCGTGCGTTCATGCACTACCTACCACGCATACGCACACCCATATAATCTCACAGTTATATACCTGCATCTGGATTACAAATAAATGCTTCATAACAAAAGGATCACTTCTCCATTCCTGATTCTCTGACCGGAATCTGATCCATATTTGGCCGCCTCAACCAGATAAAATCTTTAACGTAGTGGGACTTCACTACATTTATGGTCCTTCGAGCCGGATTGAGAGCAAGATCAAACCAATATGGATCCAGCAGAAAGTGACACAACAAAGACAATGGATAGACCCCGCCGCAGGACTAATTTGCCCTCTCACCTTGATGATTATGAGGTTGGCTACCGACCAGCTGAGGACCCTCCTCCTAAAGCTTCTTCCCACTGTACCAGTCGCCCAAGAAGCAGCTCGAGGAAAACGTCTCACAGCGGCGCAAGCTCTCACTCCAGGTCAAGTAGGCGCTCTATTACCTCCACTGGTGTTTATCTTCCAACAGAACTCTCTAGTGTCCAGACTGCTATTTTGGAGGAGAAGATTAAACAGAGGCAGTTAGACAGTCTTCGGCAGCAGGTCGAGGAGGACTCACTGGCCGACGTGGAATACCAGCGGCTACAGGCTCAAGCCAAAGAAGCCCAGCGTATGCAAGAGGAAGCCCTCACAGCAAAGGAGGCTTTATCCAAGCATCTTGAAAGACAGCGTAAGCTGCAACAAGCAGAGACTGAACTCGAGGTAGCGAAGCTTGTGTCCTGCATGCTTATTAAAGACTCTGGTTCAACAACCCCTGTGCCTCCAGGCTCACCTGACAGCCTTTCGCCACAACCTCAGCTTGAACATATGAGTCCACCTCGTCCATCAGACTCTCTCCCGCACCCCTCTACTCAGTCACCAGTTATTACCTCCACTATGCAGATTCATCCAGCTGAACAGATCATTCCTGATGGTTCTTGGGTGTCTCAGTCATCACTTAGACCGCCTGCAGGTATCCAGCCTTTACCACAAACAGTCTCATCACCTGTCTTTAATGTACCTCTGGCAAACCCCATAATTGCACCAGATCGTACTGTGGTATCGAATGTGGTTCCCCAATCTCACTCAGGAGCCACAGTCATGTCTACTGCTGCACATCCAATCAGTACAAGTACGCCATCTATGCCACAGCACCCTACCAGAACAACACTATTCCCACCTACAAGGCCATATGCGATACTGCAAACAGGAATCCCTCCTGTGACAACACATCTGCTGCAGCCCCCTACTGGCCCTAGACATGCTCCACCACTTTCAGGTGTACCCTTTACGCATTATGGTCATCCAGCATACCCTAGTACAGAGCAACAGTTTGCATCAGCTTATGGTATTCCCCCACTCAAGTTGCCGGTGTTTGAAAGTGGTAATGAGAGTGATTTTGCCTTATTAAAGTTGGCATTGGACAATTTGTTGAGCAATCACAGCCATCTCAGTGAGCAGTACAAATATCACGTATTGCTAAGCCATTTGACACTTCCCAGTGCTCAGCAGCTGGCTAAAGCTTATATGTACCATCCACGTCCCTATTCATCCGCACTGCAAGCTCTTCAAGACAAGTATGGCCAGCCAAGACAGCTTGTGCAGTCAGAGTTGGGAGCCATCATGAACACTTCACCAATCAGAATGGGTGATGCCAACGCGTTTGACTCATTCGCATTATCTGTTCAATCATTGGTGGGCATGCTAAGGACTCTTGAGGGCCAGAACGGTTACGAACTCCTGTGTGGCTCTCACGTGGATCGTCTGTTAAGTAAATTACCACCTGCCTACCGTGACGGCTTTGTTGAATACTGTCTAAGCAGGGGTATTCTTCAGACAGGTACTGACAAGACCTATACACTCCCTGATTTGGCCAACTGGTTAGAGATCAAGTCTCAAGCAAAACGCATTTCCAGCCGAGCTGTATCCTTGTACCAGAGTGACTCATCCAAGTCCTATGGTAAACCCATGCCATTCACTCGTCCAAAGGAGCGACCAACACCAGTTTTCATGTCCAATGAAAGCACCATAAGACACACTAAACCTACAGATCCAAACCACCTCTCAAAGCCAAAGCCATATTGTCCCCACTGTGATAACCGGGATCATTACCTCAATTCTTGTGAACAGTTTAAGAAGTTGAGTCCTTCTCAAATCGTCACTTGGATTAAAGAGGGAAAACGCTGCTGGAGATGTGGTCGGACACATGCAGTAGATGCTTGCAACCTCAAACGCCCTTGTAATATCTGTAAAGAGATTCATCTCACAGTTCTACATGACTCCATTAATGACACTTCCAGAGCAGTACTCATGGTGAGCTTACCACCTACCAGGGTCTACCTTGACAGACCTAACCGATCTCCCAAGGTCATGTTGAAAGTGGTTAAAGTCCTCCTCCACCATGGTCGTCACACTATGGAAACCCATGCAGGCCTGGATGATGGATCAGAGAGAACAATTGTGCTACAGCCAGTAGTTCAGCAGCTCCAGTTAACCAGTACTCCTGAATTGCTTTCCCTACAGACAATTCAACAGTGTCACGCTGAACTTGATGGGTCATCCGTCTCTTTTGAGGTGTCCTCAGTCTCCAAACCCATGACGAAGTTCACTATACGTCATGCTTTCACTGCAACCGGTCTGTGTCTAGCAGAGCACAACTACCCAGTGACTGCCCTCCAGAATGCCTATCGGCACCTGAAGGATCTACCATTGCCTCCCGTCGATAGGGTAAAACCACTGCTCCTCATTGGGTCAGATAATCCACACCTCCTGACACCAATCCAGCCCATAAGCAAAGGCCCAATAGGAGGACCCATTGCTGTCTGCACACATCTTGGATGGTCTCTGCAGGGCCCGATGAGTCCAATACAACCTTCACGAGGGAGTCAGCAATGTCTTCACATCACGACAGGCCCAGCTCGTGATGATCTCATCCAGCATGTAGAAAGGCTATGGCAAGTTGATACTCTCCCTTACACTGAGAAAATGGTCACCAGGTCCAAGCAGGATCGAGAGGCTTACACCCTACTCCAAAATTCCACCATCCGGGTGAATGTGGACGGTGTTCAGCGTTATGCCACACCCTTATTGAGAAGAACATCTGGGAGTTTACTCCAGGCAGATAAAGAGACTGTGCTCCCCAGTTTACGTAGCACCGAGCGTAGGCTGGCACGGGATCCTGAGAGGGCTAAAGCCTACTGTACTGAGATCCAGAAGTTGGAGGCGGCAGGTTATGTTGCCAAACTGACTCTAGAGGAGATTGACAAGAGTGCAGAGTCTTGGTACATCCCACACCATATGGTGCATCACAATGGTAAAGACAGGATAGTCTTTAACTGTTCCTTTAAACATCAGGGACAATCTTTAAATGATCAACTGCTGCCTGGGCCTACATTGGGACCTACATTACTGGGTGTCCTCCTTCGATTCCGCCAACACCCTGTTGCTATCAGTGGGGACATCAAAGGGATGTTCCATCAGGTACGCCTACTGCCAGCCGACAAGTCAGTGCTGCGGTTCCTTTGGAGGGACATGCGCAGGGAGGTGGAACCTGATGTATATGAGTGGCAGGTGCTCCCGTTTGGCACTACATGCAGCCCATGCTGTGCCATCTATGCCCTCCAACGCCACGCCCAAGGACACAAAGACATGCCTGATCTAGTCAACATACTGGAACATTCATTCTATGTTGATAATTGCCTTCACAGTACACCAACCGTAAATGAAGCCAAAGAAATAGTTGATGGACTGCGCCGAACTCTCTCCGATGGAGGCTTTGAAATAAGACAATGGGCAAGCAATGTACCATCTGTGATCCAGCACCTTCCTACCGATGCAAAGTCTGCTAGTAGTGAACGTTGGTTGACACAACTAAGCAAAGACCTCCAAGAACCCACTCTTGGGCTGCGATGGAATTGCATCAATGACACCCTGGGTTATAATTTGCGCTCTACAGAGCCTGCTGAGCCTACCATGAGGAACATGTATAGGACGCTGGCAAGTCAGTATGACCCTTTGGGGTTCATCGTCCCATTCACTACCAGGGCCAAGGTACTTATCCAAGACCTCTGGAAGCATAACCTCGGTTGGGATGACCCCATTGAACCTCTGCATTTGAGAGAACAGTGGCTTACCTGGGTGAGAGAACTACCTACTCTCCTTCAGTTGCAGTTCCCTCGAACATACACCTCAGCCTTTAATGACAACACTTCAGTCATGCGAGAGATTCATGTCTTTAGTGATGCCTCAGAAAGAGCTTATGGTTCAGTGGCCTACTTGCGTACCACAGATAGTCAAGGACAGGTTACTGTCACCTTTGTGCTGGCCAGGTCAAGAGTAGCACCGAGGAAATGTCTGTCCATGCCTCGCTTGGAGCTGAGTGCAGCCCTGACTGGGGCCCAGTTGGCCAAGGTGATCCAAACAGAGTTGACTATTCCTGTTCACAAGGTTACTTTCTGGACTGACTCTACCACTGTATTATACTGGCTGACATCAGAGTCCTGTCGCTACAAGGTGTTTGTAGGAACACGTGTAGCAGAAATACAGACCCTCACCGATATGGCTGAATGGAGGTATGTTGAGTCGGCTCGCAACTCTGCTGACCACATCACACGAGGTCTTTCACTAACTGAGCTGGCAGGCCCTCATCAGTGGAGCTCCGGACCAGCATTCCTAAGCCAGCCAATCGACCATTGGCCATCTACTCTCAAGACTGATAAAGAGCCAGACCTCAGCGAATTAAAGAAAGCTGCCTTCATCGGAACTGTTTCCATGCTTAATAGTTCCATACCTGATCACAGCCAGTTCTCCACATGGCAAGAACTTGTCCAATCCACTGTTAGATCCCTGCATGGGGCGGCTGAAATAAATACTGACTCTCCCGCAACGGCTTCTGAATACATTGAAGCAGAGAGACTCCTCCTGCTGCAGGCGCAAAGTGACTCCTTCCCGCTTGAAGTCAAGGCTTTAAAGGCTGGACAGTCAGTCCCAGCTGATAGTCGTTTGATCTCTCTCGCCCCAGAGTATGATGGGACCACTGGACTTATCCGTGTGGGTGGGCGGTTACGTCGTGCTTGTGACCTTGACCTGGAATCTGTGCACCCCATTGTGTTAGATCCAAGACATCATATCACCCTTCTGCTAATTAAAGATACCGATCAACGACTTCTTCACCCTGGCTCAGAAAGAGTTCTAGCGGAACTTCGGCGCCAGTATTGGGTGCTTCGAGGCAGAGAAGCAATTCGTAAACAGCAACGCACATGCCGAGACTGTCAGCGGTGGCGTGCCAAGCCTCAGACCCCACGATTGGCCGATCTACCACCCTGCCGGTTAAACTTGTATAAGCCACCTTTCCATTCTACTGGTGTAGATTGCTTCGGTCCATTTGCAGTCAAGCTTGGTCGCCGTCAAGAGAAAAGATGGGGGATTATCTACAAATGTATGACAACACGCTGTGTGCATCTAGATTTATTAGAGAACCTGGACACTGATGCATTCCTGCTTTCTCTGCGTCGATTCATAGCACGACGAGGCAAGCCCATGGAACTAATTTGCGATAATGGCACTAATTTCGTTGGAGGTAATCGGGAACTACAACAGACCTTCAATGCCATGGCACCAAAGCTTCAGGAGCTGCTAGCTGGACAGAAGATCCGATTTCGTCATAATCCACCAAGTGCCCCTCACTTCGGAGGCACATGGGAGCGTGAGGTGAAATCAGTTAAGACAGCACTACGTGTGATCCTGCGAGAGCAGTCAGTCCCAGAACCAGTACTGCAAACCCTTCTAGTGGAAGTAGAGAGTATCTTGAACGCCAAGCCACTTGGCTATGTATCCTCGGATGTCGCCGACTTGGATCCAGTGACTCCGAACTTACTTCTCATGGGTCGCCATGATGCCTCTTTACCACAGGTTCTGTATGATTCTAACAATTTGCTTGGTAGACGGAGATGGAGACATAGTCAGGTGCTTGCTGACCATTTCTGGACTTCCTTCATACGCCACTACCTTCCAGGCATGCAAGGTCGTCATAAGTGGAGGACGGATGTCAAAGAACTGACAGTAGGCCAAGTAGTGCTCATTGTCGATCCCCAACTTCCACGGGCACTCTGGCCTGTCGGCACAGTGATGGAGACCCTGGCTGGAACGGATGGTAGAGTTCGTATTACAAGAGTCAAGGTTAAAGATAAAACTTACACACGTCCAGTTGTTCGGCTGATTCCACTTCCTCACCTTGAGGATGATAATATGGACACTTCAGACAGACTTTCCTAGAGATTTCAATTATCTTATCAGATAATTGGGGGCGGCTGTGTCAGAAAGCCTGTCCTAGGAACGAATATTTTGTTGTTGTTGTTGGGGTCCCGGTATTAGTGACGCACACCGGTAGTCGATGACTGTTCATCTTTATGTTGCTGACTGTGTTCCGTGTCATGCGTGCGTTCATGCACTACCTACCACGCATACGCACACCCATATAATCTCACAGTTATATACCTGCATCTGGATTACAAATAAATGCTTCATAACAAAAGGATCACTTCTCCATTCCTGATTCTCTGACCGGAATCTGATCCATATTTGGCCGCCTCAACCAGATAAAATCTTTAACGTAGTGGGACTTCACTACATTTACAATTATTTACAGTGCTAAGCCGCATTATGCAAATAAGCTCTGAAAATGATTTAATAAGTGATCCCTGCAACACATCTCTAAATCTGAATTTGTGAGGCTTGTTCAGGCAAACAAAACCGGGTACACTTTATTTCAGTGTCCGTGTACAGCAAAAACAGCTTCATACAGCTAGCTAGCTAGCATACAGCTAGCAAGCTCATGTTTACATAAAAATCTGACAAGACTTGAAATAATCAATGAAATAGCTCATAATACACAGACAACCAAAATAAAGTAATGCCTCACAGGATTCTTTTGCAACAAGGTGTTTACAATACTAAGAGAAGTGTGTTTTCACAGATTATCATGAGTGTACCATCTGCACACATGCTGTGTGGTCACACTTGATTTCTGGTGTTTCATGAAGGGTTTATAACCATGAGGAAGGGAAAGGGGGAGAACAGTCCTATTGGTCCAGTCATTCATAGGATGGAGAAGACAAGAACATGTGATATTGTCCTTCAACTGCTTTCGATTCAGGCAGATACATGCGGAAAACCACTTTCATTCCCACAGACTTGCTTTCACACTTATGGAAAACGGCTACTGAACAACAAAACATTTGATTGATTCACTTTTGACTGCAATGAATTTTCATGTTTAAAACTTGTGCATCTCTCTACAGAATCTAGGTCAGTTGCAATTAAATAAAAAAATGGATTCCTTGCTTTCGGCATCTGTTATGTGTGTGTTCTTGTCAGAGAAACAGGCTGATAATGCAGTTTCCTCCGAGCGGAAATGTCTGAGCAAGCAGGGATTTGAAAAAGCTTGAACAGTGGCATGGTAACGGTAATGCTGATGGCTGTTGATGCAGCACTTTATGACTATTTTTGACCAAACAGCATCTGGGTAACTGTTCGGGTCATATTTTACCACAGAATAAAAAATAATAATTATAAAATATTAGCAATATTTATTTTATTGTTTGAAATATACTTTATATTCTATATATATTCTATATTTATTATGTAAATGTAATGTAGGATAATATATATATATATATATATATATATATATTTTAGAATAATGTAGCAAACAAAATTATATAATATTAAAACCATTTAAAAATATTTTATCTAGCAATGAAAAAATATCTAGATATATTGTACCTCAAATATTTTATATATATATATATACACACATACATAATGAAAAATCTAAATGAACACAAAAAAATAAAAAAATATTAAATTATATATATATATATATATATATATATATATATTTTTTTTTTAGCAAAATCTTTATGTAAGATGCCCCAAACCTTATCTAACCCATATAAATAATGTTGTTGTTTCTGCGAATAAGATATATGAATATTTAACCTAAAAATCATATACAGTAAACACTAATTTGACTTGAACATATCAACACCTAAGATTAGTCATTTTGAAGCAGCATAAATCATCTCTCAAGTTATAATCACATACTGTATAGCCACGTGAATTTACGGGGCCATTAAATGTCAATTTAGGGGCTTTTTGAACTGATGTACACTGACAGAAAGCACATCACCTGACCCCAGGAGAGAACTCTGATTGGTCGAGGGAGGGTTGTCTCGTTATAGTGAGCCTAAGGGATGAGACTAAAGGGAGGGAAACCACGCAGAGCAACAGAACAGACCCTGCCTGCGGACAATCAGAGTCAGTCGCAATTAATGTCACGTCTACATTTGACAACGTGGTTCAACGTCTCGTCGTCGGTCTCTCACTCGCTTACTTGCTGACCCTTGCGTCTTGCACACATGCGCCTCTCACACTGCAGAAGTGTGTGCATTCCTCATTCACTGCCATTCAAAACACACTTCATCCTGGGCTTTCTTGCTGCTGTAGCGTGGAGATACATTTCAGAGCAATGTATGCGAACATACAGCACGTTCTTCCCAGGTACTCATACATGCAAGGCCCTTTCTGCGGGAAGATATGGGTGATTGTGGGGCATGCGATTGGCCCTTTGGAATGGGAGGTGCATGATCTGATTCGGGTGGATCACTGATTAGTTCTTCGTCGTGAAGGGCACCGGGCCCCACGTGAACGTACCCTTCTCTGGGTACACGTCTTCACTATGGGTGAACCTTACCCCCTTCCCTCCATGAACTGGTGAAAGAGAAGGAGAGGACGTAGAAAAATACAGAGAGAACACAGTGATGGGGGTTTGACAGATGGAAATAAAGATATACAGAAAAAAGAAAGAGACAGTCCAACAAGCTCAGCAAACGTTAACAGTCTTTAACAGTTCATCTGGTGTGGCTTTTTACACACACACACACTTGCTTTTTAATGTGTTTAAACACTTAAATGAAGCAGTGACATTTACTCTAATTACATTTGAAATGATCTATTAAAATCTATTAAAATGGCTTTGCCAGGGGCATCTCGACCTAAAATGAGTCAGGATTCCCAAAGTGTGTGAAGGAGAAAAAGAAAGACGGGGACCAGATTAAACACTTAGAGAAATTGCATTGTTTTTGTTTTTAATCAACAAAATATCATATAGGGTACGACAGGGCTAAAGGTGCATTTGACTTTATTCTCTTTTAAATCACTAGATGGCACAAAGATGCAGTCAGCACTTTTCTTACGCTTTAGATCAGTGGTCCCCAACCCCCGGAATTCGCGGACCGGGCCGTGGCGCTGCAGCTTTGGCGGTGAGGAGGTATGTTTCAACAATCTCGGA
Source organism: Rhodeus uyekii (assembly GCA_037043235.1). NCBI lineage: Eukaryota > Metazoa > Chordata > Actinopteri > Cypriniformes > Acheilognathidae > Rhodeus > Rhodeus uyekii. The sequence goes on from JAWRVZ010000119.1 coordinate 1,877,879, forward strand.
GGAGGTGTAGAGGCGGTGAGGAGGTGTGTTTCAACAACCCCCCCCCCCACCCCCCGTCAACATTCTCGCGCGGTCACCAGTCCGCGGTAAAATTATCAAACGTTTACCAGTCCGCGGCACAAAAAAAGGTTGGGGACCGCTGCTTTAGATGATGCTTGTGGAAACTTGGCTGATCCTTGCCGACAGTTAATTTGATATAATATTGAATGTTTTTTTATTTTATTTGTAGTTTTATGCAGCAAATGAGAATTGCTAAAATTATTCACTACATTGTTAATGATTTTCAGTTTTGTTCAAGGTAATTAAGGCAACAGATTTTCTTCAACAGTAAAAGTATAGTATTTAGAGTAAAAGACAATAATTAACATGATAATAAATATATGGCTTTCCATTTGTTGACATGACAGGGTTAGATTCAGATAGTAATTATATCCAATTGGGTGTCCACCTTCCATATTTATAATGAAACCATCATATTTAAACATACATTAATCATATAATAAAATATGTATTTGTTACTACTGTAAATGTATATTAACTTATTGTGGGATCACATTCAATGCTTTCAAAATCTTTCGTTTTTTAAACAAATATAATTTTAATTTTGTTTCTTTATTTTTTAAATGAACATATTTGAATTACATTATATTTATCAAACAAAAACTAATTATTTTATTGATCAAAGTAAACCAAAAATAGTACAAACTTTGCAGAAGTGATTGTTTTAAACATATATCATCATGTATCACCACATTATTAAAAAGTATCTGTATATACTTTGTGCCTTTTGCCCCTTAGGTGGAGAAATAGGTCAATAATATTGAAAGACACAGTAAAATGTCTGGAAGAGCCTTACCTTGTGTATTCTGGGACTGAACGAAGGTCTTGATGAGTTTGTCGGTGGCCTGAGTGTATAGGGACAGGGCGTAGTGCAGAGACAACAGGTCTGGACTTTTCTCAAGGAACGTCTTCTTCAGTCCCACACCTCCAGCATGGAAATATTGCTAAGAGACCCCAACACAATATTGAATGCGTGAGACAATGTTAGATAATACAATGAAGGATAGTGACTAAATTAAACACATTTCCTTATGTAACAGACATGTTTTTTTGTTTTATTTATATAAAAAAAAAATGAATGAAAGAAAATAATTTATTTTCAACATAGAAGAAGGTAACTACAGAAATACCTTGAGATACGAGCGTCCCGACATACGAGTATTCTGAGATACGAGCAAGAATTCGAGCTAATTTTTACTTTGAGATACGAGTAAATATTTGAGATACGAGCACGGCTATAGATGCCGACGCTAGGTGTTCAAGCACTCGGAGCAGCTCAAGCGCCTCATTTATGGGGTAATTGCATATGATCTCCACTAGAGGGCCACCTTGGTTTTACAGCGGGAGGTTACCGGGGACGACGAGTGATTCACATGTATTAAGCTGGGAGCAGCATGCGTGTTCAATAATAATAAATATGAGGTTCTGAGTCTATCCAATACACTACACGGGAAGAAACACTACACTTCCGTATTGTGTTCGCATTATCTTCGTTATCCCTCCCTCCTCCTCCTCTGCACATGCCGCCATTAGCCGCTACTGTATCGTCTGCCTCGAAGGTAAGAACTCATAATAATTAAAACCACATTTTATTTTATATCACAGGAATCCTTATATACTATACTATTTTGTGTGTGTGTATTTCTCTATAGAAATTAAAAACATTTTTTTTTTCCAGAGGGCCGGAATGGCAAAAAAAAAAATTCTGTTATTTCTTATGGGAAAAATGATTTGAGATACGAGCAAATCGAGTTACGAGCTCAGCCCTGGAACGGATTATGCTCGTATCTCAAGGTATTACTGTATGGTCATACACTATATTCCACTATATTCAGCAACCCACTATTTGAAGCACAATACTGCTAATAGTGTCATCATCGCAAACCAGTGGAAGACCATTTTTACACAGACATTCAGTTTTGTACAAACCTTTATAGTATCCAGTGCTAACTCAATCACAGCACACTGTTTAGGGGACAGTGCCTTGGCTTCCTCACGAACCATGTGCTCCTACAAAAAGGACAACATTAAATTAAAATTGTTAAAGATTTTGTTCACCCTAAAATTATAAAATGTAATTATACTCGCCCTCAAACCGAATGTGACTTCTTTCTTTCAACCAAACAGTTAAAAACAGTAAAAAACGGTCTCTTTCAAGCTTGTGAATGGTTCCTTCGATTTTAAAGGTCAAAAAAGCACATCCATCAATCATAAAAGTAATCCATACAGTTCCAGTGTGTTTAATAAAGACCTTCTGAAGTAAAGCAACGTGTTTTTGTGAGAAAAATATCCATATTACGTGAGTCGAGTTCTGGTGGAAGAGAGACCTCTGACATAAGAAGTGGGATATAGGAGTACGTAGGGTAAGCTTAGGTGAGAGCCGACGTCTCTCGTAGTTCAAACAAATAGGACTGGGCAACAAACTCAAGCTCCTCTTACCTCATTTCAAAATTCTCTGACATTTCTCTTTAAAAATTCAAATTTCGAATTAGTGACTGGTGTTTTGTTTTGCTTCCACGCCTGTCAATATCATCCAATCATTGGTCACTGTGGCGAGCAGGGCGGGGTCGAGGGACCGTGAGAGCGTCACGAGAGCCGGTGGAATGATGGATAATGAGCGACACCTGCGAGCCACCGGTGTCTCTCGATTCTCACGGAGGAGCGGAGACTTAAAAGGAGGAGCGACGACAGTGAAAGCGAGAGAGGACCAGGCCTGGGACTTATGTTGTGTTTTGTGGGGGCGGCGGTCGACCGCGAGGGGCCGCCGCCATTACTTTCGTTTTGGATTTATGTTTTATTTTATTATTAAAGTGTGTTAAATGTCTGCCGGTTCCCGCCTCCTTCCTCCCTGAACGTTAAACATTGTTACAGTCACTCTTCTACTGGAACTAGACTCACATAAAGCCATTACTGGAAGCCAGTGATTATAGTTTAAGAAGTTATATGAATATTTGAAAGACTTCACTTCACTTCAGAAGGCCTCTATGAATCCACTGGAGCTGTATGGATTACTTCTAAAATCTAAGGTACCATTCACTCCCATTATAAAGCCTGGGAAAGATTGTGGATTGTGGTTGGCTGAAAGAAGAAAAGTCATATACACCTACAATGGTTTAAGGGTGAGAAAATTATGGGATCATTTAAATTTTTGTGTGAACTAACCCTTTAATCCAGGTTCATTTAAACCCAAGTTAACGTAATCCTGGGTTACTAGGATAACTCGCACCTTTATTGCAACATACCTTGAGCTTGGAGAGTTGACCAAGTTCCTTGGCCGCGTTGAATATAAGTTGAGTGCCCTGGAGGAAGAAGAGAAAAAGGAAGGAGGAAAAGCGAGAAAGAGAAAGAAAGAAGGTATATAGAAGAGAAGAGGGGACATTAGTCGGGTCACAGAGATCGACAAGGTTGTAGACAGAAATGCCACATCACAAAGGTCAGAAACAGTCTTAAACGTCAGACACGCACTCGCACAATCCCAGCGTGCCCCACCCCCAAACACGCTTGCACACAGCCACGCATCGACACACAACTGTTTGTGCAACATAAGACGGTAAACTAGCTACATACATAAGACAGAGACAAGAGTTGAAAGGTTTACAAAACCAATAGGTCCACAGCCCGGACAACAACACTCTGGTGATATATCAAGTATCTATGACTGGCCGATACTCTAATCTTTGGATATATCACTAAGTGAATGAGGCTTGTGCACCTTATTATTCCATTATACAAATGTGTACAATGTAGTAGTCCTAGGAAAATGAAATAGTTAGTATACAGAAATAGTCTGTATTTCTGAAATCGTAAAAAAAGCAATAGTCGTTTAGACCAGCATAGCCATCAGAGTCTAAAGCGACTGTCATGCATGCATTATTTAACCTGGAGTGTCCGAGCACCTGTAATGAACTATGTGAGGATTTGGAAAGGGCACATAGTTAGCTATAAATGGAGTCTATAGGGAAACCCACAACTGCATTGAAAACAAGAGGTAAAAAACACTGCTTCCACCGGTTTGTTTCAACAGGGGGACCCAAGTCACACAAAGAAGACACTGAGAATATGAGAGAGAGAGAGAGAGATAGACAGGACACATTGAGCTAATGGGGATTCAGTTCTTACATCACTGTGACAAGCAAGCTTCACCCTGCCCTGTGAAGAGAGGATAGTGTAATTAACTTTGAGAATTGGTCCTGTCGCTCTTTAATTGGCTGACAGTGTCCGTTACTGACTAACAGGCTAATCACATAACTTCAGGAAGAAACAAATTATGTAAAATGAGGAAAAAATAAATAAATCGAAAACATGATGTTCTTTCAGTCATTATAGTTTCTTGTTACAGAGACAGAAAAATTGAAATGGTCATTTTTATGCACCCTCATTTACTCATTTAATTTTTTGAAACACAAAAAGATATGTTTTACAGAATATTCCCGTCACAATTTTCCACACACTTAAAGTGAATGTGGACTGGAGCTGCCAAGTCAAACATAAATATATAAATGTACAAATACAAATTTTACATTTAAACTAAATGAAGTTTATAAAATTAATTTTAAAAATATTTAAATAATTCCTAACCTTGGTACTATAGTGAGTAGAAACAAATGTAAGATAATACAAAATTCTCTTATATATTTTCACAATATAAATAGGGTCTTAATTCACATAGATATTTGGCTGAATTTTCAATTTTAGGATTGGGGTCCCTGGATGATCATATTTGGAGCTCCATGACATTTAAAATACAGAAAACCCAATATTTGAACATATGCAAATGTAAATGAGACTTGAGAGCTATGGCAGACGGGAAGAATTTCTGTATCAACATGAGGGTGAGCAAATGATGACAGACTTTTCATTTTTGGGTGAACTGTCTCTTTAAAGCAAAGTAGTTAGCATACACTCATTTAATATTTAAGTCAGATTTCTGTACAATATTATTTGTATTCTAAGAGCCCGACTAAACTAAACAAAGGGGAAAACTATGAAATCATTTCAAGGCAATTCAGAAAAGAAAATGATGAAAACAACTTCATATGGAAGCTAATGGATTTAAACAGGCAGAGCAAAAAACCAAACAAACAATATTTACACTGTAAAATGACAATTCAATTTTACAAACAAGTGACTAGACTATACGGTTAAAATACTTTTTAAACTTAATTAACAATCCTGACAATAAGCCAGAACAGACATGAGACCTCAGGGTTCGATCAGGCCAATTTTGGTGCAACAACATGAAAAACCAAATACCAGGACAGATTGACAGAATAATGTCTGCAAAGACTAAAAAGAGAGACTCGGGAGTTAAGGTGAAGATCAGACGCAAGCAACAACCCACAGAGGAGAGGTTTCAAACAGGTGACAGTGACGGGGAGGGTGGACCGTCTGAAACCGGTTAATGTCACCCAGATAATAGACCCACCACGGACACCAGACTGGGAGCGAAAGAGTGTCACTTCCAGGAGAATGAGTAGAGGAAGGGGTTGGCAGTCAAACGTGGGGCGTACATCAGATTGGAAGATTCGTTGGGGTGGGAATCGGAAAAAAGGGCCTTGTCCAAGTCAATTAGGAAATGCACCATGCTGCAGCCACCTCGGGTATACAGACCATTGAGGTGACCAGGGAAGGAAGAGGAGATGGAGAAAGAAGAGAAGAGACAGTGAGAGAAAGGGAGAAAGACTTGACAGATGAATGAGGATGCATTGGACAAGAGGAAGGGAGGACATGGCAGCCACACAGAGCAGAAGGAGGTGGTGGGAAGGGTTACCCAGCGTGGACGGACTGCGGGACATACAGACGCACAGACAAAAGTGCTCTTGTACTTACTATCATCTGTGGAGGTGGAGCGGGGGGAGAGCGAGAATGTAATAACCAGAGAGAAGGGTCAGTGAAGCTACAAAGAGCCCCACATCAAATCAAAAGAAGCATTAACATTCAGTCTACAGGACTGGCTTCGGGCCTGATACAATATTACGGTAAGTCCCAAGGTCTTTGCTTGCCCGAGGGACTAAATCCAGCCTAGTTTGGAGGAATAATTGAGCTGAAAATGAAAAATCTCACTCTCAGCATGTTCCAAACTAATATGAAGTTCTCTCATCCACGAAACACAAACGGAGAAATTTTGATGAATATTCAAGCTGCTCTTTTCCACACAATGAAAGTGGATATGGACCAATGGCTATTAAGCTACACAAATGGACATAACGCCACATAAATGTAGCCCATATGACTTATGTCTATATTTCAAGACTTCTGAAGCAAACTGATCAGTTTGTGCGAGGAACAGACTGAAATTTAAATAGTTATTTACTGAAAATGTCCTAACTTGTTGGTGACGTAAAGTTGGTGTTTACTATATACTGTATTTTCCCGCATATAACCGGGGTTATACCAGATTTTACAAACCTCGCGGGGGGTGCAGATTTTATAAGGGTGCGGGCTATATCACAAATTTTTTACACGTAATAATATTTAAATATATTTGTTACGTTCCTAAGAACGTAAGGTTTTTTTTTTTGCGGTATTTAAAAAAAAAAAATTCTTGCGAGGACTGTTGTCTCTGGTGCTTGTACTATCGCTCTGACAGCTGGCACTGATAGGCTATCTGACCTGTCAATCATGCAAGAAGATGTGATTGGCTGTGCTGCCATGAGGGCGGGCTCTTCTCATCTCATCCGATGATCAACACCTGTAGAAACTCCATTCTGTTCTTCATTCATTACGTCACCTGCCGGAGTTTTGGTTCCTTGCCGCTGTCGCCTATGGCTTGCTTAGTTGGGGAAACATAACACTTAAAATTCATCAATTGTATTGATTCGCCTGCTCTTTTGGGGCTGCTGTTCAGCCAAACAAACTTTGTTTATATTGTTTTTTCTGTGACCAATGTAAAGCTGCTTTAAAACAATCTACATTGTAAAAAGCGCTATATAAATAAAGGTGACTTGACTTAACTTGACTAGAATCGCTTCTTAAGGGACGTGCTGCTGCACAGCGGGAGAGACTGCTTTTTCTTTTTGTTCTGATACTGACTTGTGTTTGTTTTCTTATTGTTTGAATTTCGCGCACAAGCACTGTGTACCGAGACTGAACAGTTATGGATAACAGACGTCATGTGAGCAACATTCGAAATTCGAAATGTGATCTTACACAAAAAAAGTTAATCAATCTATGGGTGCGGGTTATATACGGGTGAGGGTTATGCCAACTATTTTTTACACAAACCCCCAAAACCTGCGGGCTATATGAGGTTGCGGATTATCTGCGTCTGCGGGTTATGTCCTTTTTGAAACAGGAAAGTGCCTTCATTGTAGAGAAAAAAAAAACTTGAACATATTTCTTTGTTTCCATAGATGAACGAAAGTCATACCAGTTTGGAATGACAGAGGAGTAAATCTGGACAGAATTGACATTTTGGAGTGAATTATTACTAAACAATTTTTTAAACAGCTGGTTAACTAGGCCAATAGGGAGACAAATCCCATCACAAATGTTCAATCTTTGAAAGAACTGATATGGGTCTCTTTTGTCAAAATAAACAAATACAAACAAAAATACAAAAAGAATAACAGTTATATCAAGACAAATTAAAAGCAGTAAGTTGTCTCTGTTCCTGTAGAAATGCTCTCAATAAAGAAGTAGGATTCAAAACTCTAGAAATTCAGTTAATAAAGCTTTTTAGTCAAGATTAATATACAATGAAATGTACAACTGTGTGACTACAGGATCAGAGAGCAGTTTCGAGAGGTGCTTGAATGATATGGTGCACTCCCAACGTTTTAGAGTGGAAAGATGCGTCTTTGGTCCAAGGTGATTTGATTTGGGAAAGGGACAAGTTTTCTTGGGCAAGTGGGCCAGTTCCAGTTTTCATGATCCGTACCAGAACTTACAATGCTGTAAACAATCTTCAGATTGATATAAAAAGATTTCTATATATAGTACGTCTCAAAGATCTGCCCTTAATAAATTTCTAAACAGCTCATTACCGTTTGGTCAGTCAAAGGCGGCAAAACAATCGTCTTCTCCATAGTGTTCATGACCAACTTCCAAAGCTCCTTCAGTACTCGCTTCAAAACTGTCTTCTCGCAGATCTTGGCAAACAGCGTGAGGCTGACAGGAAAAAAAGAAGAAGGTCAGATTGAAGTGGAAGTGTGAAATATCTAAGAAGAAGATTAGCATCTTACTTGCTGTCGAGGAAGTCCATGATGGGCTGGAGGACATTGTCTGCATCCTGTGCCACGCTGCTGCAAGCACTTGCTGGCACGTTCCCTGTACCTTTTACCTGACTAAGTATATCACCCATCTGCTTGACATTTTCTTCGATGTTTGGTTGGAAACTAGTGGGAGAACAGGGTGGAGATCAGATGTTACACCAAACATAGAGCAAAAAACATATTTCCTCCTGATCGATAGGTAAAGGGCCAGTCACACAGCAAAAACGCATGAATTACGCACGAATTACGCACAGATTTCGTTTCTGCGCGGAGCGTGCGTCGTATGCGTAATTCGTCAGTGGAACGAACGTGGACCGTCAGTGATTGTAAGTGGATGTGCGTCGAAGGCAGTTTGTGCGTGATTTTGAGTTTTGAATGGTTCACATTCTTTCTGACGCACAACTGTGCGTCGGTGTGTGTTATTCATGAGTCGGCGTGCGTAGTTTATGCGTCGGGTATGCGTGACTATTCGCGGGACGTCAGTGCTTATGCGTCGGAACTGGTTCGAAACCGCGCAAGTCCACATCCGTCCACTGTCGCCCCACCTTCATATCACGCATGAACCGCGCACGTATCACGTTCATTCCACTGACAATGTGGATTCTGAAAGTGCTTGTATGTGGACGCGCTCCGTCAGTGATTCATGCGTCGGGTGTGCGTTGAATGTTCGTGGAATACTTTGGGCAATTTCTCGATGCACAAGCACACACAAATCCAATCTGTGCGTGATTTGTGAGTGATTCGTGCGTGATCGGCTTTGTGACTGGCCCTTAACGCACCTGGTAGCAAAGATCCTTGCAAGGTCATCCAAAACATTGTTGAGCTTCAACTGGAGTTCTTTCAAAATGTCACTAGCTTCAACGTTCAACTGAAAGGGACATTAAACAATGGTTAAAGCCACCTGAACTTGACCATACTGTAAGTCTCTGCAAATCCAGGCTTTGCTAAATCACTGGTTTACTTACATCTTTACCTCCCATGGCCTCAAACATCTTCTCAAGCTGTACCCTGAGCTGCTGGATATTGTTGATGAGGATGCATGGCTGTGTGGAGTAACAACACTTTGTTAAAATTCAACAAGACTAACTCAACCCACTAAAAAAAAATGAGTAAAAAGACTCTTTATTGTTATTGTTTTTTAAAAGCTGCATGGCATATTCAACCCTTGTCATATTTACAGACCTTAACAGCACCATCCTTTGCATTCTAGAATCAAAGTAAAAGAAAATACACACCAAATGGGTTAAATTCTGGATTTAAACATCTATTTCAAAAATAGAAATAATATTCTATAGGGCTTTTTAGACTATTACCACTTTCTCCTTGGTGCAGTGGTTGGGGAAATCCCTGGAGATAATGTCCGCGTAGGAGAGCAGAACATTGCTAATGGTCTGTGGGGTAAAGAGATCATGTTAAAACAAATCCACTGACAATGCAGAACTATTTCACAGACTGAACCGTGAAGTTCAATATTAATGTTGCAAAAGCATGGGATCATATTGATTTTGCCAAGTACAATATTCTTGTCCAAAAAAATCCTAGTCCTAATCCTATCTAATCCAGTCCTAATCCTATCCCTACCCCCAAACCTATCTCTAAAATCAGAGGGAAATGACAGGCGAGTAACACTTGACGTAAAAGCACCTAACCCTCGCTGTAAGCCTAAACTTGATATAAACTGTAAACATTTGTTAGTCTAAAAACAGCTTTTATTGAAACCAAGTCCAAATAATTGAATGTGCCCATCTTGGTGAAAAAATTCAACTCCGACTAAGTCAATGCAACATTGGCCCCGCCCACTGGATTTTTAGTGAAATGGCAAGGAGAGAAGAGCAATACAGGACCACTGGACTAAAAATAATATTACCTTCCAAAGCATCCAAATGTTAGGAATGTGCTTATTTATTTTCAATAATGTGAATGTCTTAGTTGAACAAAACTCAGTTGATTCTTTGGTAAATCAGTCACAATTTCGGCGCAGGCTTTGCAAACAGACTTTTACGATATGGAGTTGACAGTAATGCCATAATATGCAAATTACTGTATTAATTTCAATGCCTGATGTGCGACCAGGTATTTCTGATATGTAATATTAGTAATGATAATATATTAGTGACTCCTGTTATAATCAACAAATCTTCTATTAACATTGTGTTTGCACTGTTAGCTATGATGAAAGCATTCATGAGTGTGCAGAAATCGTGTTGCAATGACTAGATCATTTAATTCATGTGCTCAACAGACATGTCTGTAATTGACTACAATGCTCATCACTGTAACATTTCATGCCTCAATCTAAATATAATGCTATATATCTAAATATCATGCTATAATCAACACCTTTCTTGATTCGTTAACCTTGAGAGCTGTAATAGTAAAAACCTGCTAAAGGTTTTCGAGAGAGTCCCACATGCAATATTTATTTCATATGCAAAGATGTCAGCTAATCATAGCGATGGTCTGATGGCAGACACGCCCCTTAAAACAGAGCGTTCAAATCAGAGGACTAAAATGCCTTTTATTTCTAAATTATGATAATTTTTGATGTAAAAGGACTGACATTATAAGTGCAACCCAGGAAACAATATAAAACAATGCAGTTAATCACCCTTTTAACTTTTATAAACGTACATTTACTGGTGTGCATCTTGAGACAAAACAATAGCATTGATATATTTTAAGATTTATCATATTCCTTTAACATAGACTTTAGCTTCAAAACCTGGGGCTAGTGTTTTAAAATCAGCTGTGATTTAAAAAGTTGTGTAGTGTATTTCAGCCTTAAGTTAACTGTTATGTAACAATTTGCTTCATATGATCCATTCTTCTTAAACCAAGTACAAACTCTCTTTCTTTTCTTTTCTTTTTACAATGTTTTTGCTGTTTGAGGAAATAAAACATTTATTTTGTTTAAAGGCAAAACTGATTTTGTTTACAGTAGGTTACAAAAGTTTGCAACCAAAATCTCAGCTAAGTTACGTCAGTTTAAAAGTAAATGAAATGATAATGAAACTATAAAAGTAAAAAGAGGAGTGTCTGCTTAGAACCTTTGCAAATCTCTTCATGTAGTGTCCAACAATCTGTGGATCTGGGCACTCCAGCTTCTTGATGATCTCGAAGCTCTGGTTAAGCTGCGAGAAGACATCAACTACCGAACAGGAGAAGAGAGCGTGCTCTGAAGTTTGCTGATACTGTAGGAGAGAAAGAGTTGGATCAGGAAAGTTCTATAATAGAAGGCGCAAGAGACCGCACAAGCAATTTGCGACCAGACGTCAGGTGTGAGCTCTTTCGTCTGGAAATAATTGGGTTGAGGTGAGACTGTGGCAGGTTCCCAAAGGGGGCTCTGTGCAAGTAATGAACTAAAGAGTGTGCTTATTGGTTCAGGAACACGATGAGTTGCTCTGAGGGCACTCATTCATCAAATTTGGACGTGTCTGGCTTCTGGCTGAAGGTATGTTGCTACTGTAACTTATTACTGCTGGAAAGCTAAAGGGTTTACAGTAAATTATAAAATAAAACTTTTCTCAGAAATTCTCACTATTCTGTCAAATTGATTACCGTATATGTAATTGCATCTTACACAAAAGTTTGAATTTACACACACGCACGCACGCACGCTGGTTTTCCTTGCGCCTTGTTTCTTCATTTTGCATTAAAGAGTGTGCCGTTTCGTTTTATATTTAAAGTGTTTTCTTTTCGGTTATAAATAAAGTCAGTTCTGTTGGAACTGTCACAGTCTTGTCTCGTTGCGTCTCTCACATCCGGGTTTCTTTTTGTATCTTCCAGGTCCTGCACGTCCCCGTTTGTGTCTAATCAAATCCCAAGTCCTGTCAGCTGTTTCCTATCCTGTGTTTGACCTTAAATTCCCTCCTGTGCTCCTTTGTCTTTGTCAGTCGTTAACTTTGTCATCCGAGTGTGTGGATGCCGCTTCGTGTTTCATGTTTTGCACAATAATGTGCCGTTTGAGTTATATTTAAAGTGTCTTTTGTTTTCCTAGTTGTTGAATAAACCTTTGAGCATTCACTCCTGCTGTTTCTCCTCGTGTCTCAGCATTGTTGATAACAGGAACTCTGCTTTGCCTCTCATTCCTCTCCGCATCGCATACATTCCAACGCATTACAGCATCCATATATATATATATAAATACATACATACAAACTTTTATGTGAGATGAATCGACTGATTTGACAGCACTAGTATTATTCCAATAATCATAGTATATTTTTCATATTTCAGGTTTTTTTAATGTATTTTTGTTAAAATTTGTACGTATTTTATTTTATACTAACAACAATGGTTAAATGACTAAGATAATAATAATAATGTGGTATGTTAAAGATTTGTAATAGTATATATGTAATTGTGTTAAATATTTACTATATTCTATATTATTAGTAGCAATATTTAAAATTAAACATTAAAGCAACATTAAATGTTTTATATATTTCTACACTGTACAATACACCACACAAAAATATGAAATATAAATGTTATTTATAACAACAACAATTATAATAATTTGTGTATGTTAAGCATAGATATTGTTTTATGATTTATAAACTATGATGTTTCTTGTTAGCAAGGAACCAAAAGGTAAATCTCACCCCATCTTTTTTGTCACGCTCCAGGGCTCCGTGCAAGAAGTCTCGAGATACCTCCTCATTCTCATCCAACCACTGGATGACAAATGGCTCAAACCACCTGCAGAATAACATCACCATCTAAAGCTTTATTAGGCTTCATACCATGTGTGATATCATTTTTGTGTGTGAGATGCCACTCACGCGGGATATTCAGGGACTCGGCTCTTGAAGAAAGGCAGGTCTTTGCAGTATTCATTGTAAAGCCACTTCACTTTGAAGTGCAGGTTCATGTAATCGGCACTCTTGCACAGGCGGTTCTTTTCATGCTCTGAAAGCCGTGAGGTGAAGACAAAAGCTCTTCATGAAACAGTTGAAGATTTAATGGCACATAGTACATCTATGCAGAGTGGAGGACCCCTACTGAATCAGCAGATGAGAACTCCACCACATGTTGACTTTTCACCAAGTGTGAAATTTAAGTGGCTATCAATGAGAAACCCTGCAATGCTGAGTTTCTAACTAAATTTCCAACGAACTTTTTTATTGTACGTCATCTGTTAGTGAAGTTATGATCATTCAAGACCAGAAGGTCTTTTTAATTAAATATCAGTCTTGATAGTGACATATAGCTCTAAAAAATGAATGATCAATCCATCCAGCATGATATAATCCAGAAAACACTTAAGTTAACACTTAAATATTATTAAGTAATATTATCGATTTTACTGCACTGACACTTTCAGACATGAGCAAAACTTGAACTGAATTAAGGATGATGACACTAGAGCTCCTTTATAGCTGAATTGAATTAGTTTGAAAGTAGATGGTAAATAGCGACACTATTGTCTTCTGTAGCGCTGCTTATGGCTGAATTGAACTCGTTTCACTCGTTTAAATTTGTCCCATATTTGATATTTCCTGTTTATTACTGTAAAGCTGCTTTGAAACAATATGTTTTCGCATAATGAGCCATATAAGTGAAAAAAAGGTGAAGAAAAGTCCCTTAGCTTAGACTCACCTTCCATTGCGTACTTCATATCCTGGGCAAATAAGTTCCACATAACCTCTGCACTGATCTTTCCGACATTGAGCTCCTGGGGAAACCTGTGTGGATCAGAGCATGCAATATTAAGATCCTAAACTGTATTATATAAGTACATTGAGAGATTTTGTGTAATAACATGGTGCCGGACTTACTGGTTAAGGCAGGGGGTGTAGGAGTTCTTGTCCTCTTCAATTATAGAGACAATGAGGGTGATTAGCTTGGACCAGAAGTCCAGATTCTTAATACTTGGACCTTGCTCCTCTGGAGGAACCTCTCCTTTTTTGTTCTACACAGAAATAATTCATTTTGAAATCTAATGGAAGCTTGAAGCACATTATGTATTTTCATAATCTTCCAAACTCTGGAGAAAATTACCCTACTAAGTGCACAGCAGGAATGGCTTATTTCAGCCAGCAAGCAAACAAGCAAAATATGCCATCTACTCCAGGGGAACAAGATATGGAACAATCCTGCAATGCTTTGCAGCAAAATATAGTAAGTAGCCCAGGGTTAGATGTTTAATTCAACAGGAAGAGTGTTTGATATTTATGAAGGGAGTCTGTAACAGCTTCAAAGCAGCATAAACAAAAGCTGTAAGATGAATAGGGCTGATAAAATGACTTGGATGCTCCCGAGGAGAAAAGCTTTGAGGCTTGGCCAGGGAGTGTCGACTCACCGGGTCCGTTTGGTATTCTCGACTATACAGTTCATGGCAGTTGTTGAAAATGTATTCGTAGGTAGAGTTGAGGCAAGCCTTCACACAGTCCTTCACTACCTGGCTGGCACGAGGAGGACTCTGAAGCTCTTGGACCTAGAGATGAAGGTTCATGGTCCATTTAGATGGATAATTCAGCAATGAACTAAATTTTTCTATATTAAAGGTACATTTTAAAGTCATACAAAAGAAGGAAAATCTCACGAAAAACTAAAGAGAAAGTGGTACGAAAATCATACAGAAAGGATTTCAAAAATAAATTGATAAAGAACTCACATATGTTTGTATAAAACTTGAAAATTGTCCAAAAAAAAAAAAAAATATATATATATATATATATACGTGATTAATATATTTGATAGCACTAAAACATACAGAAAAGAAAATCTTAAAAAGAGAGAAACATAGACAAAAGAAAATCATAAAAAAGAAAAACCGTACAGTAAAGAAAAATAAAACTGTATGAAACAAGAAAATTGTCCAAAATCATAAAAAAGAGAAACATACAGAAAAGAAAATTGTAAATAAAAATAAAATCCTATGAAAATCATAGAAAGAAAAACACACAGCAAAAGTTTTTTTTTTTAATTGTATGAAAACTGCACAAGAGAAAATCATATCAAATCAAATCATTTAAAAAAAAGATGAAAAAAATCATATGGATATACAAAAATCACATGGAAATTGTAATAAATCCCACAAAAATAGTATGTAAACCCCCGACACAAAGCACTGCACAGCTTCAATTTATGCTTACACTGACAACTTACACTGTCAACAATGTCAGAGATTCACAACTAACCTTCATTCTGAAAAATGTGATACTGGTTAGTAGGTCCACAGTAGACTTGAGGTCTTGTAGCCTCTCAGGACTGCTAGCTGGGAAATTATTCTAAGAGACACAAGAAAGGGTGTCATTAATACCAATTTTCTCAAACATTTTAAACTTTTTAATGCTACTTTATGCCTTTAATATACTTTATGTAGTCGCTTAAGATTAATCATTCTCAGAATGGATGAACACCACACTAAACTTTAGTTAGGAAAGATCCTTCATAAAAGGGCAAGAAAACACCAAAAAGTCACAATACCCTGTACATAGAGAGGTCAATCCTCAGAGAGTTGTGGAGCTGGTCCAGAAGCTTGACAAATCGCTCTTTCTATAAAGAACACACAAGAAACCACCCCAGATTGGCACAAACACTTTAACACTGAAATATTCACTATATGGCAACATGGGTTGGCTCAAGCACTAACCCCAAAGTTGGAGGCAGCGAAACGGTCGGAGGCAGATACATTGTTGGTGGCCTGGGTTGTGTGGGCGTAGTAAGCATTGATGTTGGCCAGTAGGGTGCTCATGACCGCAGGCACTCCAGGACACATGTACTTTGATGACAAGCAGGCGAAGTGTCTAGAAAAAAGAAGGTACAAAAGTACCTAAGTGCCTAATTCAACAAGTAAAACATCAATGTCAAAATTGCGGGGGCGATCATACGTCATGGCTTGATAAATGGACTCCACTCCGTAACGCATGGCAAACTCATCAACTATTTCTTGGGGCGTCTCTTCGAAGTAAACCTTCCATGCATCATCACCCTTGGCATCTGGTATCTTCACCACCCCGTTGTTCTGGATGTCCGTCAAATAGTGGAAAAGGTTCTAAGGAGAGATGGAAAGAGGGTGTCTATGGTAAGTACTTACTAAGGACTAATTTGACTCTAGCAGCTTGTTAATAAATGACCGTAGAGAATAATATTAGCAATAATGCATTATATATAACGGCACCTGTCATAACACCCAAGGTCACCTTACAAGCAAGCATCACAGAATACAACAGAATAACAGCACATGTGTGTCACAGATACAGTGGAGTATAATACAGGCTAATAAAAAGCAGGTCATAAAAATCCTGGGTCAAAGGGTAAGTCTTAATACAAGATTTCAAAGTATGTAGACTGTCACTATTATGCATATCGAGAGGGAGAGCGTTCCATAGGCGAAGGGCCATAGGCGAACTAAAAGTCCTGCTACCATGGTAGTAAGGCTTATATGTGGTGAAACAAGAGAAAGTGAAAAAGTGAAGATCTTAGAGCGTGCGAAGGGGTGTAAACATGAACAAGATCAGAAAAAGTACAAAGGAGCAAGATTTTGAAGTGCCTTGAATGTGACAAGCTGAATTTTGAAATCAATGTGATATTTCACTGGAAGCGATTGTAGTTGATAGAGAAGTGGTGAAATGTGCTCAGTAAAAGGAGGTCTGTTAAGAACATAAGCCGCAGAGTTCTGAACCAGGAAGACCAACAAGATGAGTATTGCAATAATCGATATGTAAAGTAACCAGTGCAAGGATTGCAGTGTTACTCAATGTGAGTGAAAAACAGAGATTATATTACACAGGTGAAAGTATACTGTACACATAATATTATTATTAATATTATTACATGAGCTAAGAAGGAAAGTGTGCTATCCAGAATGACACCCAGACTCTTAACCTGCGGGAAAGGGCAAATTCCACAGATTTAGTCAGATTAGATTGTGCCTGCAAGTAGGACACTGGATTTTAGCACCATTGAGTTAAAGCCAATCTTTAATTTCAGCCAAACAGCTGGACAATGAAGGTGCAGGAAAAGAGCCAGAGGGTTTGGAAGACAGGTAGAGCTGGTTGTCATCAGTGTAGCAGTGAAAATGCATACCATATTTATTGAATAGAAGTGGGCCCAAAATTGAACCCTGAGGGTCACCAGTAGTAACTGTAGTGAATAAGATTGACAAATATGATCATGGTAGTAACAGACTGACCTCATGCAAGCAAGTGTACTGGACGTGGTATGGAGCTACGGTTTCCTCTCCTTTGATCTCTACACTGATGTGCATACGAATGGCTCCCGACACAGCGGACTTGTCTGTACGCTTGTCTGAAAGGAAGCAAAATTAAGCTGGTTAACATAAAAAATCATACAAAACAAAGAAAATCACAAGAAAAACCTGAGCGCATTTATCTTATCAATGTATTTTGATATTTTATATAAGAAAAATATGGCTTGGTTACTCACCCAGGTTATACCAGACGTCCATTTCGCCGCTCAGAGTTCGTACCTCGATGATGGTCTGACCGAGGAAGTCGTCAGACTCACGTTTGAACTTCTGCTTTACTCTGGACTTAATATCGTCATCCTCGTCCCACACGCGCACTTTGATCCGATCGGAAGAGTTGTGACACTCACTGTTGAGATGTTTTGTATCACCATGAGCGCTGATTCTCAACAAAATGAATTTGATATATATTAATCAAGATACAAAAATAGTCCACTTACAAATTGAAGCTCTCATCCCATACAGGATTGAGGTTGCCGTAGATAGTCTTAGTACGTTTTTTGGTCTTTCCTACTTGCACCGTAACATAAGGGTCACTGGAGCCAGTCTTGTCCTTTGCCTGCAGGCCCTGGGCACATAACACTGAGCGGAAAAACGGGGTTACTACTAAAATAACCAATACGACATATAACAAATGCTGGTTGAAGTAGGTCATTACCGGTGATGCTGATCTTGGCCGACCACTTGGACGTTCCGTCCAGGACGCTTTGCTTGACCTGCTTCATATGCGCCACGTGCGTGGCCTTGATGACTGCAAACACTTCCTGAATCAGCTCGAATATTTCAGGCTTGTTGCGTTCACGGATCTTCATGCGATCTTTCAACACCATGATGATGTTCTGTGTGCGATCCTCAGCTCCATGCTTAGAGCTCTTCTCTGCCGCTCCTGCAGAAGACGGATAAGGTTTATGTAACTAGAATTTATATTTACACTACTGTTCAATAAAATTGGAATGACCATGATTTTATACAAATGTTTTTTGAAAGAGAGCCTTGCTTACCAAGGCTATGTGTTACTTGGTCAAAAAAACATAATTTAGAAGAACTGTTTTCTGTTGTAATCTATTTTAATATTTAATTGAAAGAAACTAAATGAGTATTCTTACTCTGCAGACAATCGGCATTGAGTAAATCTTGGCACTTCTCGTGGCACTTGACCCCACACTCGGTACAGCGCATGCCCTGTCGAGCGATGCCCCACAGAAGGCCCTCGCACTCATAGCAGTAGGTGGGTGTGGTGGCAGTCCACACCTCAAAGTTATGTGGTGTGGTACAGGAAATGGGGTAGATCAAAGCCTGCAGGGTCTTCTTATAGACATGACTCTTCTGCACAGATCATTGAATAAATCAACAGGTAAATGGAAAAAGGTTCTGAACTGCAAAATGTGAATATCCAGGGAGAAAACAGGGCTGGTTGACATACCAATTCTTCATTGTTAAGAGTGCTGGAGGCCATAGCAGAAGTGATGCCTGCTTTTCGAGAGTTCTGGACAAGGGACTACAGGAGAAAAAAAACATGTAGGACTCAAAATCAAATTGTGTATTTGTTTTTGAGTGAATATATTTGTTTGTTCTAATATATGAATATATATGAACTGAAAACTGTTTTTAGCAGTATTTTTGTCAAACCCATGACAAAGCAAATTATATTTTAAAATGTTATAACATGTAACTACGAATTTAAGAATCTAAATATGTATCTAAAATCTATTTTAACTGAATTTGTGATGAAAGCATTATAGTTTCCATGTAGAAAACTGTGTTTATGGCTGAAATTGAAGTATTTTGAGTGCTGAAAAATGTATTACTCACCATTGCCTGCAGGGCGTGAAGCATTGGAAAAGAAATAATAGAATAAAATGTTTTAGTTGGATTCAATTTCATCTGATTATAAAATGCACAACTAGGGTTGATTAAGTTATAAAAGATCACAATCAGTGCTAAATTCAAGTTATAATTTTATAAAACTACTGACTCAACCGTAACAACCGTATTTATGTAAAGAGGCCTCGAAAAGTGCTTGTACAACAATTATGCATGTGGAAGACTGAACTACAGAAAGAGCAGAGAGAAATAAGAAAGAGAGGGCGGTATTTTGTGTTTTGGATGAATAGTTTTTGACACGCGTTTAAATTCTGATCAAGTCAGCACTTTGGCTTCTGACTCTTGGAGTCAGTGTCGGTGACGGTAAGCTGGATTAAAACCGACAAACTGAGGAGCTGTTTCATACAGCATGGTAATTTTTCCCTCATCTTCCAGTCCGTACCGTCAAAGAGAACCTGGTGCCGTTGCATGTTTTGACAGCTCTCCAGTGAAGGCTGCCAGGAGCGTTCTTGGCTGAATAATTACAGCCAGACCTACACGACAGCTGTCAGCTACCGAACAAATTTTTTTTTGGCTCATTTTACTTTGTTTAATAAATAAATAACTCTCCTGTCAGTCTAATGAGAAATTTTGAAGAAAGTAAAAGTCAAAAATGTAGTTTTTGCAACGCTAATGCAACAACTTTTGAGCCTTTTGTTAAAACTTAGTTTCATTGCACACAATCAATCGTTAAAAACAAATGGCATTAGATAAATATATTTAGTTGGGTGTAACCAGCTAGAATTACTTTGCGAGTCATTTCCAAGGCAGAGCAAGTTACGATTTTGGTGATTTTTTTTTTTCATCTCTCTCTTTGGAATATTATGCACTAATTATGAATTAGACACAATAAGACCAGAAGCATGTATTAATAAAGTAATAAAGTTAAATTTAGATTTCATGTTTCCTCTATCCATGAATGAACCAATGATTTTTTCAGGTATAAGCGGTAATGTTCAGCTTTTGAAGTAGGTTATAGACATGAAGTAATGTTAGCAGGGAAATGAAGTCAGCTCAGGAAGAAATACAGAGACCAAAATGAATGGGACTGTAAAGGAGACATTGAGGCAGTAGGGAGGCTGACTGGACCGAAGGAGATTCATCAGTCTACAGGGTGAATGGAGCTGAGTAATGCTCCAATAATGTCTAACCCTGTAGCCGTGACTGAAACAGATGTGCCATAGAGACTACTGCCCAAAATAACCATGCTGACATATATGAATGGAGCTTTTGAAGAGTTAGGAAGGTGATGTTGGGTCTAGCAATGTTTTGGTTGAAACTTTGACGTAGTGAAGCGGGGGTTTGTGACTCACCAGGTCTCGGACGAGAGGGATGGCCTTCCTCTTGCGTAGGTCAGGCATGCTGTCTATGCTGTAGAGAGCACCTCCAGGCCTGCGGATCAAATGAGTAAATCTTAAGACTAAAGACAAAGTGATGGGTAACTGTTTCTTTAATCATTTCAATTTCTTTCCTTTGATTAGAAGAGCAAAAGTTTGTAAGCATTGACGCATTTTGCAAATAGTAATAATCTTTTGGAAAAGAGTATTTTCATGATGCTTCAGATTCATCATGCTTCAAGTACTATCCAATATTTAAATGTTTATATACATTATGCATAATTTAAAGCATGATGTTTGAATAGCTCAGATGTTTAGCTGCTCTAAAAAAAAGAGCAGCAGTCCTCTGGTGACACTCACCCAGCTTGCAAAAAGAGTGACGCAAGTCCTGGAGTCTCACCACGAGCCTGCGGACAACAGAGTGACAGAGAGATCAGTGACTCCATATATCTATATTTACTTCATCCACTAAACCATATTCATTTTCTTTTCAATATCCATGCAGACCTCAAAATGTAATTTCAAATATATAATTCGTATTACAGAAAAGACCATTGTCTGTTTTGATTGGGCCCAGAAAGAGTCTGCAGTCGGCCGATTTCATTGACGTCAGCTGCAGGCCTCTCTCATAATTAGACCGGATTTTCCGAACATCTTTATCTCAATCATCATTATTCTATCACAACTCCATGTGTATCTCGGAGAAAGCGCGCCACAGTCATCGGGCAGAAAAATGTGTTTATTTTGGACCCTCACATTGCCACACCCACCTTTCAGACTGCTTGTCCAACTTCGGCAAAGCAGGGAAGAGCATGACAATTGCTATTGCAATGACAAAAAACTGAAAGAAAAAAACACACAAAAAACAAAAGCAAATGGGGTGGAACACAAAAGGGGCAAGGAACAAAATCTCAAAATGAAAACATGTTTTGTAAACATACGTAACAGTAAAATGTAACACTGAAAATTAAGTAACAAAAAAGTAACATGAAATGGAGAAGACAGGCTAGAAAAAGGACAACAACAAAGGACAGAACTATCCAAAGACTAGCGACCCGATGTTGATCAACAGAACCAACTGAATAGGTATAAACTGACCAGGTATACACTTAGATTTAAAAGGTTACTGAATGTTTTTTTACTTGCAAGAAGCTGATCAAACAAATCTAGAATAAATTTCAGGCTTCACAACTTCAGACCTCACATACCTCCTGCAGCTGAAGACGAACCCTATTGAAGAGACGTAGCCAGTTGGCTTTGGCCCTTATTGCAGGGTCCACAGGTGGTTCCAGCATTGGTGTACTGGGAAAATATGGTGAAATTATTAGATTTAACTTGTATCCTGCAAAATATCTTGAAAAGCTACACCTTATTCAAGCTTTCAAGGACTCGGCATATGGAACTTACATCTCAGGAGGAACCTCCTTCTTCTCTAGTTCTGCTTCAGGGGGGATCTCAATGGCAGAGGTGGGCATGGGCTCCTCTGTATGAGCTGCCAGCTTGCCTGCAGGCATTGGGACCTTCTCTGGCTCCAACTCTGAGATTTGGGGTGGGGTTGAGGTACGAGGTACCTTGGCAAAGACATCATGTGGCTGTTGTGGGGGTGGTGAATCTCGTTTATGTTCCACAGTCTGAAACGGTGGTTGGGATTGCGGAGGCTGTTGCTGGTGCATGGAAGCCTGTTTCTCCAGGGGTGGACGGCTGGTGGGGGCCTCAGGAGCCAACATTGGGGCAGTGCTGGTTGGGGTAGGGGTGTAGGGTGGCTCCTGCTCTTCATTGAGAGTACCATCCAATGGAAAAAGGTCTTCATCCTCTGCATACACCATTCCTTCCACTTCCTCCTCATAGGGGTACTCCCCCTCTTCCTGCTCGTAGATCTCACCATCCTCTTCATTGTAGTGTGCACCTTCTTCACCTCCATCTTTGTTGTACTCCCCATCATCACTGTAGACGCCCTGCGGCTCATCCGGATCCCAGCTGGGTGAGTCTTTACCATAGCTAACAGAAGAATGGCAGGAATGGTAGGAGTCGTTCTCATCGTAGAACTCTCCGGAACCACGGAAACTCTCACCCTCCTCTGGGCCAAACTCCTCACTGAGTTGGGAGCTGCCACGGCTCAGCTCGCCCGAGGAGGCATAGCGACTACTGCCAGTGGGGCTGTGGGAGTAAAGAATTGTGAGTTATATTATGTCATGGAAGAAAGAAGGTGGGCGATTACTTATATACAGGTTTAAGGGCTTTAAAAAAAGAGTTTGAGGCAGGAACAGCCAACCACAGAGAAAAATGACACTTGTCAGCTAACAGAAGCCTCTCCCTGCTGAAAACAACAGCTTAAACCTGCCAAAGATGGTTTTCTGGTCTTACCTGGTCCTTCCAGGTAAGGCCAGTAGACCAGCTAAGAAAGCAAACAAATTTATGGTTGGTTTAAGGTGTTTTCTTCAGCAAGAAATATATGAGTGTAGGTAAGGTGGTGAGAGAAAACAAGACGATCAGGCTCATTTGAGAAAGCTGAAGGAAAAAAACTTACATTAACATATGGACTCAAAAGGAGCTGTATCACAATCTCAGACCAAACACAACATTTTTTAAGACAAGATGGCAGTGGGAAGAGTTGTCAGTGGACAAATACGTCCAGGTAGACATAAGAAAGAACAACATAAAGGAAAATATAAGAAAAAACACACTACCACACACACATTATCGACTAAGGGATGTAAGGTTTAGTAATGCATGAGGAATCGAAAGAGATAAGGTGTGTAACAGGCTGTGAGCCAAAAAACGTCTGGCTTTAGAGCCATAGGACACACACACAATTACACATACAATCACGCTTCTGTCAAGGCTTTCTGTCAGTTATTCATATATCTTGTTACCTTTTCTAACTCCCTTGCACACAAACTCATAAAAATCCAAAGACAGCTTTATTTCCTTTCTTCCAAACAACACATTTTGGCTTTCAGTAGGTTTGGTTCATGAGACATGGAGAGGGTAAACCAGTGATATGTACATCCCCAGGACTCTGTCACAGCCATCGACATGGTCCCGCCTGCTGCCCACACACAGCATAGTGTGTCTAAAGGCTATGTAATTAGCACACACTAGGATTTCTGAATTACAGCGTTATTTTCTAACTCTGTCAGGCATAAAGCAGCCAAATAACATACTTCACAAAAACTGCACCAAATTCCGATTACACAGTACAAAAGACACAAAAGCTTGAGGCCTATAGGTCGGTTACCTAATAACATGTGACAGACCATTAATAGGTACACAGCAATCATGATAGAGGACATATACAAAGAGGTATAGATAAAAAAAAATATATATATATATACATATGTATCAATAGACCATGTATGTAAAAGAAGGATTGGTGCGCATGCATGGCAAGCACAGCGAGGACCACAGGACCAGACAAGTCCAATTCCACGACATCATCACAGCGGGACGGAATCACAGGCTGGAGCAGGAAGAAGAGCAGTAGGAGGAGGAGGTGGAAGAGGGTGGAGGTGTAAGAGCTACGGAGACCCACCTATCAGAGAGCGAAAGCCTACTGTCTAAGGAGTACTGGCGGCTGGTCCGCCTGCTCGAGCCAGAAGCCGAATCGAGATCGCTGCGGCCGTTGGTGGCAGAGTCTAAACTATCATAGCGTCTGGTAGGAGGGAAGGGGATGGGGGAGGCAGGAAGAGGAGGAGCATGAGAAATGTCTTTTATTCGCTTTTCATCTCACCTCATTAGGTCACAGTGGAAGGTAAATTACCCAACTTAAGGCAATGGTTAACCAAGCTGCTAAGAGATTCATATCAAAAGCATCACTCTGGGATCAGGATCTATCCTTCAGTAAGATTTTATAAAGGATTCAAGAGGCTTTAAATGAGGCCCTGTCCCAATAGGCGCATTTGATGTTGATTTGCAGTCAAGTGGCCTTCTCTTGCATGCATCTGTGAAGTCCATGAGACAGCTGGGGGATACCTATTTATTGTTAATTTTCTGAAAGTTTCTCAAAAAAGCTACTTTGGCTGCTATGCCTCACTTCTGGTGAAGACTTCTTAAACTTCTATTACCCAACAGTCTGAATGGTAACTTGACTTGGAGAAGGACCCTGAGAGCTTAAGGTGCCATTTGGGACAGGGCCAGAGTCTTAGGGCACAAACTCTCCAGCATGCAACGCAAGAATGTCGGGAATAACACTTTTATAAGACAAAATGTGGAGGAAATAAAAGCTCGTTTTGAAGCGAACTGGGTCAAAATGAGCAATTGAGGGGAAATGTTGCATTCAAATCACAAACCGGCACCAGTGTGGCTCCAAACCCATGAAGTGTATACAATGACTGCTCATCCAATCCTTGTATACAGTCATCAATGCATTGGAACCAAGGAAAGTTGTACAGAGACAGTGAACGTTATTGCCAACTGATAGATGCTAAAGTGACCAGCATTAGCAACAATACTGCAGCCAAGAATTGGGAAAATGTACCTAATGGCTCTCTGGTTATCATAGTCGTAGTCGTGTATGTCGTTGTAGCGGGAGCCATGGTGCATGTTTCGGATGGGGTATTGGTGCATGGATGCATTGGGCTGAGAAGTTGTGTAGAATGGAGGTGGGATGCTGTTGCTGGTTTCGCTGCGGTAATCACTGTCTCGATCATCCACAGCACTGTCTGGATCATCATCTGAGAAGCAAGAGCAGATTTGAAATGTAAATTGTGAGGATTAACCATACAATCTCATTTTTAATAGGAATGTTCTAGGATCAAAACAATGCTGATCTACAAATATATTGTACAACAAAGCTTACTTACTTTGTTGGTCCCCCCATAGACTCCAGTTACCTGTTAGAACAATAAGTAAAGACAAAAATGAGATGTAGGCCAAGATATCAGGGATGAAAATACATCTTTGTGGAACACATGCCTCTGTTTGACCACAAGCAACTAGCTTGTTATAAATGAGTTGTGAAATACACTCACCTAAAGGATTATTAGGAACACCAGTTCAACTTCTCATTAATGCAATTATCTAATCAACCAATCACATGGCAGTTGCTTCAATGCTTGAGGTGGATGGGCTACAACAGCAGAAGACCCCACCGGGTACCACTCAACTCCACTACAAATAGGAGAAAGAGGCTACAATTTGCACAAGCTCACCAAAATTGGACAGTTGAAGACTGGAAAAATGTTGCCTGGTCTGATGAGTCTCGATTTCTGTTGAGACATTCAGATGGTTGAGCCAGAATTTGGCGAAACAGAATGAGAACATGGGTCCATCATGCCTTGTTACCACTGTACAGGCTGGTGGTGGTGGTGTAATGGTGTGGGGGATGTTTTCTTAGCACACTTTAGGCCTCTTAGTGCCCATTGGTTATCGTTTAAATGCCACGACCTACCTGAGCATTGTTTCTGACCATGTCCATCCCTTTATGACCACCATGCACATCCTCTGATGCACCATGTCATAAAGTTCGAATAATTTCAAATTGGTTTCTTGAACATGACAATGAGTTCACTGCACTAAAATGGCCCCACAGTCACCAGATCTCAACCCAATAGAGCATCTTTGGGATGTGGTGGAACGGGAGCTTCGTGCCCTGGATGTGCATCCCACAAATCTCCATCAACTGCAAGATGCTATCCTATCAATATGGTCAACATTTCTAAAGAATGCTTTCAGCACCTTGTTGAATCAATGCCACGTATAATTAAGGCAGTTCTGATGGCGAAAGGGGGTCAAACACAGTACAGTAGAACCCCTACTTGAACTTTTCGTATGTCGGTCAGGCTTTTACATGTTAATTGCCTAATCCGTTCCAAGCCCTACAAAAACACAATATTCAGCATGGGATGAAGTACTTGCTTCATAATTCTCAATAACCTCCCTTTTCGACTCAATGAAAAGCACCCTCTTCTTCCCTTTGACTTCAGCAACAATCTTCACATCCATGGTTACTGATTAGAAAAAAAGTTTATGCTAAAAGCAGAGGCTGGTGGGAGCGATGCTGACCAATAGGAGAGCATGATTGTAAAAAGTGTTCCCCTTCTTACATGGACTATTCCAGCCATCCCTGTCATTCAGTGCGAAATGGACTATTCCAAACTTTCCCTCGGAGTTCAGGAAGTGACTGACAGAGATCGGCTGCAGATTGTATATAGTTTATTGAGTGAAATACAGGGAATTAATGCCAATCGTTGAGGTTTTATCGATCTATGCACCTTTAATAAATACCAGTTTTGGATCATTCCCTGAGTGAGACATCATTGTTCTGACCGGACAAACTGTAGTCTTCATCCAACCCGAACCAAAATCAGCGCGAGTATCAAAACAAAACTCGGAAATCGTCGCCTCGCCGAGATTTTGTTTTTCGCATCTCGATCATTTTTTCGTAACTCGGGCGGAAAAAAACCCGAAATCTTTTATCGTATGTCGAACTTTTCGTACGTAGAGCGTTTCGTAAGTCGGGGTTCTACTGTATTAGTATTGTTACGTATATATTGTTTTTTGTGTGGATTCTGTTGTTTCTCTTTGTTGTCTTCACAGGATTGGTCCTGGACATAATGAGGCTGCTGGTGATTGGCTCAGGAGAAGAGTCCCCAACTATAAAGTTCCCCCGGAGTTCCTCTGGAGGGAGCTAGGTCTTTCTCTCTAGCTCTTTGCTAACTGCTCTGTGTTCTTCTGTGTGTGGGTTATTTGTTTAAAGTTGAGTTTCAGAGAATGTGTTTTTCTGTGCTGATCTGCAGTGTTAAATAGAGTGCTGTTACTCGCTTGTGTCCAAGTGATCCTACATCTTGTCCTGCTGATTTATAATATTTTTTGTATCTTTTTGTAACCTGTGGAGCTGTAGGGGGTGAGCGCCTTGTTTTGTTTGTAGGCCCAAGGGCCATCCGTTTTCCTCTGTTTTTGTTAGTTAAGGAGATAGGGAAGCTCACTGTATGATTCTTTCTTTTGGTTGGTTTATAGGGAAGCTAGTTTTCTTGGGAAGTTTAGTTTCTGTTATGTTTGTTGTTTTGGCACTAAGCTCACCCCTGAAGATCTTGCTTCCAAACTTCCAAACTGGTGTCTATTCTTTGATAAAGAATTACCCAAGGACTGTTGCTCTAAATGCTTAGGCAACTAGTCAACAATAATAAAAGAAATGGGTAAAACGAGAAGTTTGGGTCGTGTCTTTTATGTTACACCCTGACCTAGACCAGGGGTTGTAACAGTATGGTGTTCCTAATAATCCTTTAGGTGAGTGTACACCAGGTGTGATATGGATGTCAGCAGTACGAGAGAGTGACCTTGAATATTCATGCTAAGAGCTAATAGTTAATAGCTCTGATGTGAAGTAATAAAAAAAAGGCCTGTTGGCAAGTCAGTTGCTTGAACAACCCACTCTTCCTTAACCCACCCTGGATTCAGATACCACAGTCCAGAAAATCTGCACCATGATGATAAGCCATCCATCTAGTGCTCAGAGATAAAGCGGTCTCATACTGAACTTGCTGATGGGATGATTGGTCTAATGAGGTTCTGTACACATTAACCTACCAAGGGGCCATGTAATTTATAGTGTGAGTGTGAGTTGCGCTTGAAAGCTCACAGCACTGAGTTGATGGTATTGGAAGTGGTCTCTCGTTCTCCTCCTGGTATGTGTACTGTAAAATGAGCAAACATAAATTACTGGCAAGCAAGTTTAAACAGAAAAAGTCTCTGTTTTATTAGGTCAGTAGTTCAGAAGACAACGAAGAAGAAAAAAAATTGCTGTTCAGGTCTCAAGCATTTCTCTGGCAGACTGAAATTAATGCATGTTCTGCCCTTGGGCTCTGGGGAGGACTGTAAACACAACAAGACTGGAGTTGAACGAGGAGACTCACATCTTGGTCCCTCATGGCATTGAGCTGCTCCAGTTTCTTGGCCCAATATCGAGCTTCCTCCTCTGGTATATCTGGAAATATAAAAGCCATACGTTAACATTAAAACTTAGGAACGTTGACCAAATGCAATATTAGAAAAAGTAATAAACAGAAAGTATACCTAACGGGAGTTCAAATCGCGTATCCAAAAGCACTCGATGAAAGGTGGGATCTTTGGTGCCGCAGATCTCATTTTCAGCCATAATGACCTGGGAGTCTAAAGTTAACCATTGTCCTGGACCTTCCTACAACACAAGAAAGAAGAAGAAGCAGTGGTCAGAGACAAAGCTGTCTGTACTTTAGGTTGGTCATAACTCTACCTAATCTGAGTAATTAAGATAAAGTTGCTCAAATAAAATTGGTCCTTAATAAGCCACTTATTCCCAGAATAAGTTCCAGGGACACTGTCCTTGAAAGCGAACATGCTAACATTGTAAAAACAAATTCCACTGGAGCCGGATCATGAAATAAATTTGAACTGGTAAGAAATTCTAACAACTATTAACAGAGTCATACAGGAATGATTTCGGCAACATGTTTGCAATGAAAGCCAATGCCAGGCATCAGCTTCAGATCTCCACATAAAGCTCTACAGTGGATGAGAAAAGCTTCAAGCTGTTGGGGGCCTGGCCGGCCATCTGGGCTGTACCTCGTTTGACTGTCGAATACTGCGCAAAGGGATCCACAATGTGCCAACCATGGTGTCCCAGATCAGTCCTTTGTTCCATACCTCCACGGTCAGGCCCAGATCCAACCTGTTAATCTCACTGGAAGATGGAGTGAAGGTAAAATTGAGAAATTAATATGTGGTGTGATGATATGGATAATATGGATACTAAACTCTGTTATGAAGATTTGATATATCTTAATATAAAAATAAAGAGACCTAAGGCAAAAGTTATTTAGGCGAAATCCACAAAAAGCAAATTTTTTAAGTACTATGGAGAAACTGCATGACTGCATGATTTCATTTATATTAGACACGCTGAAAAATCAGACCCCAGAGAGTAGCAGAGAAAAAAAAAAGATCAATAGACACAATATTAATGGAAAAAGAAAAAGAAAATAGCAAGAAAAACCAGACAATAATGCCATCTGTGCCTTAGGCATCTCCAGTGACACACCAAGTGAAGTTCCACAAGACTACACTCTCTAAAGTGGCATCAAATCCTAATAATAGCTTCAACTTTGACTTCAGAACCAACCCCTCTCATAGACTATTGTGTTAGACATTGCATAGCAAGATAAAGAGAAGCCGAAGCAGATCTGGCTTGCAGATTACTTAAAATGAGGTTGGTAAGAATTTTGCAGGTATCATTCATGTAGAACAAAGCTATTACCGTTGTTTTCGCACCATAAGACGCACCGGATTATAAGGCGCACGGCCGATTTCTGAGAAAATTTAAGTCTTTTAGGTGCGTCTTATAGTGCGGAAAGTACGGTATGCTAAGTAGGATCATTTATAATTGCCTTGTTTTGCTTAGACAGCTCCACTATTCAAATGTTATATCACTGCTCATGTATGGTTTCCACGTTTATGGACAATCACAACACATCTTTTATCTTAAGTTAACAAGATTTATTGCATTCAGTGCTAGGCAACGTCTGGTTCCTTGAGGGTGGAACCATTAGGGGTACTACCTGACTACCTAGGGGATGCCAACTATTGCATTAGAAAACAGAAATAGCCCCTATATCAAGGTTCTTATTAGACTCAAAACACACTCTATGCAAGTTTGTGAACACAAATGTTTACACACACAAGCTCAAGTTTACACGATATGTTATTGAATGTGTCTGAACCCAATTGAAATCAAGAATGTATTGCATTTCTCAGAGCTGCCACTAGGGCAAGCATGTTAAGTATGTACAATTGGATCCTGTGCTTTCAATGCGTTGGCCAAACACTTGCATCAGCATGTTAGCTTACTTACACTATGTTTCTAGCCCATTTTTCCTTTACTGTAAAGAGAAAGAGAAGTGGAACTCACAACATGAAGTCCTGTTCCCAACATGGCTGACTGCCTCGCACGGCTATGGTTGTGCTTTTAACATTCTGAACCTTCAGTGACACATATGTGTTGAATTTCTCTGCATGAAGATAACATTTTATTGCAAAAACACAACAGATAGGTTACATGTGTGGAAATCTAGTTACAGTGAGACTTCAGGCTTACCTTGTGGTCCATCGAGCTTGGCTTTCTTCACTGTAATAGAGAGAGACATGTGTGTAAATAAGTGATAAACATAGGTATTAAAAATAATCCCACTTTACATATCAGGCAGCGCATTTGAGATTCAATGTCAGCAGATTTGCATTTGTGCAAGAGGGATTCCTCAAGGCCTTAGACTTTGCAGCAATTTATTTTCTTTCAGCGAGAGAGCAGCGTAAGATACATATCACAATTTGTGAGAAGGCAATTGCATAAATTTAGTTTGAACAAACAAAAACGTACTGCCATGTTTTATTGTTTGGAAACGGTCCCATAGTACTGCAAAAAAATTTAAAAAAGAAGAAGAAAAAAGTAGTACGACCATGGTTTTTGGACATGATCACAACTTTTTGGGCATCAATAACTTAATTTGTGGATATGTTGCATAGTGGTTCCATGGAAAATAAATATGATAATCATTCAATACCACAGTATAGCTGATATCAATACCATGGTAACACCACAGTACTTTATTATAAGTGTTGTTAAAGATAAGTAAACATAAAAAACCTAGCATCAAAACCTCTAAAACCAGCATGTCAAGCAACAATCATGGAGATCATAGAGCAAGGAAACTAATTCTCCAAAAAACTAGTTTCTAATGCACTCTAATGATTTGAGTGGTAATGAAACTGCAGAGAGGGCAAGAGAGGCAGTCACTGTCAAAAATATTTTTTTTTAAACAAAAAAGTTCTCCAACTGAGCTGCTTTTCAAAGCCGAGTGACGTCAATGGCCCCATTCATAGTTCACATTTTCCTATTCACTGTGAAGCATCCTTGGGTTAAGAGGACCTTAAAATAATTCAGAGCCTTCCCTGTAATCCTTCACAGTCAGCGTTCCTCTCTAAATTCAGTGAAAAATTTCGTGCTTCCTCAAAAACACCTCAGCGGTTGACACTTTCAACCGCTGAGAGTAGCTTTGAGTTATACCGAATCTGAAGCATATCAGGGGCTTTTGAAAAATCTGATAATCACAAGCAAACCAAATGAAAGCAGTTTGCCAACATTGTGAATGATCGATTGAATGTTTGGGGAACATTGAACATCAGTTTCCTGTGGAGAAGAGGGAATGTTAGTGCTAAGGGGCCAGTCACACAGCGAAAACGCATGAATCACGCACGAATTACGCACATCTGCGCGGAGCGTGCGTCGTATGCGTATTCCGTCAGTGGAACGAAGGTGGACCATCAGTGATTGTAAGTGGATGTGCGTCGAAGGCGGTTTGTGAACGGTTCAACATTTTTGTGTGCGTTATACATGAGTCGCCGTGCGTAGTTTAAGCGTCGAGTATGCGTGACTATGCGCGGGGCACGCGTCGGCCGTCAGTGCATATGCGTCGGAACTGGTTCGAAACCGCGCACGTCCATTGACGCCCCACCTTCATATCACTCATGAACCGCGCACGTATCACGTTCATTCCACTGACAATGTGGATTCTGAAAGTGCTTGTTCTTTGTTTGGACGCGCTGCGTCAGTGATTCATGCGTCGTTCGTGGAATACTTTGGTCAATTTCTCGACGCACAAGCACGCACAAACCCAATCTGTGCGTGATTTGTGAGTGATTCGGCTGTGTGACTGGCCCTTAAGTTTAGTGCTAAATTGGTTGACGCTAGTTAACAAGCATGATCATTCTGATAAACCGGACTGACCAAGGAAGTCTTGCTGGTTGAACTACAGTGGTTAAGAAGCCTGGCAGGGACACTAGCATCCAAAACACTGAAATTTTAATGGGTCAGGTGGTGGTTCAAGAATAGCTCTAATAGATCCAGACTAGACAGTTCCAGAAAAGAGTATGTGAGTGGTACAGCATGGAAGCAGAGTGTAACCATCGTATTGATATTACATATAATGAATCAAATCCAGTTCATCTGCAAAAAATAGCAAGGTAAATGCTAAAGTATACTTATGTTTTTACATATACTAAAAGGGACAGTGCACCTTATAAAATCAGTATAATATGTGTGTACTTTACATACGCAGCCCGATTTTTCTAACCACGGCCATTGTTTCACAGTCAAAAAAGAAACAGAAGAGATGGAACAACAACAAACTATTTTAGACGGTAACAATATTAGACACCTGCATTGATGAGCAGTTACGTTAAGAACGTTTTTATTACTTTTATCTATACATCTATACAACAAGGATGAAATGTCTCCTCTCCACCAATAAGCTGATGTGTTGTGAGCGTTCTGGCGCAATATGGCTGCCGTCGCATCATCCAGGTGCATGCTGCACATTGGTGGTGGTTGAGGAGATTCCCCCCCTACTATGTAAAGCGCTTTGAGCTCTGGAAAAGCGCTATATAAATGTAACGATTCTTCTTCTTCTAATAGTACTTAATGGTACAGAGTGGCTATTTTCAAGGAATTCCAATAGAAGCCGATCTTCATGCTCACACAGTGACTGATAGCAGATAGGAGAAAGCATCAAAACCAAAAAGAGTGTGTCCGAGAGTGGAGAAAAGTTGAGGAATGCAAAACTTTATAAATATATTAAGGAGCCAATTGCTGTGAGACACAGGTAATGACGACTGTCATAAGATTCTGCTAGATTTAGACATTTATACATATTATTATGTTTCATTCTAATAAAGTTAGGATGCTTGCAGTTTGTTTAGACTAACTGGGTTAATAAATGGATTCATCTGCACATTAAATTTATTAAATCTTTACTGTGGGTATTCGGAAATAAAGTTTTACCAGTTTTAATTGTTTATGTACAGTATTAAATTAGCAGATTAAACCCTTTCACTTCAGACAGACCACAAAGTAGAACAGCTCTAGTGTTTTGAGAGGCACCAAGTGGAGTTCTGCCGCTTTAATGGACATGTTAATGGACCTTAAGTCTGACAAGAAAACATTGTTCATTATGGCTGCATTCCAAATGGGAGAATTCTGCCACCAAAGTGAGGTGGGACGGTTACGGCTACCATATTGAAGGGTTGTTCCAAAGCAAAGCGGTCAAAACTGGCCAAAACTGCCCCTCGTGACAAAGGATTTACAATCCAGATTGAGACTTTCAAAGAGATGTGCCCTTCAGAATGGAACGCAGGGTATGACAGGCTCCAAATGATCAACCTCTGCACCTCCGCTCAAAGATCCCGCTCACGATCTGCCGCTGCCTCCGCACGTCTCTGCCAGGGTTTCCTCTGTCATGCTCCCACGCACCATTTCCTGCCATGTGGCCGCCATGCACGTGTGCTGCCTCTTTATCTCTTCCCCTCTTCCTCTCGCGCTCCATTAATCTCTCTGTGTAGCTGAGCATGGGCAGAGTGAGCTATATCCTGACACTAAAAATAACAACTTCAGGGGGAATGTGAGAGATGGGTTTTTGGGGGGGGGTGGGGGCTAAAAGCTTGGCATAAAGGGCGGGTATTAAAACATGCTTCAAAGAAAGCTTGGATTTACCACGCAGGTGTTTAAGTAATCCATCAGTGATTAACTGCAATCTGAAAACTAATTATCTGCATGCTGGAATTTGTTGGAATAAAGCTGTTCTTCTCTGTAGAGAAGATTAAATGTAAATACAGTAGTACCTCAAGATACGAAAGGCTTAACTTACGAAAAATCCAAGTTACGAAAGCAAAGACGAAAATTTTTACTGCTCTACATACGAAAAGTTTTCAAGATACGAAAGGTTTCTGAAAGTCAAGATTCGGCCCATAACAATTTTGAAACTCGCGCAGCACGCCGCCATCTTAGTTATAGTAGACTCGCCACCATCCTCCTGCTCTCCCATTGGTTCCTGATGCTAGCCAAGCCATGAGATCCTTCTCTCTAATTGGACAGCATCAATCCCATCATGCATCTTCTATACGTACGTGCTTGCGTGCTTTAGCTGGAAGCTACGAAGCTGGTATGCGATTGAGTGTGATCGCAAAGGAATACGGCCGTAATCCGTCGACAATAGGCAACATCCTTAAACAGAAGGATGCCATCAAAGCAACTACACCATCGAAGGGCATCACTATTTTGACCAGCAAGAGGAGCCATGTGCACGACAAGATGGAACGGCTGCTCCTCGTCTGGATAAAAGACAAAGAAATCACTGCCGATACAGTAACGGAGACGGCAATCGCTCACAAGGCCAGTGCTATTTTCGACATTTTACGTTATTTCATTGTTTATAGGTCAATTTAGCTTTATTATGAAATTTAATGGGGTGTTTTTGGAGGGCTTTTATTATGGACCTTTTCAAAAAATATTTCTACATATATTATGTTTTATAGAATGTTTGGTTTTAGAATGAGGCATTTTAAGTTTACTCTAATATTTATATTTTATTTTATTGCAGCCCTATTTATGGAAAACTTTTTTTCGTTAACACTAACAATAGTGTTGTAACACTGTTCCTGTCTGTCTGGGTCTTCTTTGTCACTTCCTGTCAGTCTTGTCATTGTTTCACTCCCTGTCTATCGGGTCATTGTTTCACTCCCTGCACCTGTCATGTAATCACTTGCTCATTAGTCTCCCAGGTGTTTGTGATTCCTCTTGTGTATAAATCACTCTTGCATTTCCCTTGTGTTTGTTGGTTGTTAAGGTTGTATGTTGATGGTGCCTTGTCTTTGTGGTCCTGGTCTGCTAAAGTTTTCAGTGTTTGTTTCAGTTCAGTTCTTGCACATGCATGCTTCTTTGTTTTGTTATTTAAAGTGTTTTGTTTTATTATCATTAAAAGTGGATTCTATTGTTATCCTGCTGCTTCCTCGCGCCTCCTTGAACACCATTCGTGACAGAGAAGACCCAGACAGACAGGAACAGTGTTACAAGTGTATTCTCTCTGTGTAAACTACAAATTGTTGTGATGTTGTGCGTGTGCGTATCACATATTCCATCTATAGGCGCGTAGTGTTTCGGCATGAAGTGACATCGCCAACTACTGGCCTGGCATGAATACTACATCATTTTTTGGTCATTTTCACGGATCCGTGTTAAAGGGGTTCGCTTTGACAATGGTGTTGTCTGTTGTCGTCTGTATTTTTGAATATAGACGACACCATTGTCAAAGCGAACCCCTTTCACACGGATCCGTGAAAACGACCAAAAAATTATGACAAACACAAATGGAAAATGTCCAATTTTAGAACAATGTTGTTGTGTCTGTTATTTTTCTTATATCAGTGTAAAAACCAAACATTTATTCAAATTTAGGTGAAGGTCTGTGATTTGGCAGTTGCATATGAATATTTTCTTATTACAGATTTCCAATAGGCTACAGAGAAACACTACTAAATTATACATGGTAACTGTTGTTAGTGTTAACTACAATTCAGTCATATATTTAGGAAGTTAAATTATTAATATGAAAACGATCTGTGGCCCTTTAAAGGCAGAGTTCACTCAGAAATTAAAATCTCATCATTTACACATTTACTCACCCTTGTATGACTTTCTTTCCTCGAGGAACACAAATGTAGAAATTGAGTAGAACACCCAGGCTGCTCTTTTCCATACAATGAAAGTCAATGGATTGGAATAAATTATTTAAATGACGACAATTTTGGTGACTGCTTTAATCTACTCATTCCATACTGTGTCATAATTTCCAGATTTTAAATGACAGCCTAGAATGTTTCTTTTATACAGACATTTTAAACACAGCTTAGAAAAAGTACATTAAAATTCACTGGAAACTGCTGAAAATATTACTTTTAACTTCAAAATGCATCCAGGGGGAATTAGGCAAGCCTTACAGTACATCTGCTCAGGTTACTGCGGCAGGCGCCAAGAATGATGCCAGTCTATGTGACACACACCCACACACCCACTGTCACTTTCGGACGCTGGTTGTGAATCTGCTGCCTGTTTAATTACAGAGTGGTGGCAGACGTGCCATGGATCAGAATGTATGTGTGGGATGTGTTCAAAGAAACATGGCTTACAGTATCGTTCAGAATTCTGAGTCTCCTACAACAGATCTTCTACAACAGACCAATCTGATTTGCATGTCCTCTTGCGTTAAATGGCAATCAAGAGCTGAGTAAGGCACGCGAACATGGGCAAGTGGCCCATTGCACATGGCTGTCCAAAAGGGCTAACAGTAAGTGCATGTGAAAGACATTCGGCCAAAGACTTACACCTTCCCTTTTCATACTCTCATTTACATTTATGCATTTGGCAGACACTTTTATCCAAATTGACTTGCATTGCATTCAAGGAACACATTGACATTCTAATCAGTTCTTGCTTTCCCTGGGAATCGAACCCATGACCTTGGTGTTGCAAGCACAACAGTCTACGAAACATAGACAAGACCCGCGGACCACTAATGTAAACGAGCTAACAATAAACTAGAATTTTGCAGCATTTTTTATTTTGGTTATTGTTCATTTCCACTTATACACATAATAAAACATAAAAATACGGAATGTGCTTTAAAAAAAAAGATTAACATAAGAATAGCAACTAAAGCTAAAATTAAGAAATGAAAAATCAGCTAAATGCGTTGCTGTGCATAATACAAAAATGAACATTATAACTGCAAGTATAACTGCTAATCTTATTCTCCCACATTTTTATATTAAAATATGTTTAAAAACATGGATGAATATTAATATTTACAAAATTGAAACAAAAAAATAAAATGATATTTAAAAATACTATGTTAATGAATTTTAAAATACAACAAAATAAAATATCAATATTTAGTGATTATTTTAATGCTTTTTCTATTAAAATATCATTATAATGTTTTATTATATTGATATATTATAATATATTATAATATATATTATGTAATATAATATATATATAATACATAATATATATAAATAAATAAAATAATATAGTATTATAATATTAATATATTGTTATATTGTTATAGGCCAAGCCAAAAATGCATCACCTAGTTTGACACAATATATTACAGGGGGTCCCTGATCCGTCCCTCTATCCTCAAAGGGGCCTCTGAATTATATATCTGTATATTATTTGTCGATTTACACCACATAACGATTTGAAATGTTTTGTATATCTGTAAGTGTACTTACGTAGAATAAATGTAGCAATTCTAGCAAAGAAAATGACACCTGTTAATGTCGTGTATCTGTCAAGAACGCTTTAAACTGTAAAGCCTTTTTACCAACATACAGTAAACACAGTTAAAAATAGATGTATCACACATCAAAGCAGATCCCATCTGAGCAGGGAAGCTCCATTTGGAATATCAAGGGAACACACCCCTGAATCCAGGCTGCTTATAAAGTATGGGCGGATTCAATACACTCATCTTCCCTGTACATTTCTAGAATCAACATGCACATTTCATAAAATAAATAATTTTTTTTTAGCCTAAATAAAGCGAATAAGTTATTAATCTAAAATAGGAGGCATTGCACAGAGGATTCACTCCTTCAACCTGACATTTCACACTGGCTGTGACCCTACAGTTCAGCTTCTGTTGCATGAATATAAACCAATTATAATATTAAACTATACTGACTGAAGACTGATATTTAATTGATTATTGATCCTTGATCAGACTATTGAATCTTGAAAGCATGTAAAAAAAAAAAAACTATGCATTTTCATTAAATGCAGAATGTTTGACAATATTTTTCGAATGCAATGTCATTTTTATTCATTAATATGTCTACAGATGTACAATCAATGCATACATAACGCATAACCAACAGCTGGTATAAGTAATGCATCCATGCATGAAGAAAATGCACTTACCTCCAACACACAGCAGTGACATCTCTTTATGTATTATTATCCGCGCCTTTCCTAGTTAGTTTGGATGATAAAACTGTTGTTAAAACGATTTATGAGATTTTTGGGATGCTGAGAAACCTCCCCTTCCCGTTATCAAACTCTAACCCGAAATATACAAAAATAATAACGGCTGCTGCTAAGCTTCCTTTAGATAATTCAATCCGAGGGCGTTTTCGAGCAGCCTCTCGGTGTCAAGCGCTGTAGGTCGGGCGATGTGAGAATGTTAGCGGTGTTTTTTCAGCCGCTCGTAACGCGACGCACAGCCATCTTGTTCAGCACCGCCGCCGCGAGGAGAGCTACTACCGTGACGTCACGGCCCGAGTTGCGCGCGCGCGCGCACCTGCGCAGAGCCGTGACGTCAGCGGAGCACGAGGACGCCTCACCGCTCTTACATCTGCTCGTTAAACGTGCATTTTTA
Source organism: Rhodeus uyekii (assembly GCA_037043235.1). NCBI lineage: Eukaryota > Metazoa > Chordata > Actinopteri > Cypriniformes > Acheilognathidae > Rhodeus > Rhodeus uyekii. The sequence goes on from JAWRVZ010000119.1 coordinate 1,916,808, forward strand.
ATGTGAGGATTAATGCAATACTGTTTTAATGGAAATAAGTTTGGGGTCCAAGAGACTCCAACGGCCGTCGAAAAAATACCTTAAAGGGGTAGTTTACTCAAAAATAAAATGCAATATTTTCGTCGTTTACTCTCCGCCATGTTGTTCCAAACTCTATGACTGACCTTTATTTCATGTGAAACACAAATGAACAGTGAAGGACGGCCTCAGTCTCCATTAAATACGATCGAAAACTATTACACTAATGTGAATGGAGACTGAGGCGGCACGTGCATCACATGATCTCCTTTTAGTTTTCCTAATTTCGTTAGAAAATGTATTTATTTATATATATATATATATATATATACTGTTAAACTGCAATTATCTTACAAAACAATTATTAGCCATTATAAAATGTTGACATTTTAGCTTCTTTTTTGTTCCTGGTCGGTGAATTGTGATTTATTAATCATTCTATTTGACTTACATATGACTCTTACGTTCACTAAGAGTTACATTTCAATTATTAGACTTGGAGAAAAAATGGTTAAATTTGATATACCAAAAATGTAATTCCAAAGGATATGATATGCATTTATTTTGCTCAAGGGAACACTCCCTTTTTTTCGTTAAACTAAAGGAATTTTCTTTATGTTGTGATCAATGTCACCCTCTGCTGGACATGGATTCAACCACAGAAGAGAATAATGGCATAGTTTAAAAGAAAGTAGTCATTCTTACCAGATTTTATTTTATTTTTTTTCCCCATATTAAAATAATTCATACAGTCAAACAATTCAAATTCAAGTACATTACTAAAGCAGTGTAAACTCTGACGCATGAAATATTTAAATCCCAGAATTCACCACCCTTTGTAATGCCGACTTTTTTTTCCAAAAGGGAATACAAGCAAAAATAAACATTACTTTGGAATTTAAATTCCAAAAACATTATGACTAAGAATGTTACTCAGTGTTTAGAGTAAAAATCTATCTGTGCAGTAAGGCTTCAGGTCAACCAATGTAAAAACGCTGCACTTTATATTTCATTACAATATCTTAGTAAAGACAATAGTAGAATGCCTTTAATCCATGATTTCTGGACATAGTCTTCCCATGAGCTGCTGTAATTGTCAAAACAGCAATAATATGATGCATTAGGTGATTGATGTCAATAAGTTTAGAATCCGCTGGCACCAGTGTTACAAATTCTCTTATCGGTCGAGCTAGCCTTGTGAAAATATCCAATTAAACCGTAACCGTATGGGCCTTGTTACACATCGTGAGGCAGAGACATTCGAGGCAGATCGTGGGGTCCCAGGCCTTCCCAATACTTTGGTCAGCCTGACGTAGAACCTTTAGATCCCATCATTCAAAGCTTCTCACTGGAAGAAAATGAAGAAAAAAAAGATAAATACAAAATAGTATAATCTTATGCAGTGGTGGACAGTTGCAATGTATTTTTACTCCATTGGAGTAAAATCCTTAAGTAAATTTTTCAAGAATCTGTATTTTATCAGAGTATTTTTATTTCGGGAAACTTGTACTTCACAACATTCCAAAGCATAATTCACATAATATACTTGAAAAAGAAAAGTAATTTCAGGCACTTCCGGTTTGGAGGTTCCACTCAAAAAGACTGAACAAATCATAAGGTTAAACTACAAATAAGCTTTATCTGTCAGTTTGACTGAATGAGCTGTACAATTTCCTTAATGTTCAGACTTCAAGAGAATAACGTAATGCTTGGTATTTTAATGTGGTATCAAAAGAATATCTATGGCAAAGAGGTATTTTCAGACACTGCATTCTTTTCTTTTGTCCTTTGTATTCTGCTGTCACAGTATGAATAAATGGCAACCAGGGATTGACTTTTTTGCTGGTTTTCCAAAGTTACTGGGCTCTCAGCATTTTCACTGGCCACAATTGTAAATGTGAAATTTAAAATGTAAATGTGCGTGCACTTTGGGCAAGAACACACAATCTGTGGGAATGAGTAAAATTAGCCCAATTTAAGCAATGTAACACCAGCAATATTCATCCAGAGCAAATGAAATGAGTGAGTGAGGGGAGATGGGATTGTGTGTCAACTAGATGGTATCGTGCATCTGCTCTCTGGAAAAGTTGTACTTTCAGATATTACAGTATTGATATGTATCGGAAAAGTAATATTTTTGACAACACTACATTGCATACTACTTAGTTTATTATTTCAGACGCGTTTTTTAAAAGACCACAATTGAAAAAGTGACTGCATTACACACCACTGCTGAAATACACATGCATTTGGCTGGTGTTAATGTCAACATATACTGCACATTTGTGGTCTTCTCCTCTATTTAATTTATGATATATCCCATTAATAATGCACTAAGAATCTCTCATAACATCTCTTCCATAACTGTTTTCACATGGATGCTTTCAAATGTAATTGTCTCTGCTTTCACTTATAATCCCTAAAAGCAGTGTTTGCCTGAATGTTTTTAAAGCAGGTAAATATAATATTTTTTGTCTGTCACAATGACCAAAAATCACTTTGAACTACTATCACTCAATGTCCGAGTTAATTAACATCTTTGATTAAGGCAACGTATGTTAAATAGTCTAATACAGACATATATTTAGCAAATCCATAACATTGCTGCGGAAAAAAATATCACATTCATTGTGTCATAGTCCATTTGTTAATGCTTTTACAATTTTTAATTACCTTTCTATGTTTGATTGAAAGGGTGAGCAGAATAATGTCATTTTACATTTATGCATTTTATCCAAAGTGACTTACTTTGCATTCAAGAAACACATTGACATTCTAATCAGTTCTTCCTTTCCCTGGGAATCGAACCCATGACCTTGGCGTTGCAAGCGTCACAATCTACTGTCTGAGCTACAGGAAAGAGTCTAATTGTACTCAATTTGTTCACGGAGCACTGATTGTTTACAGTTTAACAGAAGTTACTCCAATACTTCAAGGAAAAAGTTGGAGGAAAGGCCTAATGAATGAAATTTATTTTGACCGTTTATGACAAGTTTTGGTAATAAAACATTTACTTATTTCCAGATCAATACATACTAAATGTACTAATTGTAATGATTGACTAGTGCTAGAATAGAATAGATAATAAAAATGGTTTATCGATTAGTTTTAATACTTGAGCACTTTGTAATTAACTTTTACTGAGGTAATATTTTATTACAGTATCTGTACTTTTACTCAAGTACTTCATTTGTGTACTTTGTCCACTAACGGTCTTATAATACATAGTATCACACAGTTGTTACCTGTCTAGGTGAGCTAAGAGCTCTTGTAGCTTGACGACTAAGGCTCGATGCTCATGAGGTCTGCTCTCTAAAGCACCACTCAAGCGACTCAGATACGAGTCCAGCGTTCCAATCGACGGCGTCTCGCCCGTCCCTGAACGAAAAACAAAGTTATTTCCCATTGCAACAATCCATCATGGTACTAGTATTACAGGAACTGTGTGGTACTAACCTGGCAAGGGCACAGTGGCCAGGCTGCTGACCAATGTTTGTTTGATCGCCTGTAGGTGGCGCTGCAGAGCCTGTGTGCGAAGCTCATCCTGGCCCAGCTCGGCTTCCAGTCGCTCTTTAGCGCTAAACATGTCAGCAATGTGTTTCTGGAGAACCGCATTCTGCTCTTCGAACTCCACGTTAGCCTTACGCAGTCGTCGCAGCTCCGCTTCTCGCGCTAGGAATAGCATCATTTTAAGAAAATAGCTTTCCATGTTTATGGTTTGCTCAGCAAAAAAAAAACTAACTTACCTTTGTTTTGGTCCAGAAATTCTTCTGTGAAAATAGGGACGTCAAATCTGGTTGTGAAGTCCGAGTTCTGAAGGAAAGGTTGCAAGAAAAATGTCCACATGTACAGTAGACCCCCGACTTACGAAACGCTCTACGTATGAAAAGTTTGACGTACGATAAAAGATTTCGAGGTTTTTTTGCCCGAGTAACAACAAAATGATCGAGATGCGAAAAACTAAATCTCGGCCGAGGCGATGAGTTTTGAAATTCGCGTGCCACTGACTCGTAAACTCGCACCAATCGTCCCGCTCTCCCATTGGCTGTATCCCGGCTCGGATGCTAGCTTTCGCTGCAGCATCCTGCTCTCCTATTGGTCAGCATCGCTCCCACCAGCCTCTGCGTTCCTCTCCCATTTCGTCTGTGCTACGCTAACGCTAAACTTCGTCCGCGCTTTCGCATACAAGTTTTGTTTTCATCGTGCTGCATCGCCATTATTTTGTGCCCAGTTAAACTTTTTTCTAATCACTAGCCATGGATGTGAAGATTGTTGCTGAAGTGAAACGAAAGAAGAGGATGCTCTCCATGGAGACGAAAAGGGAGACAATTGAGAAGTGTGAAGCGCTTCATCCCATGCTAAATGTGGTGTTTTCGTAGGGCATGAAACGGATTAGGCAATTTACATGTAAAAGCCTGACCGACTTATGAAAAGATCGACTTACGAAGCCAACCTCGGAACGGATTATTTTCATAAGTCTGGGTTCTACTGTACTTGAGGAATGTAGTGGAAACCTTTAGGAATTCAGGCTGCTTGTACACTTACCTTAAAACCTGTAGATCCTGAACTGTTAGCATTGATAATGACAGAAGCCACCTCTTCTGTAAAAACAATAAAAACAAATAGACAAATGCATCAGTCTAAAACTAATTCTTGCACCAATGCTCGATTTTTAATTGCAAATTACAGCATCCCCGCCAGAAAAGTACTCAAACACCACCAAAAAAAGGAAAGAAGCATTTTTACCTCTCTTTATTCTCTTATCCTGAACTTTTGCACATGTGATCTGATAAGCTTCACTTTTCTGATACTCCCTGAGTTCTCGCGCATACTGCATTTTATCTCTTTCGGCTTCATCTAGGTAGCGCTGTTAAAAAAAAATTGTTAAATTTTATCCTTACAGTTTAAAAGGAAACTATTTGTCAGTCAATACACAAAAAATATAATCATACCTGCTTATCATGAGGAGCCAAGCGGCTCCATTCTGCTCCAAGTCTCTTGGTGATTTCAGGAAAGGGAAGATCCGGGTGAAGGGCTCGGATGTGTTCGCGCCTCTCATTCAGGAAACGCACGTAACCAGTAACTGGAGCCTTGGGTCCATTTGGTAAAACCTTCTTTCTCTTCTTCCCTTTTGGCCAGCCTCGCTTCTTTACCGGCTGTGAGGTCGATTGGTTCTGTAACAAATCGATTCAAATCATATTTGGGAGGAATGTATTATACAAATATGAGTGTGCTTGACCACAAAACCTTTTATGATGACTCAATTACATATTTGAAGTACTTGTATTCTGTGATATATGACAGACAAGATTGTTGAAGAAGTCATGATCTTACCTCGTCCTGTGCCGAGTCAGTGTGTTGAGAGTCTTTAGATGTAGGAGCATCAGTTTGCTCTTGCTTTACACCACCCATAACATTAAACTCAAGGGATTCTGGGACACAGAATTAAAGAGCATCTATTCAGCATCTATGAATGAAATACTTTCTTACATTATCAATAACAATGATTGTGTTTGTGCACTTTTAGATCACTATCTATCACTATATACTACATATTTATGTTGCATGGTTACTATATTTAAATAAACCAGTTTTAAAAAAGCATGTCATTATTTGAAATAAACATTAAAAGAAAATCTTATTTCAGCTAGTTTTAAATTTAGTTTAACTAGATGTACTAAAGTCAAATAAATGTATAAAAAGTATAGAGACAAAAACAAAAGCTAATAAAAATGACAAAACAAAACTTTAACTTACATGAAAAACTTTAAAATAAAAAACTATTCAACGAAAACTGCTATAGTATCTCAATGATAGTAAAATAACTCTAGGGCCACAAAATGTCTAGATATGAATCATGAATTCATATTTGTAAACAACCATTACATACATCGATAGTTGGCTTATTTATACGTGTTTTATTTACATAAAATAAGCATAGCTTTTTCTGTATTAATGTTTAAAAATGACCTCTCTGCATCACCGGTTATTATTATTATTAGCTAAAGTAGCATAGTTGGCTAACTAGCCTCTGTGAAACTCAGATGAATTCAATAAATCGTATCTTCATTTCGAATGCTCATTTATTTCTAATTATATCTATGTCTTTGTCTCTATCAGGATCATTCGTGCGATTAATACACAATATTTCCACTTACCTAAATTAGTGGCCGTTTTCTAAACTCAAACGCTAGCTCCACAAACGTTGGTTTGATTGACAGCTCTTCCGTGGTTCTGATTGGTCTGTGAGTTTTGGTAGGCGGGGCAACCGCAACGTGTTTCGTTTGCACTGCGCATGACTGGAAATAAAGTTGTTATGGATAAAGCCGAGTTCAAAGAGCATTTGTCCATTTTCTGCTATAACTATATAATTATGGAGTAAATTTATTTTCCTATAGACACCCTTTATTTTCTTCAACCACCCACCAAACATCTCTATAACTTCTGTTCTTTATAATTTCTATGTCTCTCATAAATAATGTTCCTTGACTTTTCTAGCATACTTCATAATAAGACGGTTTTTAATCCTTAAAATTGAAACAAATACTCAATACATCTCTTAAGACATTTAACTATTATTTTACAACAGTAAACATGTTGTAAAACCTTGTAACTACAAAATTAACTGTTTTTACTTTAGCACCTTAATAACTTGGTTTTAAAGTAAATGTAAAATTAATTTATTGTGTGGGCGAAATAATTAAGCACGACAGAATTAAACAATTTACTTTTGTTGTCATCATGTGTGCTGAAGTCAAAGCTAACTATTATTAATCTCAGCAATAAACTGTTGTTTGTATTTAATCAAATATTTTAATAATTACTGGTATCTACGCCTATACTATTAATTATTGTTATTGTAATGTTATTACAAAAAGAGCTCAAGTCAATTCCTGTTATTTGATATTTTTACAGTATTGGTTTGCAGTAAGATTTTACTAAAATATTTTCCTCTAAACAAAAAGCAACACCTAGCTAATGAAAAGGCAGTCAGAAAATATTCATAAAACAAAAACTCAGTGATTTATGATTTTAACTAAATCAGATTAAATTCACATTTACATTTGTTCGTTTAGCAGACGCTTTTATTCAAAGCGATTTACAATTTGTGGAATACAGAAAGCGATTCATCCTGAAGATGCAAAAGTACATAAGCGTGCTTACAATACAAAGTTTCAAACATTACACATACTAGTAGTACAAGTACATATAATATAGTATATATATATACATATATATACACACACACACACACATATAGTATGTATAAATAATAATTATATATAAACCTGGGAGAATATCTATCTATCCATCTAGATAGATAGATAGATAGATAGATATGTGTGTGTGTGTATGTGTATGTATATATATATATATATATATATATATATACATATGCATATCTATCTATCTATAGATTTTTATTCCAAGGTTTATATATAATTAATAGTTTATATATAATCATAATAGATTTTATTAAAGAAAAAAAGATGTTTATTGAATATAAGATAACACTTAAATAAAATATCAAGCACAAATCACAAATTCATGGAGTTCTAGTGACTGTTATCAGTTACACTTCCCATATGGTTAAATTGATTAAATTTTGACATGTGGGAAAAGTTGCTCTTGTTTGCCATGTTTCCATATTTCCACTTCCTAGAATGTAAAATCTCCACGAACACCTGCCTCCTCTCCAATAAAGCGTCAGCTAGAGAATAAAACTGTCACATCCTAAGCATGAAAACTAAAATGAATAATAGTCAGGAAGGCCAGGCTAATTAAACGGGGTTCGGTGATGTTCTGGTCTCTCGTGGGAAGGCAGTCATTTGGCCAGTATTTCTGGTTATGCGCTGTTGTGTTTGTTTATTCCAGCAAAGCCTGCAGTGCTCACCATCCAAGATGGCTGCGGGTGAAAGCAATAGCCGATCCTCGTGTCTAAACTTGTCTAATTCGGGGCCGCTTGGCAATGCACCGCCGAGCAACAGCGCCCATTCTTCGCCCGCGATCAACGGGGGATCCATGGGTGCAGCCGGGGGGATTAACCGGAGCGCGGGGAACTCGAACCCGCAAACGGGCCCGGAAAACGGCGGAGGCGCCGAGTCTGCGGTGAGAAGCACACCGGGCGCGCAGAACCCTTCCCGGCAGTCGCTCGGTCAGAGCGGAGGCACTTCAGGCGCTGCGTCAAATATGACGGCGACATCATCGTCATCCTCCTCTTCCTCCTCCTCCTCTTCATCCGCCGCCGTGCCCTCGCTTCCCAGCAGCCCGGCTTCGGTTTTGGTTTATCGAGAGCCGGTCTACAACTGGCAAGCGACAAAAAGTACAGTGAAAGAAAGGTTTGCATTTTTGTTTAACAACGAAGTGCTAAGTGACGTCCATTTTTTGGTTGGGAAGGGAATGGGAGTGCAGCGCATTCCAGCGCACAGGTAGGGATGAATAGCGGTATGTTTATATGTTTTATTAGAGTCTTATTTTGTATATTGCAATTTAAAAAAAACTTATGCCAAACTCTCCCGCTCGATGAATAAATTAAAGCATTTATTTCGGCGAGGATAAATCCATATTTATTCCTCCAATGGCCGTATTGACAGCCCGATCCCGTTGCTCTTCGCAGATTTGCTCTCGCTGTGGGAAGCGCCGTCTTTGATGCCATGTTCAACGGCGGCATGGCAACAACGTCGACCGAAATTGAACTGCCAGATGTGGAACCGGCTGCATTTCTAGCCCTTCTCAAGTAAGAATGGGCCGCGTAATGCCTCGCTGCACGCTTGCTGCTCTTCTGTGTGTGTTGACCCCTGTTGTCCTTCAGGTGTCCTCTGCCATTGAACTGCAGTCAGCAGACCCTTCCAAACATTTGTCCTGTTTCATGCCAATGGTTTCCGCCGGTATATCACACTAGTTTCCCACAACTGCAAGAAAGAGACGCTTTTCGATTCTTTGTTGCATTAAACGATTGTGGTGGCTATAACTGGTGTTTTGATGGAAATCATTACCACGGTAAATGTTTGTCAAGGGAAAATAAACCAGAATTTTATAATAGACACTGTGGACAGAAGTAGTTCTCTTTACCACTCGTAAACAGGGATCAATAATGTCTGTCAATCTGTCTATTTATATCTGTCTGCCCAATATGCTGATCGATCTAGTCTGTCTATCATTTTGACTCTGTCTGTCTGCCTGTCTTCCGCGCATCTATCTGTCTTCTGTCTGCATCTCTGTCTATCTATCTGTCTTCCGTGCTTCTATCTGTCTTATGTCTGTCTGCATCTCTATCCATCTGTCTGTCTGTCTTCTGCCCATCCATCTGTCTTCTGTCTGTCTGCATCTCTATGCATCTGTCTGTCTTCCGCCCATCCGTCTGTCTGCATCTGTCTGTCTTCCGCCCATCCGTCTGTCTGCATCTGTCTGTCTTCTGCCCATCCGTCTGTCTGCATCCGTCTGTCTTCCGCCCATCCGTCTGTCTGCATCCGTCTGTCTTCCGCCCATCCGTCTGTCTGCATATCTGTCTGTCTTCCGCCCCTCGGTCTGTCTGCATCTATCGGTCTTCCACCCTTCTGTCTGTCTGCATCTATCTATCTGTCTATCTATCAATCAATCAATCATGGCCTGTCTTCTGATAGCTTGCTTATATATATCTTTATCTTTCTTTGAATCTGTCAGTTTGTAATTGTTTTTTTTTTTCCTTTTGCAAATACAGATTTTTATACTCCGATGAAGTGCAAATTGGACCAGAGACCGTTATGACCACACTGTACACAGCCAAAAAATATGCAGTACCTGCACTCGAGGCCCACTGCGTCGAATTCTTGAAGAAAAATCTACGTGCTGACAATGCGTTTATGTTGCTTACCCAGGTAATCGCAGGGGTTTGAGTCCCGATTTGCTGTTGGCGCTGGGAACTGACATATTGAATGTCACCTTTGTTTTGAGTTTGTTCCCACGTTTGACAGCTCCCTTTCAAATTCTAGCTAACAGAGCCTGGAGCTTATTGAGGGTGTTTGTTGTCTGCTTTTGTGCACAATCTATTTTATGAAAACACGGTTCCTTTTGCTTTCAGGCACGGCTTTTTGATGAGCCCCAGCTGGCTAGTCTCTGTTTAGAAAATATCGACAAGAACACCGCTGATGCACTAGCCGCCGAGGGCTTCACGGATATTGACCTTGGTAGTGCACTTAAGTAATATCACAACAAAATACAATCAGAAAAGTGAAATAGAAATGAACCGTGTTGTGTTCCTCCTGTGCAGACACCCTTGTGGCGGTCCTGGAGAGAGACACGCTGGGCGTACGGGAAGTGCGCCTCTTCGGGGCTGCGGTGCGTTGGGCGGACTCTGAGGCCCAAAGGCAACAGTTACAGCCCACGCCAGAAAACAAGCGTAGGGTGTTGGGAAAAGCACTTTCCCTTATTCGCTTCCCGCTCATGACTATTGAAGAGTTTGCGGCAGGTAATTTTCACCAAATCCTTAATGCCAGTTTACCACGATGGTCGATTTACTAACTGCAATAAAAGTACAGTAATACCTCGGTTTTATGAGTTTAATTCGTTCCAAGAGCTCGTAACCCAAAATGCTCGTACACCAAAACAATTTTCCCCATAAGAATGCAATAAAAATCACTTGATTCGTTCCACACGTTTAATTAGTTAAAATTATAACCATTAATATTTCATATAAATACTAATTAATAATTGACAATTATAAACTCTAAAAATACTTGACAATTTACTGTAACGCGCACTTTATCTTTGAGTAGCGTCGCTGCTGCCGTGAAGGAGACGAGAGGAGGGTGTTAATGCTTACAGGGAGAATTTCGTACCGTCTTTCTTACTCATCTTGAGGTCATTGTCTATATGCTGTACTGTACGTATATATATTTCACTACGTGAACAATAGCGATCACAATTAATGTTAACAACACGAGGTAAAACCGCTGTAAATCTCTGTTAAAAGTATGCACTGTGGTGCCAAACCAAGTGACGCTGAGAGAATGAACGAGTTAAGGAGTGAGAGGCTTTGTGAAAGATTGTTGTTAGGATATTTCCAGTAAAAATGTGCACGAAGATGCTGAGCGTTAGGACTTTTCTACACAAAAAATGCACCTGGGCGAGGGAAAAATTCTCGCACTCCGATACAATGCTCGTACACCGATTTGACTTTCCATGCTCGTACACCGACAAAGTCACTCGTAAACCAAGGGATTACTGTATTTGTATTGGGGCAATTATTACAATTATGAAACAAAATGCTTTTCTGAAAAGTTGATCTGCAGTATTTCACTTGACAGTTTAAGCCACGTTTGGCAAACTCCGCTCCTGGAGGGCCACTGTCCTGTAGAGTGTAGCTCCAAAACACCTGCCTTGACGTTTCTAGTAATCCTGAAGTCCTTGATTAGCTGGTTCAGGGTTGGAGCGAAAGCCATTTGATGGCAAGCCTTCATCCTTAACCAAAAAAAGCGTTTTGATAACGTTTTGATACACATGGAAGGAGACAAGAGGCTGTTTTTTTATTTTTTATAAATGTCAATGGAGGAGAGGCTCTACTATGCTGATTAAACAACGTTTGTGAATAAAAAAAATTTAATTTTGTTTTGGATTGAATTTACACTGAAATAAAATGCTGTTATATTTCTTGCGATTGTCGCATAACTCAAACATCGATATTCAATGATGTCAAGGCTGTAATGTTTGGTTATTTATATATTTTTTCCAATGGTAGAGCCAAGGACCCTTGTATTTCCCAATATTAAAACCATCTCTGGCTAAACTCTGCGGGACAGTGGCCCTCCAGGAACTGAATTTGACACTCCTGGTCTAAGCTAACAGACTTCCTGAGTGGCAATAGCCATAGTGCTTAACTTTGTGTGTGTGTGTGTGTGTGTGTGTGTGTGCAAAAGGTCCGGCTCAGTCTGGTATACTCACAGACCGGGAGGTGGTCAGTTTGTTCCTGCATTTTACGGTCAATCCAAAACCACATGTAGAGTTTATTGACCGGCCTCGCTGTTGTCTCCGGGGGAAAGAGTGCAGCATCACACGTTTCAGTCAGGTGGAGAGCCGTTGGGGCTACAGCGGAACAAGTGACCGCATCCGGTAAGCGTGTGCTTTTAAAACCAACGACTGAGAAAATGCTGAGATGTTGAAAGGAAACGTGAAGTTGATCCAACCCATTTTATTTAACTGTTGTACGCTTGCATTCAAATTCCTTTCAGGTTTTCAGTGAACCGCAGAATATTTGTCGTGGGATTTGGGCTCTATGGGTCCATACATGGTCCAACTGACTATCAGGTCAACATCCAGGTGAGAAGCAAGAATTCTTGGCTAGAATAGGCTGCAATAAGAAGCAGATTTGATCCTGCAGGTCTTGCTGTGCAATGATTGTTTTGTGCATCAAGTTGATCTTAGAAGTGCGAAAATGTGGTGGTAATGGTGCATGTTTTTCTCTAATGTAGATCATACATACAGACAGCAACACAGTTCTCGGTCAGAACGACACAGGCTTCAGCTGCGATGGAACAGCAAGTACCTTCCGAGTTATGTTTAAGGAGCCTGTTGAAATTCTTCCCAGCGTCAACTACATTGCCTGCGCCACCCTCAAGGTAAAACGGACTCTGAGTTAAGAGTTTGCTTGCCCATTAGCTTTTATTCTGTTTATATGTTGTTAAAGTGTATTATAAATATACAGTGATCCCTCGTTTATCGCGGTTAATGTGGACCGGAACCCCCCGCGATAGGTGAAAGTCCGCAAAGTAGGATCAGCCAATCAGCTCACGGGATACATCCACTCGTGCTCTCATTCGTCGATCTCGCGCCGGCAACCAATCACGTGTCTTGTCTGAGTGCCCGTGGGTGTGTACAAAGCTTCATTGGCGAGTTTCTCTCTTTGTCTGGCATCCTGGGAAACCGTTTCTCTCGCGCATCATGATAAAACAACGCTGCTTTCCGCTATACGGCTGCCAATATGGCGTGTATTTTTTCATTTTAATTTTTCGATCAATATTTTTTTAAAAATCCGCGAAACTTGAACCTCGAAGTGGCAAGGGATTACTGTATATTACTATATAAATACCACATGCCAACGACATGCAATAGCAAATGGCGAATCGTGGTTCATTGTGTCGAAATCCAGTAATTTCGATAGGATTCTGCATGTTGCGGAATTTCGCACAAGGGCAAATGATTTTGTATTAAGTTCAAGTTTGTCATTTGAATTTGTCTTGTTGACCAAAAGAAAGCTTCTTGTTTTGACTTCTGAGCTGTGCTTTATATATTGTTGGAGCATTGACAAAAGAATAGGCTTAATTGCAATGACTTAAGTCATATATCATGAATTTGAAATTAACTTTTGGTGGGTTCATGCTTTTGCAGGGACCAGACTCTCATTATGGGACCAAGGGGATGCGTAAAGTCACACACGAAGCCCCCGCTACTGGTACCAAGACCTGCTTTACATTCTGCTACGCTGCAGGCAACAACAACGGCACTTCCGTAGAGGATGGACAAATCCCAGAGGTCATCTTCTACACATAATGACCAAGCATAATCATCTCATGATGGAGGACTCTTGCATTGCATTTCGTGGCCAATTCACTGGTCTCTATGTAGACCGGCGACCAAATACTGACCTCTCATTTCTAAAGGCTTTTGTTTTTAAGATTTGAAGCATGAGAATTCAGTCCTTCAAAGTGTACTTAGGGTACAGTTTCTGTTTCTTCCCAAGTAGCACCTCATAGTAGTACCACTTTGATGTTATGACCAGCCTATGTCATTGATAATTAATGAACAAATCGCTGAATTCTGTCATTGCAATGATCCACTACAGGTACAGTTCAGTAACTATAGAAGGTAACTTTCTTCCATTTGTCCGTTTATTTGAATGTCGACAACAGGCGTTGATTTCGGTCCCATGTTTGACCCTTGATTGTTCAGTTCTTATCAGTCCTTCAAATCGCACTGATGCACTTCAGCTCCAGGCGCAACAGAAAGTTTGGGGAAAGTACACTACGTCTTCAGTAAGACTTCAAATCAATGTAAAATTGACTGTTATGTACCCGTTTTGAGTGGCCTGCACACTTTGATAGAGGTGAAACTTGATTTCTTTGATGGCAGTGTGAACAGTACATGTTTATATGGTGTTGTTTTACCATGGTTGCCCATCTTGTTAATAGAGATAAACCACAAGAGCACTCGCATTTCACTATGTATAAAATCTTTGAAGTATTGAATACGGTGAAACTCATTTCTGTTACAGAATTTGCATATTTTCTTGAGATGTTGATATAAGGAAGATGAACAGGAAACAGCTTCATGAATGTACCAATGCTTACTTTGTAAGCGCTGTAAATATGTCCTTGTCTTGTTTCATGTTATTAAAGTATGCACCCCTAGTTTCAGTCACAATGGATCAATTATTAGCCACAATAGCTAATACTAAAATCTGTAAGTGGCTTTTGCTAATGCAAAACTTGTTAAAATGCACTTTGGACTACTTGGTTATTACTGGGCAAAGTAAAACATCAAGTTTTGTTTCTTCTTGAAAATCTATATGTATTTTTGCCAACCAAGTCAAACAACTACCATGTAGTTTATACAATTCTTGACATGCATGTACCAGTAATCTATATATTTTGCAGTTCATTACATTTGGGTTTTAGCACAAATTCCTCTAGGAAATGAGAAAAACCACCATTAACCTGTTTGTCCGTAGTAAGATGCATCTTAAAAACAACTAGATAGAGGAAGTTTATTTTATAAACTTCAGTTGGCTTGAGAAAGCCTAGCCTGAAAGTTTAAATTAGTTGTAAAAGCTTAAAGCTTAAAAGGTTTTGAGAGTTTAAACTTTAAAACATGTTGCTAACAAGATTTATTTGGAGATTACTGATGATTCAGTTGGTCAGTGAATGGCGCCAATAGACCCAACCCCCATGTCTCTATGACTTTCTGATGCAGAGATATAGGTCTGGCTAAACGGTTGCTAGGGCACTTTGTTTGGTTGCTAAGGAGTGGCTAAGCCTCTGCCATTGATGTCACTTCAAAGGCTGCTTGACAGTATGAACGATATAAACCAACCACAACGCCTCTACGACATTCAGAACTGAAGATATCTCGCTTTGCATTTGGTTGCTAAGGTGCTCGATAATGGTTGCTAGGGCGTGGCTAGGAAGTGTTGAAAACATTGGTGTTTGCCAGTTTGAGATGGGTTGCTAAAGTGCTCTAAATGGTTGCTAGGGCGTGGCTTAATAGCTTCACTGTGATCCTGAGACACTCATTGGTCGCCTGAGTAAAATGAGCCCTCCCCCTTGTCTCTGTGACGCTGTGCTGCAGAGCTATGTTCAATTCAAAATCCCTATGCATTTTGCCATAGTAGATGGTGTTTCATGGGACAGCCTTCCCCATTCATCTCTATGGGCAAATTTGGGCAGCTCTAGCACCCCAGGGGTGCAACTTTTACCCCATTGTGTGGTATGTTCTTACAGAGGCTGTCACCCTCTTCAAATGTGGCGAGTTTCATCTTTTTACAAATTCCTCGCTCCGAGTTATTAATCGTCAAAGTTCGTCGCAATGTTAAGTCAATGGGATTTTTCGGCTGCTTTTTCGCCCCTGGGGCGAACATCGTACCCCCGATCCCTTAGAAACGATATAGCAACTCAAGTCAGAACAGGTCTGAAGTCTGAGCAGAGTTTAGTGGTTGTAGCTTTAAAGCTGTAGGAGATTCTTTTAGAATTTTAGGTAAGAAAAATAAAAAGTTTAGATACAATATCACTAAGTTGGCTTTCTCAAGCCAACTTAATGATCTATCTTTATGTTAACTTCCTATAGGGTTATTTTCTGTCTGTGTGAGGGAAAGAGAAAAGCAAATATTGTCCAAGTGGTTGTCTAAAACAGATGCCTTCAGGGTTGGACTCCCAAGTTACGTTTCAGGTTTTTTGAAAGTCTGTAGGTCACTTTACCAACCCTGCTTCAAAACTAAAACACCCACATTTGCCTATTCTTGTTCCAGTCATAAATGTGAGGAACAAGTGAAGTGCTTAGTTTAATACCAACATTAAAAACATAAAATAATTTGTATTGCAGCTAGTAGAATTAAGAGTTGACAAGAAATCAAACTCTTGAATATTGGCCTTTAATCAGAGTAGAAGACAGCATGTTAAACGCAAAAAAGGACTAGAACTGCAGTGCTTCAACAAATTAAACCGCTTACAACACTCATTACACACTCTCACTCAAGCAGCACAAAACCAAACCACTTGTCAAGGAGAAAACAGAAATCGTATTGCTGATCAAGTTTATTTATATCTTGCACAGACAAAGGCTTCCAGAAATGCATTTAAGTGGTAGATTGCTAATATTTTAATTTTAAGTACAGAATATCCATGTTAGTATGCAGGCTATGTACATAGTACATAAATTGTAAAATATATAGTTTATATACATTTTGCAATTCATTACAATTGAGTTTTAGCACAAAACATCAACTTGAAAATTCCCTTAGGAACTGACAAAAGCCACCATTAACCTGTTGGTTCTTGAAGATGCGTGCATAGCACATCTTAAAAACAATGGTCATCTTAATATTTGAATTAATCAATCTCCTATAGTGTTCTTTTCTGGTCCCCTTGTATGAGAGGAAAACAAAGGAATGCAAATATTCGATAAACTACAA
This sequence comes from Rhodeus uyekii, assembly GCA_037043235.1. Taxonomy (NCBI): domain Eukaryota; kingdom Metazoa; phylum Chordata; class Actinopteri; order Cypriniformes; family Acheilognathidae; genus Rhodeus; species Rhodeus uyekii. The sequence goes on from JAWRVZ010000119.1 coordinate 1,933,483, forward strand.
TTTATCCATGTAGTTATCTAAAGCTGGAATGCCTTCTTTGAGTCCCTTGCGTTTCCGCGTGTCAGCCACAACCTGGGCAGGCTTGGAACTGGCTTCCATGGGGTCTCCAGGCAGGATCTGCCAATGATCAAACACGCACTGTGGGAAAGCCTGGCCAGATGTGTTGGAGCGAAGGTCAGCTGTGAAACCTGTGTAAAGACGACAGTTTAATCCTTGTAACTCAGAACACATTCAAGAGATAGAAAAAAAAAAAAAAAAAACAAGTCTGTCACTCACCAAATGACTCGTTGACAGGCAGATAGGCTTTGACTATAAACATTGGCGTTCCCATAACCTGAGACTCCTCAAATACAAGCCCACGCTTCCTGTTCAGTACACCATAGATGCCACCAACAACAGACTCTGGACACTGCAGACGGATGGAAAAACAGTTATAAGTATGCAGTTATAACAATTATAAGTATGGTAAACACCAAAAGGAAAACTTTAGGCTCATGTGTGACCGCTTGCATACCTGAATCTCCACCAGGTAGACTGGCTCAAGAAGCCTGGGCTCAGCCGTGAGCTGACAGGCGTAAAGCACTCTGCGGGCTGTGGGAATGATCTGGCCACCACCACGGTGGATTGCGTCAGTGTGCAGGGTCACGTCATGAACGTCAAAGCGAACACCACGCATGTTCTCCTCACACAAGACTCCCTAAAAAGCAAACACTTTAATAAACTTTGTTATGACTAACAACTATAGTAAAGGTGTCTTGCTCCAAGAGGGCCACTTTCTTGCAGAATTTAACCCCAATTAAACAAGCTAAAGTAAAAAGGTGTACAGGATCACAACTATAAGAGAAGATAGCCTTGGTCTTCAAGAAACAGAAAACATTCGAACAAAAGCGAAGCATTTAAAAGAGCTTCTCTTACCTCTTTAGTGGCCCATTGGAATCCAGCCACCACACTATCCTTGATCTCATTCAAGTATTGGACTCCCTTGGTCACGTCCACCAAGAGGTTGGGCCCAGTCCCATCAGGACCAAAGCACCAAATCTTACGAGCTTCTGTGATTTCCCACTCGTACTTGTCAGTAAGGTAACGGGCACGGGCCTTCATCTCCTGCCTGGCAGTGACTTCACCCTTTTCAATATCTTCAGGAAGACCCTCGGACAGAGGACGGGCTTTCATGAAGAGACGATTGTGCTTGTTTGGAGACTTGGAAAGGCACATTTGTTTGGACTCCTCACTGACGGTCTCTCTGTAGGAGACAACTGGATCTGATTTCTGCAAAGAACAGCAGATTATTAATAACTGTACAAGTATTATATCCCTTCAATTGTGCAACTCGAGAGAAGTAAAAGGTACCTTAAGTGGAATGCAGGCATGGTCCTCTTCAAGGTCTTTCAGGCAAATCTCCAAATGAAGCTCACCGGCTCCAGCAATGATATGCTCACCAGACTCTTCAATGATGCACTGCACCATGGGATCTGACTTGGCCAGACGTTTCAACCCTTCCACCAGTTTAGGGAGGTCAGCAGGGTTCTTGGCCTCAACTGCCACTCTCACCACAGGACTGACACTGAACTTCATCACACGCATGTTGTGGGCTTGTTCGAAAGTCGTGATGGTTCCGGTCTTAACCAAAAACTGATCCACACCAACCAGACCCACAATGTTACCACAGGGCACATCCTCAATAGGCTCAACGTAGCGGCCCATCATCAGAATGGTCCTAAAAGACAAACGGGCAAGAAATTTCCAATAAACTGTTCACCAACTAAAAAGTTCTGACAAGTCAGTTGTTCGTTTTAAAAACCAACCTTTGAATTGGTTTGATGTAGAGGTCCTCCTTTTTTCCAGGACTGAAGTTTGGCCCCATAATGCGAACCTTCAGGCCAGTGGACACACAGCCAGAGAAAACACGACCAAAGGCATAGAAACGACCTTTGTCAGTGGTCGGCACCATCTTAGAGATGTACATCATAAGAGGTGCTTTGGGGTCGCAGTTCTTAATGCCTGAGAAAAAAAAAGCATATTGATTATAGTCGCCAAAGACTAAACAAACATTGAATTGTTAATTTCTAAGAGACAGAAGTTCCTAATTTCTATATTCTTTTGAGCACTTACCCATGGCAGCCTCATCATCTCCAGGTCCTTCATACAGAAGCTCACAGCGGTATTTCTGGGCAGTAACTGGCGAGGGCAGGTGGATGGTGATCATCTGAAGTAGAGCCTCTCCTGCTGGCAGCCAGCGACGCATCACAGCCTTCAGCAGGGGCTTGCCCTCCTTCTCCTTGTCTTCAGCATCTAGCTTAATCTCCAGCTTCTCAATCAGCTTAGCAGTTTCTTCTTTCTTGAAGTTCATGACGGCATCAAATACCTATGGAGGAAGAAGAGCGCCATGTAATTTCTATATGCAAATGGTAGCAAGATCTATGTAAGATTTACACTAGCCATATCAGACTGAGATCGATCATCAAAACAATCAGGTCAAAGTGAAGAATAATTAAATCATCATTATTGGCTTCAGTAACAAATATAATACTGCCATTTTGTGCAGATTACTCACTTTGAAGATAGGGTCCAGGATCAGTTGAGCAAACGTTCTGGGAAGCCTCTTGCCATCTGGTGAAGTGGGAGACTTGCTGAACTTGCCAGTAGCAGGATCAAAGTATCTGAAATCAATCACCACAAGTGTTACATAAAGAAAGCCTAGAGTACATTCAGTTGTGTTCTGTTGGGTCATCCTCTCACCGGTCTCCCCAAAGTTTCTTCATCATGTCCTCCACCTTCTTGCACCGCTCAGCTGCTCCCAGCTGGGCTTCACCCTTGGCAGCAAACTTCATCACGTACATCTCAGCGAACTGCTTCAAAGTGAAGGCCCATCCATGCAGTCCAGATCCAAAGCCAACAGTTCCAACAACTGGATCAATCTAAGGGCAGGATGTTAAAAATTAGAAGACTTGGAAAAATATAGGACAGTCAAACCCAGAGAGAGTCACATAAGAATTAGTTTCTTAATCGTAAAAGGTCCCATGAATGAGCCACTCACCATAATGTTCCCCATGGGTCCATTCTCATCCTCGCCATAGGTGGAAATGATCACGTTGACATTTTCAACAATGCGCTGGAAGGTCTGGTAAAGCTCTTCAGGGGCCAGCTGCAGCTCCAACAATGCACGGTCCATTTTGTTCATCATCAACACTGGCTTTATCCTCTCACCAATGGCTTGTCGGAGCACAGTCTCTGTCTGCACACACACACCTACAAGGACAGCGATTTTGAAATTTCAATAAATATTCCACAAAATCAAGTAATATTTCAGAGATTAAATGATTAGTCCTCTTATCCTCCAAATTTCATATTTATCCACGAAATTCCAAACCGCTGTAGATTTACAATCTTAAACCATTCATGTACAAGTTTTATTAGGTATATTAGTACAGAAATCTGTATATACACTAATCTATTGTTTTTCATTTGTTCCCAAAAGGAGAAAATTTGTTAATGTTGGACAGTCAGCAAATTAGTCTGAGTTAGAGGATAGTTTGCTTCATTTGTCACTGGTCTGAGTGGCATTTGAGTAAATATTATTTTATTGAAGCTAAAAAGAGAGTCGCTTATGGTAAAGTCGAACAGTTTAGAGCAGTGGTCCCCAACCCCCGGTCTGCTGATCGTATCGCGGATCAAATAGTATTGGTCACCCATGGAAATATAATTACGTCCATTTTATTTTTAGGAGCTGAGCGTTGCGCTACACCCCACAAGGGCTTCGGTGAATGTGCATATGAAACTGGTGGGGTTCAGTACCTCCAACAAGGTTAAGAACCACTGGTTTAGAGTAATGAACATGTTTAACAATTCATAAGACAACTATTCCCATGAAAATACCCTGCTAGTGATCAATTTGGAAATTTTTGGATTTAATGTTTTAAAAACCTAAATTACGGATATAGTCTGGAAACAAACAGATTTCCATACTTATCCAGAACAGAAAATTAGTGTAATTAAACTGCATACTTTTCCGAACTCCATAGGAACCCTGAAAACAACCACCATTTTAACATTACAACGACTATTTATGTACTTCGCAATTATATTTATGCATTTGGCAAACACTTTTACCCAAAGAGAACATTGATCCTGGTTGGGGGGGGGGTCAAACCCATAACCTTGGCATTGCAAGCGCCACTAATATTTGAGCCACAAGAAACTCACCAGACACACAATCTACCACCACCAATGCTCCATCTGTGACACGCAGTGCAGCCGTAACCTCTGAAGAGAAGTCAACATGCCCAGGGGAGTCGATCAGGTTAATGAGGAAGCCCAAGCCATCTTTGCATTGCTTAATGAAGGCCATATCATTCTCATTGAGCTCATAGTACATGGAGATGGCACTGCGGGGAAAAACAGTGGTTTAGTATTTAGTCTCAATACGTACATCTGCATTTAAGGGTCACGATAAAGGACAAAAGTATTTAATACTCACGTGGACTTGATGGTGATGCAACGCTCCTGCTCATCCTTCCTTGTATCCGTGAATCTGGTTTCACCAGCACGGGCTGAGGCGATGATACCAGCTTTTGACACCAGAGAGTCTGTTAAAGTTGACTTGCCGTGATCGACGTGCGCAATCACAGACATGTTACGGATGTTGGACTTCTTGTCCATGATGCCACGGATCTGGTCTACTGTGAAGTTGACCTAGGGATGGGGAAGAGAGGTAAATAAGGCATATTTCTAAAATGGATTCCCAAGAGCAAGAAGTTACTAACTGTGACAGGGGAAAGGATAAAACAAAATGGAGTTTTCCCCTTCACAGCATGTGAGAACTTATATAATATTATCTGCTGTACTCTCGCCCAGGAAGTGTCTAAGGAGTGGTTGTTGTATCTGTAAAATGTCCATTGGGTGTTCAAAATAACCTTTATGATGACGTTTAGGACTTTAACATTTGGCCATAATTTATGTGGGCTCAATATGAAGGGATTAGAAGAATTAAATTCCAGAAGACTGATATATCCAGGGTATTCAGCCTAAACAAGTGTACTTGTTTAATTCTAAATATATTAAAACTTGATCTATAATGTTTGTTTAAAGTGTTTTTCTGACAATTTAAACAGACCAGAGAATCAAAGCTAACAAAAATCAAGAGAACAAAGCCTCAGTGGGTAAAAAGCTCACTACAAGCTAACAACGAACATTTGCCAAGAAACTACCATTTCATCTAACAATTATTTTCATCAGTAAATATTTTACAGTGAAGTTCAGGAGTTAAGTGAAAATAGCCACTTCTGAAACTTATGAACATCCTCCATACGGTAAAACGAAATCACTCAAAATACATAAATCGTGACAAAAAGTTAAACTTTAGAAGGTTATTAACGTATAAAATAAACGTTATGATATATAGACTTACCATTTTGCCTGATGTTTAAGGATTCGTTTGAGATGAACGCTGTTCTTTCTTAACGCCGCCTGCCACGTTGGGATTCAGGCAGGGAAGAGAGCGATGATGACGATGCTCATGAATATATGCCGAGCGCGCGCTTTACGTATCATACGTAATGACGTCAGGGCATTGTTCGAATTTAAAGGTGTAGAATCTGTTTGACAAAGATGACGGAACATTTTTTTTCTTCTTTTAAATGGTCATTTGAAATGAGTTTTAATGGCAAGTGTTGATAATTATATCTAGCGGCAATAACGATAAAATTGCCTGTTATTTATTAATCAAATGACGTACTCATGAAATGGCAACGAAATTATTGCTTATTTACACACTCAGAATTCACTAATATATATATAGTGAATATATATATATATATATATATATATATATATATATATATATATATATATATATATGGAAATTGATAATTTAATATTCTGCTTAAACTGTTTCATTCATATTTATTCGCATTCGGCCGGAAGATGGCGCCTCAACCCTGCATTGACTTGTAATTTTTCTAGTCTTGCGTTGTTTTACACACTATCAATCATTTGAATTTATCATGCAGTCGCAGTTGGGATAGCATGGGATTGTAGGTAGAGATGATTGTTAATGGGATGTAAATTAAATATCTGAAATATCATTGCGATTCGCATTATTGTGTTATGGATGGGATTTAAGTTGGCAAAATCAAATAACTTGAACCTATTTGTTAAAAGGCTACTGCCAGTAACTAAGCCTTTATGATGTTTTAAAAGGGCATGGTATTTATGTATCTTAAAAAGGGTTATGTTTGAAACCATTAAAACAAAGAAAAAGATTAAGATTGATTTAATTCATTTGTGTGGAAATGATGTAAACATGCAAATATTGTAAGGACATTTTCAAAAAACTTGACACTTTTCAAAGTTTTCTGCTTTTTGCCATCTCAGACATGCGTTTCATCACTTCCCCTTTAACATTATAAACTTAGAACCGTAAACCGGGTCTGTCTGCACTGTTCATATTCAATGGCTGTCCCGTAACCCTCTAAAGCTGCTAGATAAATAACATTACAGCTGGATTGAATATAGTGTGATTCAGCACATTGCACAGTTTGGCTCAGGTCGTGAGTTTGCTTTGATGCCAAGGGCATGCACTCAACTATGACAGATTTTGCACTTCAGAGCGAGAATGTTTCATTTCTAAACACTCTGTGCTCTATTTTAGTTTGTCTGCTGGCTATTCTGTTTAGCTATAGGTTCGAGGGGCCAGCACATCCAGATGGCACCCAGCGCCCACGCGGATTGAATGCAAAGTAGAGAAATTGGTACACAAATGCATTTGAGCTCTTTGTGACAACAACCCGTCGAGAAGACATCTGAGGTCTGGATCAAGTTAAGGTCACGAGGTTATTGAATACAACCATTCCAGACTGAACTGAGAACAGACGGTTTTTGACAGTGACACAATAGGACGCCATCAGTTAAATCAAATGAGAGAAAAGAGTGACAAAAAAAATTAGTCATGATTTGAGCAGTAGATGATGTGAGCTGAAAACACACATGTACGCACGCACACACACGCATACATATATGTGTATGTGTCTGTGTATGCATGTATGTTATATATATATATAATTATTCAGATGACGCATTCATAGGCTTTTGGTTACTGTTGCTTGAACTTAGTGCTTTTCAGTGCCACCGACTAAGCGCTGACCCGCTGCTCTGTAAAAAATGTGTAGGCCTATAGCAATAAAAGACAGTTCAAATGCTGTGGTAAAAACCTGTTAACTGCCTAATGGGAGGTTGCTTTATACAGTGAAAAACTGTAATAGATCTGATGGCATATTTCATATAATTTTTTTCAGTAAAATACTGTTAAATGTTGTTTTTGAAAGTGAAAAAGAACAAGTCGTCTTATAATTTGCAGTGAAAAAAACATCAGCTGACATTCCCGGTATTCACCGCGTGACGGCTCACATTTGGTAGCTTTTCACTAGGGTTTTATGTTACATCTTATGTTGTTAAATTAATGTTTATTGCATTATTGTTGTTTGTGTGTATGACAGTGTGTACCTTCTATTTAGCAGTATTTACCTTAACCTGTGGAAATGCTACTTTGATTTATCATGTGGCTATCTTTTTGTCACTTGTGTTTTTAAAGTTGCCCAGAAACGGAAGTTGCGAGTTTGAGTGGGCATCTGAAAGCTTAAAAATGCTGCTTTGGGAGGATGCGCTCCACAGTAGGACATCAGAATCCAATGTTAGCTTCACTTTCTGTCTCTTGAGACCTTCATCTAATGTTTTTCATATCATATTTTTTGAATCCAGCAAAATGAATCCGCTTTCTTTGGTATCTAATGTGATAATGTTCCCTTTATCAGACAAAGGTTTTTCCTTAAGCTTAAAAATAAAGATGGTGTTTGAAAGTAGGGATTGGTGTTCAGTTTGCAAAATTTTTCCACATTTGATGTGATTTCCAGTGAGAAAATAGCATTAATATTATTAGCACTTAAATATTCACCTAGTTATCACCAACTTTCATAGCAATTGTGACACATCCAAGTGAAATGGCGCTTCAAACTAGAAAAAAATGTAGGGCAAGACTTTGATTTAGTGCATGAAGAATTGATTGGATGGTTGTAAGGTTTGTTGGTGCTGTGATCTCATGTGAGTGACAGGTTGTCCCGCTTTTCTTGTAAAGCGGCACATGTCCTTGTCTGAGTCATTAGGGCTTCACTGAAACGGTACAGAAAATCTACACAGCATATTCAAAGACTCTTAGTTTGCTATTGATTTTTGCGATGTCTCAAAAGGGCTTTCGTCTTAGTAAACAATGCTTTTATAAGGAAAAGACATTGATGAGGGGGAAAACATCCAGGAGAACTGTCTGTCCTTGAGTTTTCCTTCAAACATTCCCCGAAATTGAAACTCCATGTCGGAATTCTGCCGTAATTATGTCTCTTGTGGAGAGAGGTACGTGAGTGCTTTTTAAAAAGGCAGGTGATGCTTTGAATTGTGTGCCTGACGCTGCTCACTTTGATGGTAAGCACAGTGGACATACCTGGATCCAATGGTGCATTCAATGCGGGTTAAAGTTTCCTGCATACAAATGACATTGAGCCTTAATTGATGACTCATTCTTTATGAACAGTAAGCAAAGAAACTGCTCGGGTAAATTTCAACAAAGTCTGTTTGATACATGATAGATCTCTGAGAATGCCGAATGATTTTATTTTAATGCTATATGGCCTGCACAATAGATTACTTGTAAATCACGATAGCTTTTAAAGATGGATGGGCCTATTCAGCCTCAAAGTTGTGACGTGATGAAAACACACTCTGCCTGATGAGATAATATTTGTCCTGCAAAACAGCTCAGACGTCAAGAACGGTGTGAATGTAAGGGTTCTGCCCATTTGTTGTGTCTTGTTATTGTGTAACCCCGCCCATCTTGTTCCCTTGTTTCCCTTAATTGTTCCCAGCTGTTTCTGCTTGTTACCTTCCTCATGTGTTCCCCATTTAATCCCTGTGTGTTTGTTTACTTTCACCCCCGCATCCTCCCTATCCGATCCGTGACAGTGAATGGGTCTTTACCATTCAGAAACAAATAAATTCAATTAAATTAAAAATCATATACAACAGTATACGGACAAGTATGAATATTTTTTATTTACATTTATGGATTTGGCAGACGTTTTTATCTAAAGCGAATTTGCATTCAAGAAACGCATTGAATCAGGTCTTGCTTTCCCTGGGATCGAACCCATGACCTTGACATTACAAACACCAATTCTCTACTGATTGAGCACAGGAAAGCGGTTTAAAATGTTTAAATAATAACATTATTGACTTAAATGGTATTAATTGATAGAGTATGTTTAATAATAAATGTATAATTGATTACAAAAAATTATTTATAATACTTTAAATAAAAAATAATGTATAGGTTCATAGCTCTAAACAGCTCAGATGCCAAGAACAGGATGTAAACAGATCTTTACTATTTAAAAAGAGTAAATAAAAAAAATTACATTATAAAACTATAGTAATATATGTATTTTTTTTTTTACATATTATTATATTGATATAATAATATCAATATAATAATAATGTTTACGATGTATTCTGTCTTTCTGGATTATCACAACTGTGTGAAAGGTCACATTACCTCAGACAGAAAGAAAAAAATGACCTTTGAACTATGGATTATGTGTTGTCCCATAAGTAAATGTCTTACATGAAAGCGCATTGAAACATTGAAGTAAGTAAGGAATTTTTTTTCAGGAATAAAAAAGGTGAGTATGGTACAGTCAGGAAAAAAATTGCGAAAATTGTATGTTCTTCTAGCAATGTGTGTAAGAAAGAAAGAAAAAAAGATATGAGCTTGTCCTTTATCTAGTACCTAATCCCCTGTTTCTGGAGTCGACTACTTGAATGCTATAGATTTTTACTTTACAATGTTTGGTTGAAATGTAAGCTAGACTATTTTTCCAGGGTGTTTCCACATTTTTTTTTATCTTACATCTCTTCAAAGAACAGCCAATCAAAAGCAGCCCTGAGGATGATGACCTGATTGTTGCGTTGGAGTTCGAACTTTGTCCTGGGTGAGCAGAGGGACACAGACAGAGTCAGGACAACCCATTGACAGATGTTTTGGTTTTGGCCCATTTTTTCAGGGATATTTTAGACTGTGCTATCAATAATGGAGCACTATTCACACCAGGTAAGTCCTAATGTTTTGAATTTTGATAGGTTTTCTATGCTTGCAAAAATAAATTAGTATTAAGTGTAATCTGTTATCTAACCAACATGTAGCAAAGTTCAAAAAATCGGTTCCGACTTCTCGTTTCAACGTTTGCTTGCTTTTAACTGTTTTTGGTGCTTTCATCCATTTCCTGTTTTCCATTTCCATTAAATCCCACTTAAATCAGATAAATTAAACAGCAAATACATTAATTGTGTTGTAGGGCGGTGAGGGACTAGAACTGCTCGATTTGCTCTTCGATAAAAATGATGGTATCCTACGGCATGAGAGTATGGGACAACAAAACGATCAGCTTTGGCCCATTCAAGATCCTCACGTAAGTCGAAGTCAACAAAGTCCGGCTTCCTTCGAGTTTCTTCAATTTCTTTTGATCATAGCATAGCAGCTTAAAGGAATAATTCACACCAAATTGTTAATTCTCACAAGTCACCCACCTTTGCATCATTCCAAATCTGTTTCAATTTCTTCTGTGGAATACAAAAGAATGTCAATTTGGACCCCATTTACTTTCATTGTGTGGACAAAACCAGTTCTTCAAAATACTATTTTGTGTCCTGCAGAAGATAGAATTTAATATCTCACCTCCACTGTCCTATATTTTTGATTGACAGATAATTATGCCCAGCCAGGGAAACGAAGACTTCTTCAATGCACTTTTAGGTGGAAGCGACTCAGTTTCAGGGTCTCCAGTTTGGTCGCCTTCTCCTAGCGACAGCGGAATCAGTGAAGACCCTCATTCAGATCACATCGACAGTCCGCCGCCAACCACAAGTCCCCCGGTGGAACCTTGCGTTGTCATATCCCAAACGCAACACAATCTCGACACAAACTTCCCATTTGATATCAGTAAGTATCAAGTATTTGTGAAGCAAACCTTCCTGTTGACAATTGATTAGCCTTCCACTCCAATTCACTGCATTGCGCGTTGGTTTGGTGTCACTTTCTGAAGATAAGCTCCTATTCCTGAACTTTGAGAATCTCCCCACAAGCACACAAAGAAGAATAAATAGTATTATCTGTTGCCACAGATGGCTGGGAGACTGGCTTCTTCCCAGAGAGGGCTGGAGGGATTCAGCGTGCATCTGAAACGGCACAGGCACAACCGACCACTGGATTCCCCCTAACTGTCAAGGACCTGCTGCTATCTGGCACACCAGAGCCTGTGAGTTTGCACTCAGGCATGAAGCTAGGTAAAATACACAAGGCAGAATAGGGAAAAGGTGAACTTTAGAGCAGATACAAGCTGAACTTGATAGGGTTCTGACCATCCAGGCACATAAAAACATGTATTAGATTTGTTACTTTCATGTCCGATTGATATTGCAGACCATAAAGGTGTCCCAGCAGTCCTACCAGGAGCTGCTTCTCACAGAAGATGAGAAACGACTACTTGCCAAGGAAGGAGTTAGTCTGCCAAATCAGTTCCCGCTCACCAAGGTACCTCCTGTTGGCAATTACACCATGAAAGCAGAGCACTGTCGTTTTGTCTTTGTAGCTCAATGTTTCTGCTTCCCTCCCATGATCAAGTACGAGGAAAGAATTCTGAAGAAAATCCGTAGAAAGATCCGCAACAAGCAGTCTGCCCAAGAGAGCAGGAAGAAGAAGAAAGAATACATCGACGGCCTGGAGAGCAGGTATTGACTGTTGTGCTCAAAACAAATGAAGCAAAAGCGATTGCTACGTGCGTCAAATCATAATCTGAGTTGTTGGAATTTGCAGCTACTGAGCAAACCCCCCCGGCATCATTCCAGGTGGACATTTACAGCTGTGTCTGACAGCTGGCTTGAGAGCAGATTTGATTACAACCTGTTTTCTTTTACATTGTTCTTACGGCAAAATTGGTTTTCGTAGAATGGCGGCATGCAGCGCACACAACCAGGAGCTGCAGAGGAAAGTCTTCCAGCTGGAGAAATGCAACATGTGAGAGAATCCTTTACTGTAATCTTCATGCAGTCCATGCAGGCCACTGAAATTGAACTTTTTACCCTGCTCTCTCCACCTCAGCTCCCTTATGGAACAACTGCGTCGGCTCCAGGCGATGGTCATGAACGGATCCAACAAACCAGCCCAGACTGGGACCTGCATTTTGGTGAGGGTTAAGAAAAGCAATATTAGCACATGAAAGGTACAGGCCTACAGTAATCATGCTTTGGGCTTTTAAAAACACACTAGACACATACATAACACATGGTGTGTTCCCTGTTTTCTTTCAGCTCATGTCAGCATGTATTAAGCAAACATGTTATGAAATAAACACATTCTTGGTCTTATTTTGAAATATTTATCAGTACATTTTATTCTGACCTATGGTAAGCAATCCAAAAAAAGTAGCACCAAGGAAAATTTCCTCGAAAGATGCAATGCAAATACAAACCAAACACTGAAGTAAAGAAATAAGAGTTTTGTTAAATACGGTAATCTTTTTTCTTTTTATTTCTTACAACTACAAACTATTTTTGTCAAAATTATAAAATAATCACACTTATTGTTTTTCGCCCTTCATTTAGTAACCTACTGCATTGAAAATCTATGGTAACATACTGTGCCCAGATTCTACAGTAGAGAATTGTTAAGACTAGAGTTGTATTAATGTAAAACATACAGTAATCCCTCGACACTTTGCGGTTCAAGTGCATCGCGGATTTTTCAAAAATATTTATTTAAAAATAAAAATTCAAAAATACCGCCATATCGGCAGCCGTATTGAGGAAAGCAGTGTTGTTTTATCGTGATGCAAGAGAAACGGTTTCCCAGGATGCCAGACAAAGAGAGAAACTCTCTCAGAGGCTTTGTACACACCCACGGGCACTCAGACAAGACACGTGATTGGTTCCCGGCGCGAGATCGACTAATGAGTCACGAGTGGATGTGTCCCGTGAGCTGATTGGCCGATTCTACTTCGTGGATTTTCACCTATCGTAGGAGGTTCACATTAACCGCAATAAACGAGCGATCACGGATAGATAAGTAGACAGTTAGATAGATGTATGTATGTGTACATATAACCAATTATAAGTTTGTGTCCATATTTAAAAAAAGAAAGAAATTAATACTATTATACAGTAAAGACATTTATAATGTTACAAAAGATTTGTGTCTCAATTAAATCCTGTGCTTTTGAACTTTATTCATCAAACAATCCCAAAAAATGTATCACAGTTCAAAAAAATTATTTTAAATATTACAACAAATATTAAGCATGCAGCACAACCGTTTTCTGAAGGATCATTTGAAATGGAAGGCTGCTGAAAATTCAGCTTTGCCATAGTAACAGTAGTTGAAAATGCAATTTCTGGTTGACTTCAATTCTGTAAATGTAAAAAACTGATGTTTCACATCATGGTGCATTTCCTTGCTTTTTACAAGACAGCCTAAGACATTGACTAACAAAGGCTCTTAAAGCAATCATCAGTGTTCCTCCACATGAAGGAGGCAGGGGAAGCAAGTAATCACAGAAAACCCTGGAACTCCAGTCTACAGCTACTTGAGAACATTCCTCAAAAACGAATGTTACATCAAAGTTGTGCTTCGCTAATTGCGGTACGTGCCACTACGCTCAAACCATCCATCTGCTTCTGTCCCTCAGGTGCTCCTTCTGTCATTCACGCTGATTCTGCTGCCCAGTCTGAAGCCCTTCACAGACACCAAGGTCAGCCAGCAAAGAGACTTTAGTCCATTGAGAGGTGAGTTTTCTGGCCGAAACATCTCCACCATCCATTCCTTGAGGGGGAAAACCCATTACAACTGTGTATACTGTTATATACTGTGGCCACTAACTTGAGAGGGAAATTACATGCTTGAAGAACAAAGGGTTCTTGAATCTTTGTAATGTATCATTTGGTTGACAAGCCATTAGACTTGGGCTGAAGCCTTGTGACAGACTGAGGGAGGAGATGTGGACTAGAAGAATGGCAAACAGCTTAGTCATGTTTCCCACGAGTTGAATCAACCACGTGGAAGGAAAGTTGTAATTTGTCCTCATCAAACCGCTGTCAGTGTTTCTGAAGGGAATCAATTCTTATTTTGCAGGCTAAGCGTAGGTCATGGGTAAGTTTGGCGCACTTGATCACAGTCTTGTTCGATTAGGGTCCTGTTGAGCTTCACAGCTCTTTTGAAGTGGGTGGCTGAAGTTCAAAATGGTAAAATGTGTCAAAGCGTGACTCAACTGTGTTTATTTCATCCACAGACTTAAATTAACTGGCATTGACCAGCTACAAGAAGTAGACTGTGAATTTCTCAAGTCAGGAGTTTGATTCTGAGAGACAATATGTATTTGTTAAAAACGTGTAGAATGAATATGTTTGCATATGGGCGTTTCAGGCATTTTTGGGTCAGATTTGAACATTTTTGGTCTATGAACGTCACATTAAAACTGTAAAAATGTAATCGTGCTTTTGTAAATACTTTTTTTCTACTTTTCAAATGTCCTTTATGTCTAGATTTTATTGTTTTACTTTTGTCCAAAATGAATTAAATGGTTAAAACTATGATAATCTAAACAAATAGAGAAATAATAATGAACTATTGTAATATTTATTGTATAAAGGTGTTTTCTATTAATTTTATGTTATAAACTAGTGCCATAATTTCCCAAACCCAAACAATTTTACCTCCAATCGGTTACCAAGTACAGTGTCAGTAAAGAGCTTGAGTTGTGAGACATAATGAAGAAAATAAAGAGAAATCAAGGTAAATATAGCTAATTTTGATGGTGTGCCATTTCCAAATAATGCAAAAAGTGTGAAAATACAATTTTTTCATTATTTACAATACACAAAATACTAGCTCTGGAATTAGCCTTAGAAAGACAAATGAGTCTGCCATTTTATTCCCAATAACAAAATGTAATTTCCATCACATAATGCTGTTGAATGATTTGAGATGTGGTGGAAACTGCACCTTGGTGGGAATTGTTTTGACAAATTACGGAAATCTCTCTTGAGATTACGGAAATCTTGAGGCTATAAGTAGAATAACTACATAAACTGGTCAGACTGAACATGGATTGTCTAAACGTCCACAGGGCCAAAAGTGCCCACAAGTGAAGCGCCTTTATACAATAAAATATCTAATCAAGTGGTGTTTGTTTTGACACCAAAGACATACTTTTAACAAGAAAAATCTTTCTTCCATTTTCTTGAACCTCTTGCAGTTCAGTCACGGTCACTGCGCAACCTCCAGGCTTCTCGCGTGCTGCACGACCTCGAGCATCCGTTCTCAGTGACTGAAGACCCCAAATATCTCCCTCGCTTCTCTGAGGATAAAAGTATGGAAGAGATAGCGTCGC
Organism: Rhodeus uyekii; assembly: GCA_037043235.1. NCBI lineage: Eukaryota > Metazoa > Chordata > Actinopteri > Cypriniformes > Acheilognathidae > Rhodeus > Rhodeus uyekii. The sequence continues at coordinate 1,948,962 of JAWRVZ010000119.1, forward strand.
TGCTGGGAAGACTTCACAGGAGACCAGAGTTCACCACTTACGACTCTGAATTTCACAACCACAGTTTTGACCAGCATGATGACCATCACCATGGAGACCCCATTACTGGTCATGTAGCGACAGTGACCTTGAATCCACAACGCAGCTCAAGGCGGAATCCTCATGCTGATGATATGTGAAGGGCAGATGGGGATTTACCCGGGGATTTGTCAAAAACTCCTTAAACAGCGCTCTTGAAGACGGGAGCCAGCTAACAGATGGCTGGAAGCTATTTTTTTCCTTCTTTCTATACTGAAGTAATGTTTAAGAGATACAGTGGCTGCTTATTTACATGGTAATCTTTAAGAGATACATTGGCTGCTTATTTACATAGCCAAACTTCAGATAAAATAATACATCCAGTTTTATCTGCTCATTTGGAATGAAGGAAGCGCTTATTTTTTCCGTTTTTAAGGTTGACATTTAAGAATAATCTTACTTTTTAGTTAAAATGCAGTGGGTTCCAAACGGAAATGCTTCTATTTTCAAATATAGGCTTATATTATAACTAAATGAGGGATCATTTTGCAATAATGGTTGAGTGTACGCTTCATTATCACACTTTTCACGACATGAAAGATTGATATAAAATTATTTATAAGCTTGCCTGTAGGATGAAAACCTATTATTTTAAAGCTTTCGCTTAAAAAAATTCACTAACAACGATGGCGAAAGCTTCTTTGTATAAAAAAAACCCCAACAGTTTGCGATGTGATAGGAGCGATATGAAAGTAATCGACCAATCATAATCAAGTATTCCAGAGAGATTAGTAATAAAATGTACCATATATATATATATATATATATATATATATAAATATATATATATATATACACACACACATATATACAGTGCACGCAAGGAAATCTGACCATATATTTATTTTAAATATTTTTTATTATTTACAAATTAGATGTTTTATGCGATATTAGTATTAGTAATCCCAGATTTTGGGACACCCCTTTATATATATAAGTTTGAATCATATCTGTTTGGCCAATATATATTTGCAATACAGCTGAGGTGAATGATAATACAAAACCAGTTCATTCAAATTCATTAATTCCACATTTTGAATCCTTCAGCTTGTAAGTTTGTCCTAAAGGAGGGCCGTGTGTTTGTCTTCCCTTTGAAGACAGTTTTGCTTTATGGGTATTAATTTGAAGGCTGAAATAAAACAATTTTATGGACTTGGAACAATAGTGTGCATACATTTCTTTTGATAACATTTGTGCCTTTCTAATAAAATCACATTATGTTGAATTGTCTTTCAACCAGCGGTTTGCATTGTTTTTTCCAATAAATGTTCTAAAATACGTCTTATTTAATGGACAACTCTCTGTCTTCAGCTCTGGGTTGACGTCAACACATAAATGCATTTCAGCACAATTTGGATGTCACAAGAGACAGAATGAGGCCAGTGCAGATGAGAGGAACAGGTGAACAACACATTGCACTAAAAACAAATATGATCATCCTTGACAAATAGTTTTCGTATGTGGCTAAACCCATCATCAACGTAAAGGCACTTTGTTGATATCCCTAAGAGAGATGCACAAATGAATAAATATGAAAGCAGTAGTTTGGATCATACGAATGAATCAATAGATAAATATCAACTTGATTTTTTCTTTTCCATTTTATGAACTGTGAATAACCTTCAGCGCTCAGGAATGAAAAAGCAGTGTGGGAGGTGTTTCAAGTCACTGTCAGGGTTGGGTGAAAGGATGAGGCGAGGACTCACTTCTGCTGGGCCTTTATTACAGTAAAAAAGAAAACAAAAACCAACCCGAGGGGGAAAAACAAGACTCGACTTACTTGACAGACTCGGGTAAGAACAGCAAACCACAGCCATAAATGTTGACGGATAAGCACAGGACAGCAAACACAGTGACAATAAATAGGGAACACATGAAGGCGAGTAAATCAAACAATAACGAGGGAACAAGACGGGTGGAGTTACACAATGACATGGCAGGAACACGCAGCCAATGAGAACACATAAGCTGTGTGTCCACATGAAACAATACAGCGTGCAGCCAGTGAAAACAAGCTGCGTGCCACACAGCACTAGACAAGACATGAAAGCACACGGTCGATGTCAGCATAAACACAACACGTGGACAAGAAAGCGTGCGGCCTGAGCGAAGCTCGAAATTGCGCCCACTCACATGATGTAGAGCGTATGAGAATGAGTGAATGCTCGTCCCGTGCGCTCACAACAAGGACAAAATGTTGGGATCGAACATCATGCCCCGCACATAAGACACTTCACACACAAGAGAGAGCGCGATTCGAGACACTCAAAGCTGCATGTTCCCACAAAGACATGACAATAGGGCAGTGTCAGGGCTCTGTCGCCGAAACACTAGAAAACACGAGTGAAGTGACAGAACCCTGACAGTAACTTTCAGATAAGAAAACTTGAAAGAGAATACAAATGATAGATAGACCGTCATGTATAATCTTTCTATTGTGGTCAATTATACTGTCTAGGCTCAAATGTAATTGACTGCAGAGTTCAGCAGGTTTTTGATTAAGACCAAACTATTGTTCATGAAGGTTTCAATCATGAAGAGAGATAAACTTGCATCTTTCATCCAAATGACTGTTGTGCCTCTTTGCTTTCACATCTCCCTTGAGCCCACAGCCTCCAGTTTGCACGTCTGAAAAGGCTTTCGAAAAACTGCATTTTACTTGATTTAATCTGTTGTTGATTTGATGCACAAAGTTTATTTGAATAAATTTCAGACTCTCCGACTCTCCTCAAGTCAGAACTGCAATTCTTGGCTCAGGAATCTTCTAAATCAACCCAACAACTAAGACGAAAGACTCCATCTGAAATCAATAGGTTATCACTTTCATTCTGTGACATTCAAGAGTTATTTTCAAGAGCTGTGGGCTGTAATTAAGAGTCTGTGAATGTGAAAAAGCGTATATGAGTGGCCTGAGTTATCATGGATGGGAAGAGAAATTGGAGTAATTGAATTGGTGTGAATTAAATTGGACAAGCACACATAGAAAGAGTTAAAGAGAAAGAAGTTAATGTGGTGAGAGAGAGAGAGAGAGAGAGAGAGAGAGAGAGCAGTATATTTTCATGTGCCAAGAATAAAAATGAAACATACACACACACACAGAGACAAAAAGACAGACAGATAGATAGATAGTAACCTTTGTAATATATAATTTTCTTTAAATTAATGTTTAAATGTTTAAATAAATGGTAGTTACCTTAGAAGCCAACTTACTATATAATATAGTATACATAGAATAATATAAGCACAAGTAATATATAGTATGTGTAAATTAATAAGTATAACAAAGGGAAAAATAGATTAAACTCGTGCACTCAGCAGGGCTGTTTCTAAGAAAGCAAGACAAAATGTCAAATATGACTTCTCAATAATACATTACTAATATTGTATCAAATAATATTAAGGGGCACATTATATATTGTAATGGATATAAAAAGTACTTACATTACAGTATTTTTCGTCCAAAACAATATTTCTGTATATAATCAAAATAAAGTCATTGAGCTGTATCCACATGACTTCAAAAAACTTTAACTTGCTGTTTCGTATGATGAATCATAACACATGAAAAATAGCTTTCATTGCGCACCGTATTTATCTATGCATCTGACATAAAAGCGGCGCGTGCCTCTGCAGAGCGCGAACGCACGTCATGCTCAATCGGAGTATAAAAGAATGTGCGCGCGCTGCAGAGGCACAGAGGTGCGCGCGAGAGAGGGACCGGCGAGACTGCGCTCTCGCTGCCGGTGAACTAACTATACAAAGTGCGGTGGTCACAATGAACTTGAGATAAATCAGGGGAAATGATTAGTTTCTCCGTTTTTATCATTTCACCATGACAACGGACTGAGTGGGAGTCTGCCATGGAGAGGAATAACACCACTCAAACTCTGGAGCTGGGAGAGTGTGAGCACACACTGGACACCACCGTGGCTCTGGACAACTGCACGGATGCGGTCAGCGGGAACCTGTCCTTACGCTGCTGGCTGCAGTTGTTGACAAAGGAGTCTAGTTCAACCCTACAAGGTGATGGGTCTAGTTTGGCTGTGCGTGTGATGATCGCTCTCATCTATTCAGTGGTTTGTGCTCTAGGACTTGTCGGCAACTCTCTCGCTCTCTACCTGCTACACTCGCGCTACCGTCAGAAGCAGTCTTCCATCAACTGCTTTGTAATGGGTTTGGCTCTAACCGACCTGCAGTTCGTCCTAACCCTACCTTTCTGGGCCGTTGACACGGCGTTGGACTTCCGCTGGCCCTTCGGGAAAGTTATGTGCAAAATCGTTAGCTCCGTCACCACTATGAACATGTACGCCAGCGTATATTTCCTAACCGCCATGAGCGTGGCCAGGTACTACTCCATCGCGTCCTCGCTGAAGATGCACAGCCGAAGAGCAGCGGCAGCCGTGGCCAAATGGATCAGCTTGGGCATTTGGGTCGTATCCCTGATAGCAACGCTCCCGCATTCCATTTATTCCACGATAGCCCAGGTTGCAACGGATGAGGAGCTGTGCTTGGTGCGCTTCCCCGAAACGGGAAGCTGGGACCCGCAGTTGTTGCTAGGACTGTACCAGTTGCAAAAGGTCCTGCTTGGATTTCTGATCCCATTGGTGGTGATCACCGTTTGCTATCTCCTACTTTTAAGAATCGTTCTAAGCCGCAAAGTTAGTGGAGCGGCTGGCTCAGAAAGCGAGCTGGGCCGGCACAAACGGCGCTCAAAGGTCACCAAGTCTGTTGTGATCGTTGTCCTTTCGTTCTTCTTGTGTTGGCTGCCCAATCAGGCCCTGACTCTGTGGGGCGTCCTCATTAAGTTTGACCTTGTGCCCTTCAGCAAGGCCTTCTACAACGCCCAGGCGTACGCTTTCCCACTGACTGTGTGCTTGGCCCACACAAACAGCTGTCTCAACCCGGTGCTCTATTGTCTGATCCGCAACGAATTCCGCGCTGGACTCAAAGAGCTCCTGTTGAGGGCCACACCGTCCTACCGAAGCCTTGCACGGCTGCTCCGGCGCAAGTCAAAGGTGGCTGAGGCTCCTCCTGTGCTGGTTCTTGTGCAGATGGAAGTTTGATGCTATTCAGAGAAAAGCGGATCCTTCAAAAACTTGGTGTTTGATTGAAAGGATGAAGCAGGCATGAGAAAAGTCCTTTGGGAGCTGCTCCACTTTCCCTTTCTCTCATTCAGAAACACTTGCGCGTTTGTCTTTCTCACTAAACTTTCTCAATAGCTTTTGACATGCAGCAGTTTTCACATGCACCTCTGATCATCAGAGCCACTGGGAAATTCTGGACACATTCACCTTTGTTTGCTTTGCTGCATGTTAGTAGCACTGCTTAAAAAAATTTTTCTCCAGATATCGTTCAAGGGAGCGATAAATTATCCATATGTGTTTTTCAGCCTTTGAAAAAAAAGCAGAAAGAATTTGAGATGTGGAGGGGTTTAGCCAAAGGGGGTTTGTCAAAAAAAATCAATATATGAATAAATGAATATGACAAGGGGATCAACCAATCAAAACATTGTCAATTATAAAATTACTTGCAGTTGTGTAGATATAATGAACTTTCACACCTTTGATTTGTCTTTCAGTGTATTTACATCCTGTACAAAAGAAAAACTAAGCTAATAAAATACCTAATTGTAGCTAACTAACAAAATAATAATTTTGTGAATGACCAGTCAACCTGTGCAAGTCCATTTCTCTTTGATTTCAATTTCACATATAACTGGTTGTTTCTTCAGTACAGTGGAATCCAGTTATCTCGACGGCCTCGGGGGTTGCAAAAAAGCATCGAGATAACCGTTTATCGAGATAACCAACAGCCAATATGGCGATGTATTTGATGAAGCGATCGGAATGCTATAAAAATGTACATACACTGCATATGTTTGCAAACAACAAAAGGCATATGTGCACCAACTAACAGCAGAGATTTACCAGAATACAATAAAAACACCTTTGATTCTCGATACAAACCTTTAATTATATTCTCCAACATTGCAAACACAATTTCGCTCACAGCGTAAACGGTCATAATATATTCGTGAGGTCATCACGCTGTACTAGATTGCATACTTTCTTGTGTTCTGCCTGTCTAATGTGCTTTCTCAACAAATTTGGCTTCGTCCCGTCTTTTAACAAACGGGTTCTTCAATCCGCAGCGTAAGAACGATATGTGCCTTCACTTCAGAGAGTGGTTTTTGGTGGTTCCACTTCAAAAACTTCGACATAAGAGGATTGGCAAGTTAACCGTGAGTCGAGATCTCCACTGTATTTAAATTTGTATAAAACTGTATTTTATTATAATACACCATTTTTTTTAATCATTTTACAGTTTTGTCAGTTCACCCTCATATTGTTTCAAATCCATTTTACTTCCTGAAAATACAAAAGGAGATGTTTAGCAGAATGTTTGAGCTGCTCTTTTCTTTACCATGAAAGCGGATGGAGACCAAGGTTTAAAAAAGAAGTTAAGGTGTCTGTCAGATTCAAGCACTATTTTCAAATTCTTCTGAAATCCTATGAGAGCTTTTTGTGAGAAACTGACTGAAATTTAAGTCAGAATTAAATAAAAATATCACCTGATAACCATTGTCTCATTGCATATTATTGTATGGAAAACAATAGGTTGGACATTCAATCTTCCTTTTGTGTTCTACTTGCAAAATATCATTCATGTTTTGAAAGGTGTAGTAAATAATGACACAAAGAGCATGATGAAACCTTTCTTTTGTTTACAATATCTTCTGAGACTTTATCAAAAATTACAATCTACAATAAATCATTTTTGGACTCTAAATCTCAATTTCTAAGCCTGAGATAATTAGGTAAATTGAATTGTTAATAATAAAAAGTAGGGCAGCGCTAAAGAGTTTTAGCTAATTTATGACATTATATTATATTATATTATAAATATATTTGTGTCAGTTATTCTTTCCTTATATATATATTATTGTATCATTTGACATTCAATATACATTACAGATGCTGTTTTAGTCTTTGAGACTTTAGTAATTTGGTACCACAAATACACAGACTTGCACGCAGAGAGAATACCTTATAGTAAAACGATTTTAGCCAGACATCATTAATCAATAGTCCTGCAATTCTCGGAAACTCTTCCAAGGACCTTGTTCCTCTGACCAAACCATTCTAGATGAGACACAGATTTGTCAATTAAAGACACTTTCTATGATCATCTCTTCAATGACATTGCCCGTTCGCAATACAGGGAAGCCTGCGGCAAGTTGGCAAACTTTTTGCATTTGACATTTTTATGGTTATTGCGGAGAAATAAAAATTTGCTTAATTGAACACAAATGGATCTTTTGGGACGACATGTCCGAATCACACGACATTGGGTTCTCACAATTAAATCTGCACAAAACTGCCTATTACTGGATTTTCAGCACTAAAACAATTACTAAACACACATAACTAGTACATATACATATCTGGTATGATATATACATATATGCATATACATAACTAGTACTATTGGTAAAAAATATTTAAAAAATTGAATACATTTACATATGGCAACTTGCCCCCAACTTGCATCATAGTCTTGAAAACACTGAATGACAGATTAATACTGTGGCTATATGTTCAGTTATGAATCTATTACTTTTTAACTATAAATATATAAATAAAGAGCTCATATCTGTAACAGAGAATCGCCCCAGATGTGACTTTCTCTTTCTAGGTGTTGAGGGCATGCAAATGAGTGGTGCGAGAGACCATTAATGAGCCAAACTGATTTAAGGATCTGAATCTGAACGGACTGTGCTCTATAATTACTTGTGGTGACATTTTGGTCCGAGTCGGTGGGGAGCTTTGTTGTCAGTGTTTTAAAGCCCTTGGGGTGTGTTTTAGCTTGGTGAACTTACTTTTTTTGTCTGTATGAAGTGTTTAGTTACCTTGTAATATTAAGTTGTTTGTAAAAAACATACATATAACAAAATTTGCAAAAAGCTCTTCGATCTGGACAAAAATAAATCTTGTGTACATTTGGATAAAAACAAGGATCAATGTGTCTTAAAGGTGTAATTTACCTCACTTACAAAACAAAATGTACACTCACATGAGACTGCAGTTATATCTGCCTAATACATTTTTTGTTGATTATGGCTTTCTAAGGGTATGTTTACACGACAGCGATGTACTAAATGCTGTTGTCGTGTAAATGTTGTAACGGACTCAGCCACGCCCACGGCACCAGACTCCTCCTTCACTCCTCCCACACGATCCCTGTCACCTGAATACTGACACCTGCAGCTAATCACCCCCACACTATAAAGCCTGCACTCAGTGTCTGGTCTCATCACTGTTACCCGGACTCTCTCAGTGCTACCACGCTGAGACTTTTCATCCGAGCCTTCCACGAACCATTCTCCTCGACATTCCTCCAAGCCATCCTGTTTCATCCCGAGTCAGCCTTCGTTTGTCTTCGTCTCCGCTACACTCAGTTAAGACTCTTTATTGTCCATTGCCTCTACTTACCCTGCCATTCACTGCACTGCAACCGTCTACTGTCTTGTGTCCTGCCGATAATAAATCTGTTCAACTCACTCTGTGTTTGAGTCTTCCGTTATGACAAATGTAAGGCCAAAATGCATAAAAAGCTTCCATTTTTAGTTGAAAATGGTGTTGTGTAAACGGCCCCTAAACTACATTGCATTACAACTGAAACCATCAGCATGATACTGCATCCACACAACTCGTTTTCAGTCTCAGTCCAAGACGGCATATCAATGCCAAAATTCTGAATTTCAGACATGTACACATTTATACAATAGTGAACATGTATTTTAACTGTCACAAAGTTCGTTCTTTGTCAAATGTAGTAAGGCTCAGACATTGTGTGATTTTGTACACACCTTATAATGTGGAGACAGCTAATTAAGCACCACAAAAACATTAACAATAGCAAACTGTTCACTGGCAACAAGCCTGAGCTGAAAAATGAGAAGCCATACACAAAAACACAAAACACACACACACACAAAACAATAATAGCAATATACGTTGCTTGAAAGAATATACAGCTAATTTTGAATGACAGTCAATGGAAAAAATATGTTTTTAGTTGCTTTTTAGCACAAACTTTCAGAGGCTAGCATGGCTATGCTAACCAGCTAACCTAAAAATAAAATGCTTTAATTTTAAAACTTAGCTGTGAAAGATGGACTCACAGTCACATTGTAATCATTAAAGTTGAGCAAAAGCAAGTCAAAAAGCTCACTTAAGAAAAGTGCGCAGTTAATTCCCACTCCCCAAAGCAAAACCTGGATATGAGGTTAAAGATAATGGCTTTCTATTCTTTTGACTAGGGCTATACATACTTTTTAGGCATGGCTAATTGCATAGTGTGTTATTATGGGATGACTGGTGGTACAGTTTCCCAGCAACAAGCATTTCAATTTCTCAGCTTGACAAAAATTCCCTGCCATCTAGTTTAAGTTAGATAGAAGTGCGACATTTGAAAGCCCCTCCTTTCTTTATTGAATTTTGCCTGCTGGACATAATCCGTAGGTGATTGATCCATTTTTCTCTTATTTTGTTAGTGTTATTGTCAGAAAGTCTCAAAATAATTTTTTTGTTGTTGTTATCACACAAGCTCTGAATACGCCTTACATTTTCAGTCAGGCATTGGATTTGAACTGAATTTTTTTAATCCGTTTTGTTTTCCTGCTGAGTGAGATAAAAATAGTGCTCAATCATCAAACATTTGTCTGCTCCATTTTCCAGTTGGATTTGTCAGAACACTAGGTGGCACATGTTCAGTTTAATAATACTCTGTAAACAGAATGTAAATCTGTCTGAATTGCTTTCCATCATTTTGACCAATTTGCCTTCAATTTACTCAGCTGAATAGAGCAGAACATAACAAAAATGGTGTAATAGTTTGTGTGTGTGCATGCATATATATATATATATATATATATGCAGTGTTAAAGCTTGTTTTAATGAAATGAATGTACATTTATATGAAATTTTGGCGGGTTTTAATGCATCAAAAACCAGTACAATTTTTATCAACCAGCCCACTGCATTTTTTTCGGGTCGGACGTGACCAAAAGGAGCCCAATCTGGCAACACTGCTCAAAACCTGCAAGGGGTTCGCGCTACATTTGAATCAGATTATGAAGCAGTCACGTGGTTGAGAGAGAAAACGAAGCTTCGGACGTCACTGATCACGTGGTTATGGCAAAACGAATCAAGCTCCGATACAGTGCTTCACTGTGAGATGTTCAGTTTTTTTTTTATACAAGCTTCGAAGCCTCTGTGCTAAACCTCACATCACTACTTATTAGTCTTGTCAGCTGTGTCGCATTTCTTTGATTAGTTCTTGTGTATTTACACCCTGTGTTTTACCTTGTTCTTTGTCTGTTCTCGTATTTGTTGTCTAAGCAACATCAGTGTTAAGATACATTTGTGCGAAGTAGTGTGTCTTCTTAATCTCCTGCATTTGTCATTAAAAGACCATTATCTTTTAATAATATTTGATATTATTATATTTTCCTTAATCTTTGTGCTGGTTTACACCCACGTCCGGTGATTATACATATATATTTATATATAGGCTGATATATATGTATACAGATATGCTAAGGGACGACTTTGTTTTAGATGGCCGGCACCTTTTTAAACCACCACTGTATATTAAAATGATCATTTTGAGTTCAACAAAAAGATTAATATGATCTTGGTGGGTAGGAGGACCCCCTTCGGAGGTGCCATTGTTGAGGACCACAGCAGAATTCACATACTCATGTCTCAAAATCTTAAAACTAGCTGATGGGAGGCTTTTTCTTTATGAAATTCTATACAATGATTAATTTATAGGCCTCTGTGCAGCACCGCTATCATTGAAATTCAACGAAATGATGAATTATGAAATCTGTCTGCCTCTAGTTAAGGTAAAATGTAAGAGAGGGACAAACTTTTGTGTTAATGAGGCAAACTTTCTGAGGTTTAAGCACTGGGAAATGAGGGAGATGGGAGCATGCTGAGCATGAAAAAGTCAGAGATAAAAAGAAAATTACGTTTGATTTTGCACTTTGTGACTTCAAGCTTTGATTTCAGGTCCATCAGTCAGAAATGAGCGGCTTCATTCACAAAGATCTCCTGGTTTTAAGTTGGCGCTTGCTGCATTACTGTTATCATGATCTGAGTAACCTGTATTGATTTTTACTACAAATCTTGCACTGACCGTCTTTCGCAGTATGGATAAAGTCATCTCGACTGGCTTCCAGACTTGCTGAACCTCCTGCATGTGACCTTTCATTAGGCCTGTCTGAGCTGGTCGGGAGGATTAGGATGGTTAATTGTTTCTCATTAATGACTGATTAGGAACTTTGGGGGGATCCAGGCAGACACTGACACACTGGACACACACACACACACACACACATATATATATATATATATATATATATATATATATATATATATATATATATATAATAGACAGATAACTGGGGGTATTTCTTGCACTTCACTCCAGAGACTAATTCTCAGGGTAGGTTCAATATTGAAGGTCAATTTTGATAAAAACACATGCTTTGAAGTCTTGGCTACAAAAAAATAAAAATAAAGTATCAAACGTTTCCACAACATTCCGCCACTTTTGTAATATAGAAGTGTCATTCAGAAAAAATAATTATAAGTATTAAAAAAAATATTACATGCATAGTGTTATAAATATGAGCTCTGCACTCCCCTCCATGGCCACCAGCTTATACACTTATACTGACACTTCACTACACACTACATTTCCCAGCAACCATCACACTGGACTGATCACACACACCAGCTGGACCCGATTAGGATTGTTTGTTCTCACCAGCTGTCACCCATCTCATGAACTATAAAAGACTGCTTCATTCATTCACTCACTGCGAAGTCTTGATTAGCACTGGTTATCATTTCTGAGCGTTACAATTCCTGCCTGTTTAGCATGTTTCTGATTCTGCCTGTTTGCCGTTGTTTTGATCCTGTTCTGCCTGCCCTGACCTTTGCCTGGAATACATTTATGATTGATAACTGCCTTTGTGACCCCTGCCTGTTTTACCATCCATGTATGATCTCTGTTTGCCCTGACCTTTCGCATGCACGACTACTCTAAATAAAGACAAAGCACGTGGATCCCTGCCTGTGAGTCCCGTTTGTTACACATAGTAATTTATTTATCAATATTGTCATAGATCAATATTTGTAATTTAATTTTTTTTCTGAATGACACTTATATATTACAAAAGTGGTGGAATGTCATGCATTTTTGTCATGTTTGTTTATGTTCTTATTGGTTCTCTCTGTGCCCCTCTGTTGCCATTATAGTTACCCGTCGTGTCATTAATCTCCTTGATAGTCTTGTCAGCTGTGTCTAATCTCTGTATCATTCCTCATGCATATATTCCCTGTGTTCTCCCTCAGTCTTGTCAGTGTTGTATCAGTTACATCTTTCTGATGTCATGTAGCGTTATGTTATCATCAGTGTTATATTCCAGTTAATTGGAAGTAAAGAGTAGAGTTATTTTCATTACTTCTCTTTTCTTTGTGCTTCATACCCACACTATACCGTGACAAATGTATTATTTACTATATAGTGTCATTAAAATGAAACATTAACTATTGTAAAAATTATAATCTGTATTAAATACACACATATACAATTTAATTGAAATTAATTCATTTATAAATAATATAAATTATATTAAATTTATGTAATTTTATATATATATGTAAATATATATAATTATTTTCATTAATTACTAATGAATTTGTGGCGGTTGAGGAGATTCCTCCCCCCCCCCCCCCTTCCATGTAAGCGCTTTGAGATACTTTGATAAAAAGCGCTATATAAATGTAATGAATTTATTTATTTATTTTATTTATTTATAATTCCTATACATATTCATTTTCCTATATATTTAAAATATGTACATTTATATATATTTATTACTATATTATGTAGCATCTAATTGATTTAACATTAATTCTAAAACAATATTAATTGTATATAAATTACATATATTACTAAAAAATGTATGATTATAATATTTAATTCATTTTTTATTTGTAAGTCAATTATATAGGCTAATGTAATATATGCATATTATATATTTAACACAATAATTATATAAATATACTGCTATTACTACTAATGCTAGTGCACATCAATTAATAATACTTTTTAAAAAGATACACAGATAGATAGAATATTTATATCTGGACCCCCAGACATTATCCCAAACTCCTAAAAATCTACTCAAGGGAAGACAGGGCCACTCTTTTTGAAGACCCAGATGCTACGCTTCCACATAAATGGATCATGTGAAGGAGATCCGTCAGGCATAGTCCGCTTCACAGATACTCAAAGTCACTCAAAAATCAAACCGTAACCCAGTGCTACTTAGCTTTCCAACCAAGAGGTGTCAATGATAAATGCTATCTGCCGTGACCCAGGCTAATCCACTCCGCGGCAGCCTTTTCACAGTCTTGATTATTTGTCGAATCAGAGAGGTGGCTGAGTATTTCCGCTACGCTTTTAGAATTCCACATCCCTGCCTCGTCTGTCGCACCTGCACCGTCGAAATCCAAGAGCTCCAGAAATCCAAGTGGAAATTCCATTACTTTCAGCTCCAAGAATGATTTTATCTCCATATATATTAGGACACTGACCAAGCAGGAGCCTCTGTGTTCAGTTGCATTTATTATTCTCTGAACTCTTTTCATTCCCAATGTGACACAGGTGCTCGGCTGACACCACTCCCTCTCCAGACTTCTCAAGGGCCCTGATAGCAACTTTGATGGGGCTTGGAATGAAAACCTTGACAGTTTTCAAAGAAAAGTAGCGACAAGCTCCTTTCTCCAACACATACTCCATCCTACCTACTCCGGCTGAGTGGGAGAGAAGCCGTGATCAACCAATACAAGAGGGCTCTCTGACTCAGAAAGCCTTGGCGGCAGTGATTTTGGGCGCCTTTATTCTTCTGAATGCATCCGCATTTAAAAACAAACTTCATTCAGAGAGCGTCTTTTATAGTCTGATGAAATGAAAAACTGAAATAATGTACGGAAGGGGAGGAAGATGGAGTGGAATTTCTCAGCACAGCCATGATTTCACAAGCCTTCAATTTCTGAGAAGTGGGTTCACAATTACCATGTGTCAGTCAGGCGTAGCAAGGAAGAATCATTCAATCAATCACCTCTCTAATAAACCCTCCTGAAAATCCCAAAGGAGGGAAAAACAAAGCCTTTGAAGAAACTATTGAGTAGCCTTGAGAGCAAGCGCTCAGAACCGTTAAGCCCATTTAAACTGATATGTCAACAAGGTTGATTTTGAATTATTATCAGCAAAAACTGTGGCATAAAACATCATTCACACATCTATTTGGTCAGTCAAAAAAAAGTAAATAATAATAATAATAGTAAATAAATAAAAATAAGATAATCCTAAATTAAATGGAATTAATAATGGAAATATGACATTTACATAAAATTCTATGTAATTTTGATATAACAATTGTCACGGTTAGAGGCAAGGATGAAGACGAAGATGCAGATCCAATTGAACTTTAATGATAAATGCAAGGGTGACGTAACAGTAGTAAAAGATGCACAAACATGTGAATTGCACAAACAACAACTGACAACTGAAAGGTGGAGAAGGAAAACTAAATATACTAGTGGTGATGAAGGAAAGACAAACACCTGTGATGATTAGTGACCATGACAACTGATGAGTGACGGAAAGTTCTGGAACAAAACAACATGTGACCAAAAGACAAAATAAGAGTCCCGGGTGAACTGTGCCGTAACAATAATAAAATGTAAGACATTTAATATACAGTGGAGTTATAGTGACAAATAGTGGAGTTACAGTGCACTTATCTCGAGTCACGGTTAACTCGCCAATCCTATTATGTTGACATTTTTGAAGTGGAACCACCAAACTCTCTATAGTTTGTCTATAGTCTTAGTATTTTCGATTCTTTAATGTCGATTCCTTAAAGTCGCCGAACACTATTATATCGAGCAAATATCTCGGACAAAGTCATCACTTCACATGGTTATCTCGTGAGTCATGAGCGTACCTAGTTCACTGCGCATGCGCTGAGTTCGCATTGCACGTGGATCACGGTCCACTCACAGTGCAGCCGCAGAAGAACTCACGGAAGTGGCGGGTGTCTAAGTCTCGCGGACAGTGTTGCCAGATTGGGCGGGTTCCCGCCCAATTGGGCTCCTTTTGGTCACGTCCAACTGGAAAAAAATGCATTGGGCTGCCCCCCCCCCCCTCCCTCCCTCAACAATTTTGGTCTTGGGCAGGTATTTTTGTAAATGGGCGGGTTTTTTGCTGTAGTTGGACTGGAAATCGTCAGCCCAATCTGGCAACACTGCTCGCGGAAGTCGTAAAGCCTTCTACATGCTATCTTGGAAGAGGAGACGCAGGAGTTGAGCCGATTCGAGCGCGTCTGTGAGTGTGTGAGTGTGTTCAGTGAGTCGAGCGCGTCTGCAGTGAGTGTGTGTTCAGTGAGTCGAGTGTGTGTTCAGTGAGTCGAGCGCGTCTGCAGTGAGTGTGTGTTCAGTGAGTCGAGCGCGTCTGCAGTGAGTGTGTGTTCAGTGAGTGTGTGTTCAGTGAGTCGAGCTGTGGGTGTGTGTGTTCAGTGAACCATCATTTTCCAGGAATTCCCAGATTACGTTGACATCGACGAAGACGACGTTACTAATAGAAGCATTTGTTCCCTGTCAAGGGAACTCAACACTGCGTCGAAACGCATATGGGAACGCATTAGTGTAATCGTCTCTTGAAGCGCAATTGAAACCAGGTGTGCGAGTGCACGTAGCCGAGTGTGACGTCATGAGCCAGGAGTATAACTGCACGCAGCAGACTAGCAGCCTCAGCTTAGTGTCTTCAACAGCGCTCGAAGCTAACGTGTGTTTGAGTTGCTCTGCTGGCTGTAAGTCGATATCTCTCACTTACCTTTGAAAGAATGGCGGATACACAGTCCTTTAAGCGTTGTGTCCCTCCTTGCCCGCGTTTTATCACGGGTAAGGATACACACGCTCTCTGTGTTTATTGTTTGGGCGAGGAACACGCACGCTCAGCGCTTGAGGGCTCTGAGTGTGCAGAGTGTTTGCAGCTGCCGCTGCGCACCCTCCGCTCACGCTTAGCTGTCTTCGAGGAGGCAGCTCAAGCACGCGGTCCTCGTGGGTCTGGTCCCGCTGTGGCTGAGGCTCAGCGGCGGCTGCACTCGTGGGGATCACAGCTAGATTTAGCAGCGGGGATGGAGACGGGCGATGCCTTTTCTCCTCCTTTACCTGCAGAGTCTGTTCTCACTCAGGACGCGGAAGCGCACCATGCGGTGATTACTTCCGACCTGGGTGATGACGCACTGCTCAACCTCTCCAGTTCTGAGGAGCTGGAGGTGGATGTGGTCAGTGTTGATGTGGAGGAAGCCGAGCCGCCATCGGTTTCCCCCGCATTTGAGGAGCTGCTCGAGGTGGTTACTCGGGCAACGGCAAGGCTTGGTCTCGAGTGGCCGGCCGAGCCCAGGGATGTTCGTCCGAAGAGTCGGCTTGACGAACGTTACCTGCCCGCCCGGGTACAGCCTCAGCGCCGGGGTTTGCCGTTCTTTCCAGACCTCCACACTGAGGTGTCGAGGTCATGGAAACGGCCCGCCTCCCACAGGGTTCATAGCAGCGCTGCTGCTAGCTATGCTTCCCTTGTGGGAGCCAAAGAGCGCGGTTACGGGGCGATGCCTAGGGTGGAGGAGGCGTTGGCTAACTACCTCGCCCCCCATTCATCGCCGCCCCTAAAAACCCCGACGCTGCACACCAAACCCCTCCGGGTTACATCTACAATGGTGGGCAGAGCGTACTCCGCGGCTGGTCAGGCTGCAGCATGTTTACACACCTCATCACTGCTGCAAGCCTATCAGGCGGACCTGCTCTCTGACCTCGACGAGGGCGGGGGTATTGGCCCTGAGGCAGTAGCCGAGCTGCGCAAGGCCACTGATCTCTCTCTGCGGGCTGCCAGGGAAATGGCCAGTTCAATCGGTCGCTCTATGGCAGCCCTGGTGGCCACAGAACGGCATCTGTGGCTTAACCTCACAACCCTCAGAGAGAAGGATAAAAATATCCTGATTGACGCTCCTCTTTCGCCTCCTGGTCTCTTCGGCGATGCCGTCAAAATGGCTGTCGAGAGGTTCCAGGAGGCTGCCAAACAGGAGGTAGCGTTCAGGAAGATCCTTCCCCGCCGCCCTCGTCCTGCTGGGTCTGCGAGCCAGCCGCAGCCCAGCAGCAGCTCCTCCCACCGCGCTGCTCAGCGGCAGAGCGTGGCCTCACGCCAACCTCCCCAGTCGGGTGGTGGCGCAGGTCGCCGCTCTCAGCCACAGCACTCTGGTAGGAGGACAGATCTGAGGACTGTCCTCCAGGCCAAGAAGGCCAAGAGCAAGAGGTCCTGACGGTCTTCGGTTGCGGCCTCGCAGCACTGGTCCTCCTCGAGAGGCGGATCAGTGCATGCTAAGCGCGGTGTATGGCTCTGGGTCTCGAGGGACTCGGGCCATGCTCAACGCGGGCAGTCCCGTCCAGCCACGCTCCTCTCGGGCCGTGCTGGGCAGCTTGCCCCCTCTGAGGAGGGTCCTAGAGCATCCGCCCCGGCGGCTCTCTGGTTGCGGCCAGGGCCCCGGGGTGGCAAAATATTTATGTCCAGAGGTCGGTCTCGAGAGACTGATACCCCTAGTAGACTTCCTGGCGGCGTGGCAGCGCCTCCCAGGTATCTCTCGTTGGGTCCTGCGTACCGTATCAGAAGGATACGCTGTTCAGTTCCGGGTTTATCCTCCCGGCTTCGCGGGTGTGTTACCAACAGTGGTGAACCCCGAGCAGGCTCTGGTCATGGAACAAGAAGTAGACTCACTGCTGAGGAAAGAGGCCATAGAATATGTACCCCTCTCAGCCAGAGAATCAGGTTTCTACAGCCGGTACTTCATAGTTCCCAAAAAGGGTGGAGGCTTACGCCCTATCTTAGATCTTCGCACTCTGAACGATTCTGTCAGGCGACTGAAATTCAGAATGTTAACTCTGAAGCAGATCGTAGCTCAAATCAGGTCCGAGGACTGGTTTGTCTCGATAGATCTCAAAGACGCGTATTTCCATGTCTCCATCCTTCCTCAGCATCGGAAGTTCCTCAGATTCGCCTTCGGGGGGAAGGTTTATCAATATCGGGTCCTTCCGTTCGGCCTGGCTCTGTCTCCTCGCACTTTCACCAAGTGCGTGGATGCAGCTCTAGCTCCGCTCCGATCCCGAGGGATCCGGATCTTGAATTACATCGACGACTGGCTCATTCTGGCCCAGTCTCGAGATTTGGCGATTCAACATCGAGATGTTGTTCTCGCACATATGAAGGAGCTCGGGCTGAGACTAAACGCCAAAAAGAGTGTACTCTGGCCGAGGCAGAGCACTACTTTCCTAGGCGTCGTATGGGATTCTGTGTCAATGGCAGCACGGCTCTCCCCCGTGCGCATTACATCAATCCTATCTTCAGTCAACGACATAAAGCTAGGCCAGCTGATCACTGTCAGACATTTCCAGAGAGTTCTGGGGCTCATGGCAGCAACCTCTTGCGTGATACCGCTAGGTTTGCTTCACATGAGACGTCTACAGTGGTGGCTCAAGACCAGGGGGTTTTCCCCGAGGGGGAACCCTTTCCGCCTGATCAAGGTCTCAAGGCGTTGCCTGCAAGCCTTGAGTCAGTGGAAGAATCCCTGGTTTCTTGCCCAAGGACCCGTACTGGGACCAGTCTGTCACCGCGTAATGCTGTCGACAGACGCTTCCCGCTCGGGTTGGGGGGCGGTCCTGAGGGACCGCTCAGCTCAAGGTTTATGGAACGAGGCCTGCCTCTCTCTGCATATCAATGCGTTAGAGATGTTGGCAGTTTGGAAGGCGCTTCAAGCCTTTCTCCCAGACCTCCGGGGCCACCATGTGTTAGTCCAGTCCGACAACACGGCGGTGGTATCCTACATAAACCATCAGGGGGGTCTCCGCTCCCTCCGGCTTTCCAAGCTGGCCGGGCGGATCCTCCTCTGGGCTCGGAACAAACTCTGCTCCCTTCGGGCAGTTTATATTCCGGGATTCCAGAACACGGAAGCAGACTTCCTGTCGAGGCAGGGGCCGAGGCCCGGGGAATGGATGCTCCACACCGAGGTGGTGGAGCAGATATGGGAGGAATTCGGTCAAGCCCAGGTGGACCTCTTTGCGTCCCACGAGGCGACCCACTGCCCTCTGTGGTACTCCCTCTCTCCTCCAGCTCCGTTGGGACTGGACGCGATGCAACAGGAGTGGCCGAGGCTACCCCTGTACGCCTTTCCCCCAGTAGCTCTGCTCCCGGGGGTTCTAGAGAAAGTTCGCCAGGACAGGGTCCGTCTCACCTTAGTTGCCCCGCGGTGGCCGGGCAGGGTGTGGTTCTCGGACTTGGTGTCCCTCCTAGACGGCACTCCTTGGAGGATTCCCGTCAGAGTGGACCTTCTGTCTCAGGCTCAGGGCAGGATCCTTCATCCTCGCCCGGAACTGTGGAATCTGTGGGTCTGGCCTCTGAGGGGGCCCGACTCGTAGACTCGGGTCTCTCGACTGAGGTCGTCGAGACCATTCTCCACTCTAGAGCCCCATCCACAAGGAAACTCTACGCTCGGAAGTGGGCTTTCTTCACTTCCTGGTGCGATAACAAACCTGTAGACCCAGTGACCTGCCAGGTCGGTATCGTCCTGGAGTTCTTACAGGAGAGGTTCGCCGCCGGGCTGTCCCCCTCCACGCTTAAGGTGTACGTGGCCGCTATCGCGGCCTACCACGTACCCCCGAGTGGTGTACCTCTGGGTCGGGCCCCCGTAGTAGTTTGTTTCCTTCGTGGCACTCTCAGGCTGAGGCCTGCGGTACGCTCCCGGGTTCCTTCCTGGGACCTGTCCCTGGTACTCCAGGCCTTGTCCCAGGAACCCTTTGAGCCGCTTGAGGACATCTCGGAGAAATTTCTCACTCTTAAAACGGTGTTCCTCCTAGCCATTTCCTCATTCAAGAGGGTTGGTGACCTTCAGGCCCTGTCAGTGGCCCCCTCCTGTCTGGAGTTTGCTCCTGGTCTGGCGAAAGCCTTTCTTTCTCCCAGACCAGGTTATGTTCCGAAGGTCCTCTCGAGCCCAGCTCGTCACATTGTACTGCAGGCCTTATGTCCTCCCCCCTTTGATGATCATGACCAGGAGTTCAAGAACAAGGTCTGTCCAGTGCGAGCACTGGACGCCTACGTCCGCAGAGCGACCCCATGGCGTAGGTCGGACCAACTCTTTGTATGCTTCGGGGCTCCTAAGGGAGCTCCAGCATCCAAACCTACTTTAAGCAGGTGGATAGTCGAGACTATCTCACTAGCTTATGAACTGGCGGGTCAGCAGTGTCCTCTGCATGTCCGCGCCCATTCTACTCGGAGCATGGCTACCTCTAAAGCTTTTTGCGCAGGGGCTCCCCTTGCCGATATTTGTGATGCGGCCGGCTGGTCCTCACCGCATACCTTTATCAGGTTCTACCAGTTAGACCTCAATCCCGCTTTGGGAACCTTGGCCCTTTCGTAGTGAGCTACGTTAGCTTGGCGTACTCCGTTCGCTGAGGCGGCGTGGGTATTCTCGTTCCCATATGCGTTTCGACGCAGTGTTGAGTTCCCTTGACAGGGAACGTCTCAGGTTACTTACGTAACCCTAGTTCCCTTAGAGGGAACGAGACACTGCGTCTCGTAGCCTCAGCTCCATCGCACGCCGGCTGTTTCAGACACTAGTTAAGCTGAGGCTGCTAGTCTGCTGCGTGCAGTTATACTCCTGGCTCATGACGTCACACTCGGCTACGTGCACTCGCACACCTGGTTTCAATTGCGCTTCAAGAGACGATTACACTAATGCGTTCCCATATGCGTTTCGACGCAGTGTCTCGTTCCCTCTAAGGGAACTAGGGTTACGTAAGTAACCTGAGACGTTTTCAAGCAGACCGTTAAAGGCAAAATTGTGTTTGCAATGTTGGAGAATATAATTAATGTTTTTTTATTGTATTCTGGTTAAATCTCTGCTGTTAGTTGGTGCACATATGCCTTTTGTTGTTAGTAAACATATACAGTGTATGTAAATTTTTGTAGCATACCGATTGCAAACAAATCAAACAAATCGCCATATTGGCTGTTGGTTATCTCGCTAAACGATTATCTCGACGCCTTTTTGCAACCCCCCGGGGGCGTCGACATAACCGAACTCCACTGTAAAATATAAAAATTAAAGAAATTATGAGGGGTTGTTGGGTGTTGGTTTTTATCTAACACATGTTGCCCACAATGTTTGGCTCCTTAGAATTTACTTCTTCTTTTTTTTGCACACTGGAGTATCTAGGAACATGAAATTATCTAGCCATGACTAAATATGAGGATAAATATATACTTATTAATATAATTACTATTGTATGGTAAATACTGGTAAATATATCAACAATCACATTTAAACATAATATCATAGGCATATCATAAAAAAATAACCATTACCTTGTTTTGTTTTCCAATAGACTTCCCAATGACTTCTCACAATTATTTTTTTTATATACATGGACAGATGCTGGTATGTAAAAAAAACAAACCAAAAAAAAAAAACAGGTGTTGTTTGATCCAGGGGGTGTGTGAATGTTTTATACTTAGTCTGATCAAATAGCTCTAAAAAGACAGCAGTTACTCCCTGAAGGCAGGGGGCAAGCGGTGGGCAAGACTTGTTCTGCGGCGTAATGTTAATCCATTATGCCGCATCATACTTACGCCACATCAAAGCGCCGCTTCTAAGAAATTGATAGGCAAATGTGTCAGTACGTAGCTGAAATAAGAAATTTAGGCCTTGCTGATGGGTAAGTTCAGCTCTGGTGATATTCAGTGACTTCAGCTGACGATGGCTCTAGTTATGGGCAGAACCTCATTCTTTTTTCAGCTATGTACTGACAACTTCTTCGAAGCAGCCACTGTTAGG
The DNA here is from genome assembly GCA_037043235.1 of Rhodeus uyekii. Lineage (NCBI taxonomy): Eukaryota > Metazoa > Chordata > Actinopteri > Cypriniformes > Acheilognathidae > Rhodeus > Rhodeus uyekii. Next base: position 1,971,061 of record JAWRVZ010000119.1, read on the forward strand.
ACCGGAGCAGCTACTTTTTTTTCTGTCCTTAGCTGTCTTTTTGGGCTTGCCATCTTCTAATGTTATACTCTGACACACCGTATCTCTTGGCCGCTTAATGAGAGCTGTTTGATGACTCCACTGTTTTTATCACCAAGAGCTTAACATTTTTCAGATGTATTTCCAAGAAATGTTCAGAACAAGCTTTCTTGTAGCTCAAACAGTAGAGAGTGGTGCTTGCAATGCCAAAGTCATGGGTCTGATTCCCAGGGAAACCAAGAACTAATTAGAATGTCAATGTGTTCCTTGAATGCAATGTAAGTCGATTTGGATGAAAATGTCTGCCAAATGCATACATGTAAATGCAATATTGCATATACATATTTGTAATGGAAAATTGGCCATGTACTTTGATTCAATACCTCCTAACAGCCGAACAATCATTTAATCATGCACCAGGATCAACATTGAGACATTACAGCTATGCGTGTACATGTTCTCCGCGAAAATGACTTTAGCCTCATTATGTTTATAAATAATACATCTTAACACTGGCCTATTTGGCCGAGCAGTGGGAGGCTGACCTTTCTCGGCTGCCCCGGTGTCGATAATAATCGTGTCCAGCACAAAGACAATGACGGGGCTGAAATATCACCTCGCATCCCTGTCTTATCTTCGCCTCTCACTGGGCTGTGAGTCAAAAGCAAAAGTCACCATCAGCAAAGACAGCACAGCCTTCAACCTTCGCAACGGATATCAGCCCCGGTAAAGTCAGAAAGGAGAAGACAAAACCAAGCGCGACTGCCACTCTTGTGGCGACCTGGTATCTCTCTGCAGTATTCAAGCTGCAAATGGCTAGTCTGGTGCTTTGTGTGATTGCTTGACCTCTGGGATCGTGCCAGCAGGGAGCGAATCTACCAACACTAGCATGAACAATCCAGTAGAAATGACAGTGGGTGGAAAGTTGGTGCACATCAATCCGATTAGCTTTGACTTGCTGAGAGTGTTTTTGTGGTGGTAAGGTGTTCGGTGTAATCGCATAGTGCAATGTGGTGACGCTGCGAATTTAAAGACTGGAAGAGTGGAGCTCAAATAATCTATATAGTGCATTAGGGACTGGCATGAGGATGTAGCTGTTGAATACAAGTGCATGTTGTTTATTTATTTACGCCTACACACTGAAATGGAAAAAAAGAATACCTGTAGAAAATTCTGTCATTGTATATTACTCACCCATGTTGTTCCAAACACACATGACTTTCTCTCCTCTGAGGAACACAGAAGACATTCTGAAGATTAAAGCTTTCACTCTTCAAAAGAAAATACCATGCGAAGCTTACAAATGGGAAACAGACAAAATGTCACGATTCTGGTTCCTTAATGGTTCCCTTAACAGTTAAAATATTGCAATCTGGATAATACATTTCCAAGTTAAATAAGCTACTTTCCTGTAGCTCAATCAGTAGAGCATTGGTGCTTCCAACACCAAGGTCATGGGTTTGATCCCAGGGAAAGCAAGAACTGATTCAATGTGATCCTTGAATTCAATGTAAATTGCTTTGGATAAAAGTGTATGCCAAATGCATAAATCTAAAATAATAAGGAATAAACCAATATTTCTTTCATTGTTTGCATAAAATTGCACCAACTAAACGCAGTAATTACACTGATTTAAGTGTAAATTATGTAAAATACAACAGAAATGAATCTGCTATAGGGAGGATCGGCACTGATGCTGCTTTAGAGATACACAGAGCTATTGTTAAAAAAAAGCTCAAACTCAAAATTCTATAGACGGCTGTGCACTTGTTACTCTGGCTTTGTTTAAGAAACAGGCCGAAACTTGAAAATAGGTGGCTGAACACCTGAGAAATGGACATAATAGACATTTTAAATGTGCTCTGGGTTCGAGCTCAGAGCCCTCTCCTCGAACAGCACGGAAAATACAAATACATTATACTATATCTGATTATATGTTAAGTGTGAACTCATGAAAAATAATGTACAGTGGAACCCACTTATCTTGAGCTCGGTTAACTTGTTTGCCAAGTAATCTATTTGCCAATGTTTGCCTAACCTATTATATCAACGTTTTTGAAATGGAACCGCCAAATTCCATATTTTTCTTAGCATTTTCTTATCAGTTATATCGATTATTTTATGTTGCCGAACCCTAATATCTCGAGCACAAAAGAGGGACAAATTCGCCACTTCACATCGGTTATCTCGATTCCTGTGACTAATGTCAGTACCGAGTTCACCGCGCATGCGCTGAGGTTACGTTGCACGACGCTTCACTCATTCTTGCGGCGCAGTGCCGTGCAGCCGCAGAAGAACTCGCGCAGAAATCAAGTATTACAGATGCTATCTTAGAAGATGAGGCGCACGAGTTCGCCTTCACTGTCCAGGAATTCCCGACAAAGACGTTGTCACTGATAGAAGCTTAGAAGCATTTATTTTCAAGTAGACCGTTAAAGGCAAAAAGCAAAGAAGCATTATAGACTTTGTAAAGAAACCATAGTAACCGCGTGTGCAATACTATCAGAACTGTGTCCGAGCGAAATGACTGTGTTATGAACGAATGTGTTTATGTGTTATGATTTTTTACGCTGTGAGCGAAATTGTGTTTGCAATGTTGGAGAATATAATTAAAGGTTTGTATTGACGAAGGTGGTTTTTATCGTATACTGGTAAATCTTGTAATGGCTGTCAGAGTAGTTGACGACTGCCCAGATGTTAAATGGAAACGAAAGAAAACTTGTGCTGATTAAACTGGTCACACAAGCCTTTAGAGATGGGTTTCGTTCCAACACACTCTTCACAAACATGTAAAGAGGGTACAAAGTACAAACCAGGAAAAAGAAAACTCTCTGACAAACATCACAAATAAAAGAAGGAAAATAGAAACAGTTGGACTATGCTATATAACAGTCAGCGGTAGAGCGGCCATCTCTTTCGTCACTCAAACACACTCTCCTCCCCGCGCGCGCTCACACCAGAACAGTGTGCAGACAACAACATACGCCGCCTTAAAAGTATATTCCCAACATAAACATAAAGTAACCGTTACAATCTCTGCTGTTAGTTGGTGCTGCCTTTTACTGTTAGTAAACATGTACATTTTTCCAGCATGCCGATCGCTTCATCAAACACATCGCCATATTGGCTTTTGGTTATCTCGATCATCGGTTATCTAAATGCTTTTTTGTTACCCCCAGAGGCCGTCGACATAACTGGGTTCCACTGTCATTTAAAAAAAATTCTATTAACTGGGGTTCTCAGCCAGTATAGATTCATAGCCTATTCATACGCTTAATTCACATGTCTTGTGTTAAAAGTTTAAAACAATTTACAGCTCGCATACACAACAATAATTATTTGTGTTTGTTGAGGCTGAAGCGGCTTCATAATTTCTTAATGAGACAAACAAGATATTAATAAACCATGGCTGGTGAGTACACGTTTACATGTGTATTTTTCAAAAGTTGCCTGCTCATTATCCTCAGCCGTTCCCATGCAAACAATGGGAAAATAATTGGTTTTGATAGAGTGTTGTCATCGGAATATGAAAAGGATGTGGAGCACTCACATCACATTTTTTATTTAGTATGGACACCAATTGAAAACTGATTTCCCCCTTGTTAATTTCGTCCCATATTTCGTTTTTTATTTCCGTTTTTTCTCTCTAGTTCCCTGCAGTCTTATATCATATGAAATTCTGTTCTGAAAATAAGTGGAAAAGTTAGGAAATGACATCTCGGCCTTGGATGCCTAGAAGATGCAAGCAAAAGCAGAGGCTTGATCTGTCAGGGGAATGTATTTCCATATATTTGATCAGGCATGGCCAAGACAGCATGACCCTCAAGTTTAATCAACTGCGCTTGCATGAACGTCCAATTGAGCCAGATGCTCTTTGACCTACAGTAGTCAGCAAATCCATCCATCTTATTACCAACTCTTTATTGTTTTAAAAATATCAAAATGAAGGTGAAAGTGACTGTTAATTAAAAATAATAAGTCTGTTCTGTCTTTGCCTGAAATTACAGTGTCTGAAATTTGTATCTCCTCTTTGCCCTCTAAAACAAATGACTATTTCAATAAGCTTTGTTCTGGTGCTCAGCTCTGTAATCTAAGACTAATCTAAGTTGTGAAGGTGTAGGACATACCGGAGACCTCTTCATTTAATATTTTTCTCTCCTGATACTGCACATGATTGCTGCATTATCCAGAGTCAGAGGTTTCTCTGTGGGATGAATTGTTTTAACTGGTCTTTCATTGTCTTTTAAAGGGATGGTTTATCCAGAAATGAAAATGCTGTCCCTAATATCACAACAACACAGCAGGACTATTCTTCTTCAGTAGTGTCGCCATTGTGTTTACCTGCCTTTGTTCATCATTCATCAGTTGTCATGGTTATTCATTATGTTCCTAATTAGTGCACCCCTGTTTGAATTTGAGTTTATCTGTATCTCACAGTCATTATCCGGTATTGTTTGTGCTAATATTATTCAGTTTATAAAACTTTTAATGATTTTTTCACAAAAATGGACTGATCTGTTTCTAAGGTTTGCAATGATCTGGTCACAGCGGTTAAAATTGAAGTTGATTCAAAGTTGAAATGATGAGCTTTTCATGAAGGCATGACAACTTTTGTAATTACAATAATTACAACATGGTATGAATGCAACTAAAGTGCATGTGGCATATAGATTATTTTCATTCCACTGCCACATGTGTTTAATGTTCTTGCATTCCATTTGCATTGTTTTTTTATGCCAGTGTTATCAATCTGGTGTGATGCGGAGAATGACGAGGGACGAGGAGCAGCAGGTTCCACAACTGAAACTCTCTTTATTCAAAGAAAAACACAAAAGACATTAAATAGAAAAAAAACGGCACACTTGTGCAAAACTCGGAAAACAACAAACTGGGAGAATGGCATCAACATGGAAACGACAAGACAAGATGGAGTCACAAAGACAACGTAACATTGTAAACGATCGACCAAGACGAGAACACAGGAGGGTATATAACAAGACGGGATGGGAAACAGCTGACGAGACTTAACAAGGTAAGTGATTTGACAAGGACATGGAAGATACATAGAAGGGACCCGGATATAAACAACGTGACAAGACTGTGACAGCTAGACAGACGTGTTTGATTGTTGTACTCATGCCTTTCGTCTCATGCATGACATTGCATATACTGTAAGTAGTTCAACTTCTTAAAAACGCATTGCTATAATAATTTTAAAAGCGAAAATGCATTATGTGTGTTATGCTCTTATGGGCCTTTCACACAAAACCTTTATGCTGGAGTATTTTTTTCTTTCTTTTTTATGCTGGAGTATTTTTTGTTCATTTTTTAGAGTTTTGAGTTTTTTGCAGTGTATATTGCCCCATGTTGAGAACATTTTAAACTAGCTTTAAAACTTTTAAAAAACTCTACAGACATTTTTTTTAAATCTCACTGCCCTGCACCTAGAGATTTTAAACTGAAAATTCTTACACTTCTTATAGCTTAAATCTTCAGAAGAAATTCTATACTTTACAACGTGGTAAGGGTTAGGGATGTTTTAGAAATTACACTTTATCTTCAGAAGATTTGCTTTTCTGGTGTACATCCACTCCTTAGCCATTGATCAAGATATGAAAAGAAGTTTTCAGTCAATGAGTAATTAATATTTTATCACAGTGAATCATTTATGAATTATGCACGGCCCAGAATGCTCAGAATGTCCTAAATTGTGTCTGTCAGATGATTCACCATGTGCACCAATGTAGGCCGCAATGTAATGTCCCAACGCTAACATCACGAAAACATCACATATAGAGTGATAGATCCTCTTCAAGCTTGATAAAGAATATAATCTCAATTTCCTGTGGCCTGAAATTAGTGCATAAATTGAATGCGTTTCCGGATTTGGTCGTTATCTGGCTCCGTCTAACAGTCTCGATCACTGACTTACGTGTCTGGACTTAAAGCACACTGAGGTGGTGTTTGTGGATGAGTCATCCACCCACTGTGGGAAGATGAAAATCTCGATGCTGCAGCTCCAATACCTCAAGAGAGGGGGAGTCCCCTCTCCTATGCCCCAGAGTACTTCCTCTGCTGGCTAGCAGATGGCTACTTCAGCGAATAGACAGGGGGACCTAAGGATTACAGTGGGGGCTAACCTGCCAAGTCAGTGGGCCCCTCGCTCCTCTTGTGCATTGCAAACTGTGGAGTTTTCGGATGAAATTGCTAGTCCTTCTCATGGGGGTCCCAGGGTTTCATGCAGAGCTCCAGTAGAGGACAGGATGTCGATCGTTGAATCGGTGGGAGGGCTAGAACCCTCTAGATAAATGCCAGGGTGTGCTACCCCCTTCGGGGTTGGTAGTATTGTTGGAGTCTGACCCAGAGCAGACGGCCATACTTTCCCAGGCCGCCGAGAGCGCCAGGCTCGAGTGGAGACCTCCACTGTGTCCCGAACTCGAGGTTGGATGATTGGTATCTCTGGGTAGCCCACGCTGGTCCTCAATGTTACACTCCAGTGCCTTTCTTTCCAAAAGTGCAAGAGCAGGTAGATCCCTACGGTGATCCCATATGTGTATTATTCAACGGTATGGTTCCCCTCTTTGCAAGCCCTTGTCTTTCCCTGGCAGAAACCTGCAGTCTCTGCATGGTATTGACTTCACCCTCACTAGGCTGGATCTATTACAGAAATCTTCCATATGTGTAATTACACATGAGACCTCCCTGCAGGCTTCCATAGCATTCTCCTCTTGGGGTACGCTTTCCCAGTGTTATCCAAAATCTCACTGAGTGGATCACAAGGAACTTTTCCTGCGTTAAGCAAGTCCCATACTCGGCCCCAGCGGTGCGGGATTGGGCGTTGGAAGGGGCAGCAATAGTCCGTTTTGTAAGTCGTTCTGATGTAACGTCGAATGTTACTGACTGATAGGGAACGTTTAGGTACCCTGAAGTAGGGAATGGAGATGTTACATGTGCAAATCTCGCACACCAATGTGCATAGGCTTGTTTATTTCCACACGATGACTGGTACCTCAGGCGAGATCCCAATTTATCAGTCATTCTGACACAACATCCCTATCCCCTTCCGGGAACAATGTTTATTGGCTTTTAGTACCAATATGTTAGCCTTACTATTACCTGTAAGCTAGTGTGATCCAAAACAATGACAAAATTCACATTTAGAGGATATAAGCGTCTCTCAGTCTCTTACAGTCTCTCTCTCCTTCCAATGTGGATCAATGATTTTGATGATATCACTCTGTACTTCAGCTTCTCATCTGATTTTCTGTCCAATCAAAGAATTCTGTCCCATCTCTAGAATTGAAAGTGTCCCGCCCCCTATATTATGAAAAGACACTGAAGCTGTGAGTAAAATTCTACATGGTGTAGAAGTTTCTACATGGTGAACTGCACATAATGCACTATACAGGTGGATAGGGAATGGTTCAGACAGTGTAAATATGTTTTCCATTGTTGTGAAGTCTGGTTTCACATTAGTGTCATGTGAATCACCACAGCACACACACAGTTTGCTCCAGTCTACAGACATGACAGACTGAGACACAGAGCGGATCAAGAGTGTGAGTCAGCGCAGACCACAAGTGTATCGGACCCATTTCAATTCTGCACAGAATGCTATATTTTAAAGCAAAAACTTTATTGTTTTAATGCATTTTACCATTAATACATTTTGCTACACAGTACATAAAAAATAATCATGAAATGCTTTCACTTTCCCATCTCTAGTTTCATGTGTTAGTTTTTAGCACAGATTTGGAAGAAACATGAAAGGCCAGGGTGAGGAAATAGACAGACAAAGTTAAAGGTGGGTTGGAGAGAACAGCAGGTCTCCGGGGAGAGGAAAAGGGGGCAGAGATGTGTACGTCTGGATGGATGCTTGGCAAAGAAGAGAAGATTAGAGCAAAAAGGATGAAAAAAGCAACAACAACAGAGAAGCAACTGCATTCATTTCATTAATGGTGCCTGAGCCTCTGACCCAGGGCAAAGCCGTTGGGGTTTCAGGGCCTCAAAAAAACAATGCTTACCGACCCCATCCCTCCATCGTCACTTTGGCAGGACATCAGCGGTGGCAGTTAACCTTTTCGTCATGCCTATAGGCGGTAGAGGTTTGCTTTGAACCTCAGGATGGATGCAGACAGAAGATTTTAATTATGCCCTGATTAAACGGGAGTCTTTACACTGCAACGGCGTTTGCCCATTGCCTCCTTACTCCTCGATACTTAATCAGCAGCTGTCAGGAAGCCTGTGGATCAAAGACACAGCAATTTATCAACAGCAGCATGCCGCCTCCCTGCAGGTCAGACCCATGGGGAACCGTCCAACCCCCCTCCTCGGTTCCACACATACCATCAAAAAGATCCGCAAAAACTACAGGGGTTATTTCGGATAATGGATTCCAGTGGCACAATGAAACTGAGTGTGCCAAAAAGCTGTCATTCATGTTTGCTGAGTAAATAGCATCTCGTCAGCGGTGACAACACAATGGAAGCCCACGGATAGCGTGTTGATTGCATTAGCAAGAAAAATGGACGTGCGAACATATGCCGTAATTCGCCTGATGTATGTGCATGTGTACCTATGAGAAAGTGATGATTGCTATTCATTGTAATCTAGTGCCTTGTCCTTGACAGCCCTCTTAAGAGATTGCAGTTGAGCTCCCAGAGGGCAACTCTGAGGATGAGGATGTCTCTCTAGCTGAACGGGTGCAAATTGAATCCGCTGGCAACGATTAGCGATGGAGCAGGAATGATGTACTTCAGCCGTGTCCCTTTCCCTATGAAATGTGCCTTTGAAGTTCACCTGACACAGTCTTGTGCGACCGGGGGAATAAAATTGCTTGAATGGACTTTGAAAAAGTATACCGCTGAGCAAGAGCTTTCATGAAAAAAAGTGCACAGTGGAAACAAACATCATTTAATATTGATTCACTCTCTTCAAGGACAAACATGCCTACTGTTTAGGCTTTCGAAAGCATTTTAGGAATATTTATAAAATGTTGCACAATACATTTAAAAACCGAATGCAAGTTTTTGACAAATACTGTTCTCTGAGACAATGGCAAAGTAAGTACTTTGTGTGCAAAGTAGTGATAGAGACGATTCGGAAATCCATTACCGCTTGTATATATTTGTATATATATTCTTTTCTTTTCCTTATTTGTACACTTCAGTCTATCACCTATGCAACCAACTATTACTTAAAGCCTTTGTTTTCTTTTCTATATTTTTCCATAGAGTAAGGATTAATATTGTCTGCACGTCTCACCAGATAGAACATGTTATGTTATGGAAAGTCTCTCTGTTGATCGTTGGAGCTTGAGCCGAGTTCAGCCTTGGAGAAACTGTGTATCTGTGTGTGTGTGTTAATATGGTCTGTATCGGTGAGGTGATTAACTGGCACCATTAGGAGACGAAACGACTTGTTATTCTCGATAAGCCACATGGAAGGTCACTAACACGTCAACCATGTGATCAACGAAGATATGCTTCAGACTGTCTGCTCTTGTGTGGAAAATTACTAGTTTTGTTTATCTTTCTTTCTTTCTTAGCCAATCAGAATAATTTAACCATCATCATTGATGTAGTTAGTACCCTCTGTTAGAGTATAATTTCTGTAACAATGTTATTGTATGTGAGGCAGCCTACGAACTCCTTGTGAGACCTGCAGCTGGCTTCTACTGATGAAACTGCAAACTAAACTTCACTAACATTTCTTCTATTGACTGCACTTCTGACTCCTGCTCTTCATTCAACATATCTGGTCCCCAGGTCTTAACAAGAATTTGTTGTATGTTTGCTTAAAAAATTCATTATGGAACAGAAGTAGGGACAGATTGTTTTTCTTCAGTATTGTGAAGTATATCCGAATGAATTTTTGTTTCTTAATCTAGAAAAAGACTTGTGAGTTTAATCTGTTAATCTGCTCTTTATCATAGATTAACAGACTTTTGAGATTTTTTTTACATTACATGTATTTAATTATGTCGCTCTACAGTTCTACAAATATTTTCTATTTCTATTGATAGTTGCCATTATAATGTTGCCATTCATTTGCACAAAATTAATTTTCTCTCAGTGATGTCCATGTTACTGTTCCACCTCCTTTTAATATTGCAATGGAGCATGTTTCATTTTAAATCAAGATACAGTACTATATGATACATATTTTCCACTTTTTGAAACATCTAGGCCAGTGGTTCTTAACCTGGGTTCGATCGAACCCCAGGGGTTCGGTGAGTCAGTCTTAGGGGTTCGGTGGAGCAGTGGTCCCCAAATATGACGGCAAAACCGTGCCATTAATATACGAGCGCAAAACTGATGTTTGCGTGCACTAAATTACATCAGCGAGCGGAAAACAGAGCTACACGCGTAAATACGGGTACCCGCGAGCTCATTTTAATCACGCGCGCGTGCGCGAACATTCGCCCGCTCTCGACTGCTGTTTTTGTCAGTTGCGGGGCGGGGCTTGCTCATTTAATATGTGTCCTATGTGGCCTATGTGTTTTAAACCACACTAATAATAATCCATATTTGCTACATGTCAGGTACAGACATAGTACTGTACCATTAAAACGTTTGGGGTCAGTACGTTTTTTTAATAAATAAATACTTTAAGCAAGGATACATTGGAAATAAATTACAATTTTGTCAACCTGACAGTAAAATTAAACCCTTTAGAAAGATTAATCTCCTTTTCAGTGTCACCAATGCACAGTTTTTCTGAATCATTAAGAAAGGTATTGATCTGTTTACTGTCTTTTAAAGTTAATTCCTCAGAAATCTGAGAGAATCAACACCCCTGGTTGTTTTTCTCTCTTTGTCTGTCTTTCTATATACAACCTTTATACAAATCTTTTACATTACATTTGGTCAAAACCAAGATACTGTTGAATATTGTTTAATGGCAGCTGAAAACTGAACTTGAGCTGTCTGTAGCAGTCCTTCGAGAGAACTTTCATGTGACTGATCATGCCTTTTGGCAACAATTAATTTTTCAACGTTTTGGAGGAAGCGAGGGTGTATGATTCAGGCTCATTTTTAGTTCTCTGCGTCTCCTTGTGCCACCTGTCAGCTGAGGTCTGCCAATTACTCCTCACGGCTTCAAGACTGATGCATCCCGCAAAATTTGGATTAACAGCCAGGAAATCCATGATAAACATTTGTAAGCCAGTTGGCAGTTGTAAAGCGAAACAGAATGTCTCGATGGGTATGTAACACTCCCTTGTTTCACTTTCATGAATTAATGAGTCTGCTCTGATTGGCATAATAATCTAGTCTCTTATGATAGCACATCAGCTCTAATCTACTGCAGCTGAAAATGCCCCTGACCCAAATTTGACTTTGTCTTTCATGGCATTACAAAATGAAGATAAATAAAATTATATTTTCTATATAACGCAGAACCCAATAGGGAATATTTCATATAATGGGGGGCAAAATGACCAAGAGCACTAGTGAAAATTTTAAGTAGTTTATTATAATGGACAAAATATAAACTTAGATAAATGCTACATTTTGTATATTAATAGAATATGATTTCACATTAACACTGTAAATTGATAATACTTAACCGTATTTCAAAGTAAAAAATTACTTTTATACAGTTAATCGGTCAATAAAACGGTTGAGTAAATGATTCAATGAATCACTTATTTGGACAGTCAGTTTAGTTTCTGAATGAATCAAATGAATAGCTTATAAAACATTTCATTCATAAATGAATCAGGATTTTTTTAAATGAATCAGTTGAATCAATGATTTATTTACTCAGTGATGATGATCACTTTTTTACCTACTTTTACAAACTCTGGAAAAATCTTTACCACAGAAACATAAACATACAATATAATTGTGGCGAGCAGGGCGGGGTCGAGGGACCGTGAGAGCGTCACGAGAGCCGGTGGCGTGATTGGTAATGAGCGCCACCTGCGAAGCCACCGGTCTCTCGATTCTCACGGAGGAGCGGAGACTTAAAAGGAGGAGCGACGACAGTGAAGAGGAGAGAGGACCAGGCCTGGATGTTATGTTATGTTTTGTGTGGGCGGCGGTCGACCACGAGGGGCCGCCGCCATTACTTTCGTTTTGTATTTATGTTTTATTTTGATTATTAAAGTCTTAAAATGTCTGCCGGTTCCCGCCTCCTTCCTCCCTGAACATTTAACTCCGTTACAATAATGTTAATATATTTAAAAACGTTTGTGGGAAAAGTATAGTGAAAAAAGATAGTGAAAAATCCTCACCACAAATGCATAAAATGGCAAATAAATATGTTAATATATTAAAAGTCTAATTAAAAGTTGATTATAATTCCAAATATTATATTATAATAGGAAAATATTACATGAGAAAATGCTAAATTTTAATATTATATTAATATATTCATGAAATGTTACAATTGCATGCACATTCTGATCAAGTCAATCACTTTTCACAGTGGGCTATCATCCATTTTTTCAGCAATACCTCATTATCATGAGATTCATTAGATCCATATCCCTAGTGTCATTTGACGGGGGTGTGTCGTTGGCATAATCATATGGTGGAAGCAAGCATGCTCAATCAACTAATGATGACTAGGAGGGAAAAGACAAGGCTCATTTTGCAAGACAATTAGAGGACAGAAGCAGGACGGATGCAATCAGGATATGTGCGGGAGGCCTTGGCTTTCTGTCCCTCTTCACCTGTTTTCTGGAGGCCATATCAGCATGATATCAGTATTCAAATGACATGCAAGTACAAAAGCTTGACATAAAACATGGTGCTGTGTGTAAATCGCTTCAGTCTTTCGGTTTACGTCTCTTTATGAGTGAGAACTACACTTAATGGTCACTCAACGATGGACAAGATGGCAGAATGGGGAGAGCATTGGGATCACTCATCACTTTTTATTCAGCTGTCCAATCACAGTGGAGGAGGGGAGGGGAAAATACCACAACTATCAACCATTACATTTTGCTTTTACAACAACGTTTTAGTAATAGACATTATTCATAGCGGCGTCATCTTTTACATTTATGCATTTGCTAGACGCTTTTATTCAAAATTGCATTCAAGGAATTGAAGTTGAAATTGCATTCAAGGAATACATTGACTAATCAGTTCTTGCTTTCCCTTAGAATCAAACCCATGGCATTGCAATTGCAAGCAGCATGCTCTACTGTTCGAGACTTTTCTTAACATCTCTTCAGCAGGTTGTACTGTTAATTAATTTGATTTGGGGTTGTTCTGCTGACAAAATAATGCAAAAATGTCCTTCCAAGAAATTTCAATAGAAAAAAACTTTTGACAACTTTATACAGAGCTTTATACAGCTTTTTACAGTTTAAGTTTATCCCTCACAGTTTCACACTTGTCATGGTATGATTCAACAAGGTGCTGGAAGCATTCTTTAGAAATGTTGGCCATATTGATAGGATAGCATCTTGCAGTTGATGGAGATTTGTGGGATGCACATCCAGGGCACGAAGCTCCCGTTCCACCACATCCCAAAGATGCTCTATTGGGTTGAGATCTGTTGACTGTGGGGCCATTTTAGTGCAGTGAACTCATTGTCATGTTCAAGAAACCAATTTGAAATGATTCAAGCTTTGTGACATGGTGCATTATCCTGCTGGAAGTAGCCATCAGAGGATGGGTACATGGTGGTCATAAAGAGATGGACATGGTCAGAAACAATGCTCAGGTAGGCCGTGGCATTTAAACAATGCCGACAGCAATGTCATGGACAGGTGTGGGCTATTCCTTCATTATTTCTTCATCAATTAAACAGGTAAAAGGTCTGGAGTTGATTCTAAGTGTGGTATTTGCATTTGGAATATTTTGCTGTGAACCTACATCATGCATTCAAAGGAGCTCTCCATGCAAGTAAAACAGGCCATCATTAGGCTTAAAAAACTAAATAAATCCATTTGAGAGATAACAGGAATATTAGTAGTGGCCAAATCAACAGTTTGGTACATTCTGAGAAAAAAAGAATCCACTGGTGAGCTCAGCAACATAAAAAGGCCTGGACGTCCACGAAAGACAACAGTGGTAGATGATCGCAGGATCCTCTCCATGGTAAAGAAAAACCCATTCACAACATCCAGCCAAGTGAAGGACACTCTCCAGGAGGAAAGCGTGTCATTGTCAAAGTCTACAATCAAGAGAAGACTTCACGAGAACAAATACAGAGGGTTCACCACAAGGTGCAAACCATTCATAAGCATCAATAATAAAAAGGCCATATTAGACTTTGCCAAAAAGCATCTAAAAAAGCCTGACTAGTTCTGGAAAAGCATTCTTTGGACGGATGAAACTAAGATCAACCTGTACCAAAATAACGGGGAGAAAAAAGTGTGGAGAACGCTTGGAACAGCTCATGATCCAAAGAATACAACATCTTCTGTAAAACATGGTGAAGGCAGTGTGATGGCATAGGCATACATGGCTTCCAGTGGCACTGGATCACTGGTGTTTATTGATGATGTAACAGAAGACAGAAGCAGCCAGATGAATTCTGAAGTGTACAGGAATATACTGTCTTCCCAGATTAAGCCAAATGCAGCAAAGTTGGTTGTACGACGCTTCACGGTACCGATGGACAATGATCCAAAACACACTGCAAAAGCAACCCAAGAGTTTAAGGAAAAGAAGTGGAATATTCTGCAATGGCCGAGTCAATCACCTGATCTCAACCCGATCAAGCATGCATTTCACTTGCTGAAGGTAAAACTAAAGGCAGAAAGACCTATGAACAAACAACAGCTGCAGTTAAAGCCTGGCAAAGCATCACAAAGCAGGATGACCTATCCTTTGGCGATGTCCATGAGTTCCAGACTTCAGGCAGTCATTGCCTGCAAAGGATTCTCAACAAAATATTAAAAATTAACATTTTATTTATGATTATATTAAGTCTGGTGGTATACAGACCCAAAAGTATGAAAATCGTGCCTGTGTCCAAATACATATGGACCTAATTGTATGTTTATACATAAAATTTTACACATTTTACATATCACACCCGCGAGCTATATAAGGATGCAAAAGATATGCGTCTGCGGATTATATGCGGGAAAAAACGGTATATAATCTCATTGACGGTGAGCGGAAGTAGAAAAAGTAAGCAGCGAATAAGGTTTCCTAATGTAGTGATCGGTTGGAAAACGTCTCCGTTTACTATCGTAACCTCGGTTATTTTTCCATATTCCGTTTAGAGAAGTGTGAAAGAAATATTCTGACGCAATTGTTGCGCTTATGCTGTTTATACTGTATGTCTGCCAGATCCGCATCGCTCTACAATTGGCCAGTTGTCAACTGGCGTTATCCTATAAGGTTTCAGAAATTACGTGAAGGGGAGGAGTTCCCAAACGCATTTCATTGCAACATCTCGTTCCCACTCCAAAGTTAACGCACTACTGCACTTCTCTTTTTTAATTCGGTAAAAACATAACGTCCACGTAAGCGGCAGCTGATCTTGGCAGGATACACGTAAAATTCTGTATTTTTTTCCGTAGACAAAAAGGTCTCCGTGGGCCGGATGAGAGGGCCGTAGTTTGGGGACCCCTGGTGGTCTTCCGTAGGTCAAAGTTCTTCACAGGTTTGAATACAAAAACATTTAAGGAAAAATGCTGCATATACTAATGTTATATTAAAAACCCAAAATGTAACACACTTGTTGGTAAAAGCAGCATACTCGAAAAGCTAGTTAAGTTAGTTGTGTGGACTACTTACTACCCAACAGAACAAGAAAGACCTGATATGTCTTTGAAGCTCCAATAATGTCTATGATGACACTTTAGATGGATTTTATCTATAGTGCATTCCGATGTAGATTACAGTGTTCAGACTGTCTCACTATAATCAATCTGCCAATCAAGCAATTCATTTAGACCCTTCCTAAAGTACTTTTAAATAAAGGCAGTGTGCCCTCCCTAATAACATACAAAATGTTTTTTTTAAAACTATAAACAACACATAAAATCCAAGATGCAATATCAGTCTACCAGAAAACTGCTCATTATAGCTTTTACAAAAACCAAAGGAAATGTGTTAGCTTGCTTACCGCAAAGCTAAACAACAATATCTCAGTTTTACCCAGACTTCCCAATTCCCTGCGGTTGCCATCAGAGCAGCGTGTTTTTTTGTATCCAGCAAGTGGTTGGTGTAGATAATGACATGTTTTCAGGGGACCGGACCAGAGGCCATCTGCACCGATAAGTCTACTATAAAGGGATTTCTGGAAAGTCTCCTGTTGTGTTGCACGCTATTTCAAACGGTCATATTAGCAGAGTTATTAACGTGACATTGACTGCTCAAGGCCAAACTTATTGATCCACTGATGGCTTGGATATAGCAGAGGGTGCGTACCAAATCTCAAACTGAAAATCCATTTTTCATACCGGATATTATATTGCTGTGATGCCTAAACTCACTTTTTGATCAATATTTTATCTACAAAAAAAATGCATTTATCAGTCAAATAAAAAAATATAATTCTTAATATAATATTAAGACAAAACTATCTGAAAGTAGCTTAGCTTGTTATTTGTATGCTTCGTAAATCCTTAATTTTAGTTTTTGGTGACCTATCTCTTATAATCCACAAAGGGAATTTTTATTTTTTATTTATTTACACTAAATATTTTAGAATTGTAATATTGAAATGTATCGGTTATTTATCAGTAAAATATAATGTAACAGTCACAGTCAGTGGCTGTAAAGATGCATATGCGAATGAGATACTGAAACAGGTCTTTAATCCAATAATCAAAACATAAAACTGGAGAATGACAAAGAGGGACACCAACCACGAACACTGTAATGTAAGACAAGGAACAAACTTAAACTAAAGGCTTTCCGAGGACAAGCAACGTAGCAAACTAGATAATTAAAGAAACATCTGAACTGAGGACGCAAATCAATCTGGAAACGTAGTGCCAAACAAGCAGAGAACAGAGGAGAACTGAACTAAATTACAGACTACAAAATTAACAAAAAGAATCAGACATGAACAGATAAAATAACACAAATAATAAACAAACTCAAAACGTGACAAAAACATAAAATGGCTATATGTGTAAAGATACGTGGAAGGATGAGCGAGGACCCAATCGCAGGGGGAAGGTTTCTTTACTGAAACCTAAAAAACAAAAAAAGACTCAAACATAACCACCCCGAGGGGGGAAACAGACAAGGACTCGACTAGGATTCACTAGAATTTAACTAGGACTCGACTAGACATCTGGACAGACGACAATGAAACAGCACAGGACAGCAAACACAAGGGAATTAAATACACACAGGAGGAAGGGAAACAGCTGGGACAAATCAAACTAATGACAAGGAAACAAGGAGGGATGAGAACACAAAGACTAGACACGAACACGCAGCCAATGCGGAAGCACATCGCTGCATGTTCACATTAGACAAAAGACGACACGCAGCTGGTGACAACCAAACACCAAAACACAACATGAAAGCAAGTGGCCAAAGTAAACACGAACCGCGTGAAGAGCTTGAAACCGCACCCACTCACATAACGTAGAGTGCGCGAGAACGAGCAACCACTCGTCTCACACGCTCATGACAAGGACGAACACACGGGTCATGAATGTCTGAACCTCAACACAAAACCAAGACCTAACAGGACCATCTGGGGATCGGTCACTATAACCCGCACACAAGACATAACACAGACAAGAGTGCACGCGACTCGATCACTCGAAGCCGCGCACACACACACAAAACTCGAGACATTACGGTAGTGTCAGAGCTCTGCCACAACAACAAGAAATTACTAGACCGAATGTGGCAGAGCCCTGACAATATAGGTAAATTCCATGTTGGGTAAGTTACTAAGTATTTAATCACTAGCGACTAATTACACCTTTAACAGTGCAATTGTCATAGATATGTTTAGCTTCATTGTGTTTTGGTTTAGTTCTGTTCCTGATTCTTGTGTTTCCATGTTATGTACCTGTCTATAGTTCTGTTGATTAACCTTCTAATGTATTTAAGCCCTTAGTTCTCAATGCTTTGTCTTCTGCTAATATTGTGTTCCGTGTAGTGCTATTTGGTTCATATTTATAAAAAAATAGGTCATTGTTAATTTTATTTCTCTCTCTGGTGGATTATTATCTACACACATATGGTACATATGCTAGACCTAGGGTTGATTTTTTGTCAAATTGTTTTGACTTACCTGCTATGCGGTTCCTTTTGCTTGAGACAAGAACTTTTTAATTGTTCTTCAGAGGGATTTCGCCATGTTTGTGGAGTGCGTGCTGGTGAACAACGATTTGCCGTTCACTTTCTGCCATTCTGGGGAGGCATTACCAGCTCCACACCGGACCCAGAGCTCAGCCAACCACACACTGGACAGAGGATATGCTAGGATTGAGCCCAAGCCTGCGTCAATGCCTATGCCAGAGCAGAAGGCTAAGCTAACCATCGCCAACGCCTGAGTCCAAAGGAGAGTCTGACTAGGTGCGTGTGCCAGCAACATCATCCATCTCAGTTGGTATGTTCGTGGAGTACAAGGGGATGGATTGGAGTCCCACTCATACTGCTGCTGAGAGTGAAATTTGTCTGGCAAATCTTTGTCTATTTTTTGATTAAGGAAATGGAAGAGATTATTCCCTGTAGTTGCCTGGTCCCGCCAAGTTCCAAGCGTAATTAATTCTTAATTTTATTCATTTTGTTTTTAGTCCTACAAATAACCATACTTTGGATCTGGGTTAACCTCTGGGTGTTATAGTTTTAATGTGGATATCGAAGACGCTTCTTTTTCGGACCACAGACCAGATGTTTTTAATATTGTGGCTTCTCTATATTCTTAATATTCCTCTTTAAACTGTAAGCCACTTGGCCGGTGCATCCATTTCATAAAACCTTCAACAGCCAGTGAGTTTTCAAAGGCTTAAACATTATCTCCAGTACTGTCTCAGTCAGGGTCCCTATCTTCTGGTCTGGGATCAATTCTGGTCTGGGTCAATTCCCTAAAATCCCATGGACACTTGTACTCCTTTTAAAATCTCAGGAGCAAAATTCAACCACATCCATGGTTACATAACGATAATCTCTAACAAGTGTAGAGAAAAGCAGAGAGGCAGTGAAAGTTTTCTTATGACATATTGAAAAATGCTGTGATTAAACATCAGAAGGTAGTTAAAGCTGCAAAGATAAAATATTTCTCTGATCTTATTAATAAGAATCTTAATAATCCTTAAGCGTTATTTAAGACAATAGACAGTTTTAAATCCTGGAACAGCTACAGGTCTTGATATTACTCAGGAGTTCTTCATTAACAAAATTGATGCCCTCAGAGCAATTATTTAACTTTGGACATTATTCATGATTACATCTCCCTATCCAAATTAGTACATTATTTAAGTGAGTATAAACTGATATCATTATCCGGTTTGGTGGATTTAGTCTGCCATTTAAAGCCTACTCAGTGTTTTTTGGATATTGTTCCCACACGTTGTTACGTGTAGTTGCTGGTGTGGGATGCGGAGCAAACGAGTAGACTAGAAGGCCAACCAAAAATACTTTATTTACAAAACGAAAATGCTATAGAAAACAAAAGGTGGCACTCATGTGCAAAACGGAAAACTAGAAGAACCAGGAAACCACGGCGCTAACATCCACACATTCGTACACAACGCGACATAAGGTTAACAAGAGACAAAGACATGAGAACACAGGAGGGTATATATTGACAAACACGGGATTAGGAACAGCTGACGAGACTTGGGCAGTGATTAGCCACAGACAAAAGCCTGCAGGACCTGGAAGATACATAAAGGGACCTGGAAGGGAACAACACAGGACAAGACCGTGACACACGTCTTCTTATTCAAGTTATTGGACGTGATTGGTTCATTCAAGTGGTGTCAATGTAATCCTGCTTCAAGCAAACCCCTTTTAAAAAGAAAGAAAGAAAAAAGCCAAAGGATATAAAGAACTATTGTCAAATTTAAAATGTATCTTTCTTATCAAAAATTCTAGACAATAATGTCTTTTAGCAGCTTTCCACTAATCTGAATGGAAATGTTTTTTTTATATATTCCAGTCAGGATTTAGGGCTCAACACAGTACAGAGTCAGACCTTCTCAAAGTGTCTAATGATCCGTTTCTGGACGTCTATTCAGAAAAGTGTGCAATTTTGGCTTGACAGCCGCATTTGACACTATGGTGCATTATTTTCTTCTGACGCGTTTAAGACTTTGTGCAGGGATTTAAGGAAATGCTCTTAATTGAATTGCCCTTTTTTTCTGTGAAATTAGGAAATTTGTCATCCCCATCCACTTAATGAAATACAGAGTTTCTCAAGGATCAATATTGAGTCCAGTCTTATTTTCCATCTACATGCTTCATTTGGCCGATATTTGTCAGAAACAATATATATTATCATATTTATGCTGATAACACTCAGCTTTATCTCCCTCTAAAAGTGGGGAAAAATTTGGTTCTACAGTCCATATTTGTTTATTTGAATAATACTGTATTAAAGATTGGACGGCTTCCAATTTGTTTCCACCTGAATGACTGAAATGATAGTATTTGTCTCTCTAAGTTCAACCAAACCTATGATAGGAAATATGCAAGTATATCAGCAATATTAGCATCCCCACTGGCCTCCAGTAAAATGTAGAATCCAGCATGATATTTTATTATTTGTTTTTAAGGGTTTTAATGGATTGGCACTCAGCTATATTAGTGAACTTGTTCTGCAACATACACTGGGAAAAACAAGGAAAATGTCACAAACAAGTACAAATATCACATAAGAAATTAAGTAAACTCTACTTTAATAAGTTTAGAAAAATTAACAAAGAAAATAAGTAACTTTGAGTAATTTTGAAGATTCCTTGGAAACATATATGTCACGGTTCCGTGGCACTGCTCTCTCTCCTGTGTGTTTGTCTCGTTAGCGTCTGCCCCGCCTCCTTGTTTCCCATAATCATTCCCAGCTGTCTCTCATCACTACCTTCCCTCATGTGTCATATATATATATAGCCCTCAGTGTTTGCTGTCCAGCGTCGCGTCGTTAGCTTCCATGTCCTTGTTCCTGTGTGTTGTGGTCTCCGATCTCCCGGTTAGTTCATGTCATTTGAGTCTTTTGTTATTCTGTTTAAGTTATTGTTTTCCCCCTCGTGGGTGTTTCTTTTGAGAGTTTGTTCCTTTGTTGTCATAATAAATCTCCTTCACCTATGCATCTTGAGTCCTCCCTTTATGTATCGTGACAATATAACACTGCATTAAACTACTTTTAAAGTGTAAATATTAATAATACATTAGATCTTATGTAGACACCACATCTACATAATAGATAATTACTAATTATTCTCTCTAAAAAGTATTGCATTAATTATTACTAATTGCTTTCTAAATCCCATATTCAACCAGTTGAACAATACAAGAATAGACACGAAACAGCTCTTTTAATTACTTCAAATAAAAAATATAAAACTGCACAGATTATTCTCGAACGGACAAAAATAATTTAAAGTTTTCATTAAAAACATATTTTAACATTTAACATTAAATGCAGTACTTATATAGAATTATTCTATAGTATTTAATTCAATTACATCAGAAGTCATTAATTAAATTATAGAAAAATGAAGAGTAAACTTTATTTTAAGGTGTCCTTGTTACAATGTAATTATACATTTAAGTACTTTAATAATAATTAACTACATGTACTTACTGGGTTAGGGAAGGGTTACGATTCGATTGAGGGTTAGTTGTATGCAATTACGCAAAATTTACTGTTATTATTATGCAAGTACCATAACATAAAGTACACTGTAAAATAAAGTGTTACCATAACCCCTTTCTTTACATTTTCCAGGTAATTAAATGACTGTAATTACTTAGTAATGAAGTACACCCAACACTGATCATTGTGTACTTTTATTATGCATTTTATAAACTCCCTTTTTACCTCTCAAAATCGTCACAGTGGGTTAGATTATGCAGAAAGCAGAAGTTTTGTCTTTGACTGAAACAGAGAAACACAGCAATGAACAGAGAGAGAAATAGAAATGTATATGTCTCTTTTTATCTAATGTGTCGAAAATAGTCTGCATGTTGTTTGTCAGCGAGACGGGAGCAGTTGCTTCGACAGAATACAGGGTTCAATAATTGCCTCATACATGCAGAGCTCAAATACATTTAAAGTTTTGTCAACAATTTGCCACACCAACTACAACTTTATTCAAAGTAGAAAGTATTGAGATGTTACGCAATACAAAATGCGCTATATGCTAAAAAAGGGAGCTTTTGAAGAAGGGCTGGCACACAATCAGAAAGTAAAATCTTTTATTTCCCATATTATATTTTACATTATTTTACAGAGTAATATAAAGCAATAAGCCCCAAGAAGTTGATTCTTTCTCTAATCTCATATGTTCAATATGATTTTAGATGTAATTTAAGTGATCTGGGATTATTCATTCTCAAATATGGTTTTCAGGGAACCTTTGAAGCGGCGTAAGTCAATTGGTTTCCCTCATCTGATATATCTAGGTGCCTTTGAAATTCACTACAAAATTATGGGTCAAAGGCCACAAAATAATGAAAAATACAGCAAAGTTTTATATCTGGAATGAATGCAGATTCCTTGGCTTAATTAAAGTTGGGAATTTCAAGTCAACAGATGTTGATGTTAGCTGGTGCTTTAAGCTTTTAAGAGTAAGTGCTCTTCATCTATTAATAATTCAAATAGCAGTTTTAAATCAACCACGCAAATATTAATACCTCTGATTTGTTGTCACCCTCCGGCTTTTAAGTACATCGGCAGATGGACCAATAAATTCAAGTTATGAAAGTTTGAAGAATTTCAATGTCGATTAAAAGTCATGACGGTCTTGTCAATAGTCACCAAATGGCTGTCAAAATCCTTTGAGGACTGTCAATCAAGCTTGAGGACTGTCTGGATGGGCTGACACAGACCAAAAAACGAGGTTTTATGCCGGGGCAATGTAAAAATGTTCAGATTTTTGCCCTACTTCTCAACTCATTTCATGCTTATGCAAATAACCCTAGATATTCTCCCTAGAACTTTTTTGGTGTAGCGTGTGTCGATTGTGATAACCTTAAATAGGTACTGACGGTGGACTAGAGGGTCTGTTTTGAGCTACAAATCTGTGAAAAAAATGTGACCTGGTAGGTAGCTGCTTATTATTACTATATTTAGACAATATGTTAATAAGGTCTGACTTTCAAGTCAATCCAGGATATGGGCCAAGTGGTATTTATAGCTTGTAAATTAACCCATTAACATTTTGTTGTGATGAAAAAACTGTAGTATCCCAAGAAGCTTCTACATATAAGGAGAAATGTCTTTAATGACTGCATACTACTTTAGTGTTTATTATTATTATTTTTTCCATTCATTTATATGTATATGAACGGTTTAATTCATAAAATGTAATTAAAATACAAAAGTAAATTAATAATTCATTATTATAATTAAAACCAAATCCATAATATTATCCCATGGCGAAACCCCTAAAAGGTTCTGTGTATGAAGTGCCTGACAGAACCCTTTAAAATTCTATATAGAATCTTTTCTTCTAAAAGTGCAAAAAATAGTCAAATGTATAAAGCTAACTCAAGACTGACTTTGCTTTTATATTATAACTAACTAAAGTTACGCCTCTGGGGAAAACCAGTGCGAAATGTAAACTCTCTAACCGAATTTGCAGACGAAAAAAGTCTGCTAGGGATGAAACAGACTTTGTATTTGCTTTTCTCAGTTGCATATATCTGCCCTCCGAGGCACACAGAGAGATGTAGTGGTATCTCAGAATAGCTGTTGAGGCACAAGACAATAATATTCGAGAGCCGAACCGTTGAGAAATGCGTGAACTGTCGAGAGATGCTTTTCAGCTTTCCCTGAAACTCAACAACCTGATACAGTGGCGCTGCAAACAGCTGTGTCCTATTTATGCGTCCAATTATGTGTCTTGTGTTTGAAACTCCAAAATAGCTCAATATACTTTTGCAGTTCATTGCTTCTGTTACCAAAGAGTGTGATAACAGTATATTTTTTGGTCCACATGATGCTTGACAGAGAGTGACAACAAATCATTCTGTTATGGGATCTTTCAGCTCTGCAGTGGGTTTAGTCTGAATTCAATTAGCTTTGAAATGAAAGGCTGATTGGGTTCAAATCCACCAAACCCATCTTTAATGGGCAGTCACACTGTTGGAAGGAGAAATATTTTTCATAACCCAGTGAGTCTGAAATCACTTCAGGTTCTGAGAAACAAGGCTTCAATTGCACACATGCATCAGCAGCCCATTAACTAAGAGTGGGTGTATTACAGCACAGCTGAGATCTTCCTGAAGTGATTGATCTGAAGCAATCCCGCAGTCTGGTTCTTGGATCCGAAATGCTCCAAAAGTCAACCTAAGCTCACTGGGAAAAATGTATACCTACATTTTTCCAAAACTCCAATTGCCAGTGCCAAGGTTCTGTCACAAGAACACTGGAAACGAGACAGAACCGTGACAGCTGGTGAATAACAACTCAACGTTCACCGTTGACCAGACAGAGGATGACACCAGCCCTACTCCCCAACTAGAGACCAGCCTACCACCACCGAGTACAATCGACGAGAGGACGTCACCAGAGCCCATCACAGACCGTGGGGACCACACTGGCGTGAGTGACGAGCCCAAACCGAGACAGATGTTAAAGAGAGTCATCATCCTGGAAACGGACCCACAGCAGATGTTTGACCAGGTGCGTGAGTCGGCAACGCCATCCGTCGACAAAGGGGGATTAGTGGAGCTTGAGTGCCGGGAGGACACCCCCGACCATGACCTCACTACGGTGAGGGACTATCACTGGACACATTTTTGGACTGTATGAACTACTGTCCCCTTTGTTTTCCCCACTGGTCCCATTCAGCCATAAACTGTCTCCCCCCTGGTTCTGTCTAGCCATGAACAGCCTGTTATGTCTTCTGTCTCTTGTGTTTTCCCACCCAGCCTCCCTCTCCCACCTCCTCATACAGTCCAGCACTCGGTCCCGCCTCTGCCGATTTCTGACGCCCTATCACCGACTCCCATCAACACCTGGAATCTGACTCGTGTCGCCGGTCCACCAGCCTTGCCAGGCACAGAGGTCCCCTGGGAGGCGGGTTCCGCCTCCTCCCTGCCTCGGCTCCACTGAAGACCTTCGACCATATGGCTCCACTGCGCTCCTCACTGGCTCCACCTCGCCCCCTCCATCGACTCCGTCTGGCTCCTCCTTCCACCCCCCCCCCGGCTTCACCTCTGTCCTCAGTTTCTCTGGTTCCACACTCCAGCAGTCTCACCTCAGCTCCATCTGGACCTCCTGCCTTGGCATCTTCCAAGTTGGTTCCCCAGGGCTCCGTCCACCACCTGGCTCCTCCCACCCTCCACTTTTTTTTCCATGTCCTGTTCTGTTGTCCTCCTCCTTGTCCCCCTCCCTACCTCCACTGTTGTCCCAGTGTAGGTAGGCGAGGGGGGAGCTACTGTCACGGTCATATTGTGTTGCATCTCACTTCCTCACCTGTTGCGTCAATCACTCCCCCCTTGTTAGTCTCGCCACCTGTTCTCCATAATCCTGTGCATATATGTCCTGTGTGTCTCTCTGTCTTGGTCTGTCATATTCTTTAATGTGCCGTGTTATCCCATGTACCACAACCCTGTGTTTAATAAAGTATATGTTTCTGATTTCTCATCTCCGCACTTCCCTGTAACACATACTGCGTGACAGGCAGAAAGTCATCTGTTGACTGTGAAACATATTACACTTTAATTATAAGCATTTATGGTGAAATTCATTTTCCATGATCATTTTAATTCTGCATGTGCAGCTCAGCAAAAATAAAACCTGTCTGTATTGTAGAAGTATACCCATCACGTATACTGTGGCCTCTTGGACTATAAAATTAGAGTCACTCAATCCTTGACAAGTGGAAATTCTAATAGAATATAAATCAGAAGTGGCACGGAAAGGGGTGAGACTCAATCGCACCACAGGACACTGACTGAGCATCCCACCTCAAATGAATTCCTTGGGTATCTCCTGGCTCCTGCTTGGTAAATAGACAACAGTAAAACACAGCCAGAAAATCAGACTATGAGGCAATGGGCACATTAGCATCACAGAGAGTTTAAGTGATTATAAATGGCTCATGGTGCAATGCAAGAGAGAATACTTAATGCACAGCCCTCAAGATTGTGCCCAACAAGGTTTAAAACTCGGTTAAGGGCAGTAATGAAGTATTGCCTCAGTCAGGAATAAGTGTGGTTTAGAATAAAATGAGCTTCAGTGATACTAATATTATCTGTTTGATGCCTCTGAGCATTTGCTATTGTTTTGTAGAGCGGGATATGTTCTCTCTCTTGGGACTCTCTGTATTTGTCTGTTTAGCCTGCAGCCTTCTGAATATTTTAGACAGTTTGTTGCTTTGTTTATTTAAGAATGTACTTATTTTTTATTTATCCTCTCGCTAATGATCTCAATAAACCAACAACTTGAGACTGTAATTTATATTCAAGGTTAAAAGAAGAATTTGGTCAATTAAGTATGAAAGATTAATAACACACATAATTCTATTCAACCCCCAACTGTCAAACTGTCAAGTCCATGTGCTTCAACAAACACATAACACAGACCAGGGAGGAGAACGGGGTCAGTTCTGTTGCTTCGCTTCCATTCATAAATCCCTTCCTGTGGATTGAATGATCAATTGAATGCAAACTTAAGAATCTCATTGCAAGTAGTAGGTCATCCAGGGACATTTAGTCGACTTATTTTCAAATATTACGTATTCGGGCATGCCACTCTTTTGACGTACGGTTTTTCCCACTTTGTCTAGTTGCATTCAGAGTTAAGACTGCGTTTTCAAGTGTTCCTGTTTCCATCGTATTACCTTTGTTACCCCGAGTTCCTGTCTACAACTTTTTCTCAAGTGCTCCCAGTGTTTGGCATTACCTGGATACTTGCCTATAAGACGACAAGGTATATGCATTCCCAGTTCCCCATCTTCACGTCTATGATCTGTCATCAGCACCTGCAAATGACTCCAAAACTTTTATGTACAGTAATACAGTAATACCTCGAGATACGAGCATCCCAACATACGAGTATTCTAAGATACGAGCAAGCCTTCGGGCAGATTTTTGCTTCTAGACACGAGTAAATATTTGAGATATGAGCACGGATACCGACGCCAATGCCGACGCACTTTCACTTCACGTGTTCGCTGACTTCTGTATGCTCCGCCCGTGAGTAGCTGATTTTCTCTCTACTTTGTGCATTATTCTACGTGGAGAAGATTCTGTTGTTGTGGATAAAGAAGCAGATGTCCGTCGATAGACCTTTTGTTAAAAGGTCTGCGCCAAGTGAAAGTGAGGGTAGTCAGGCGAAAAAAATTAAGAAAAGTGATCAAAAGTAAAGAATACAAAGCGGAAAAAAATCTAAACAATAATATAAAATAGAAAAGTAAAACAAACAAACCGTAAGCTAAGTTATGTTAATTTAAGTTATGTAGTGTTCGTGTAAGGTATGATATGGAATCAAGTGTCTCCGTACCAACCCCCTCCCTCCCTCCTCTGCACCTGCTGCTACTGTCTGTAAAAACGTATAATTAAAACCACATTTTATTTAATATCACACATGTATCACACTGTATACATGTACTATAATTGCGTGTGTGTGTGTATACCAAAAATTTTTTTTACGGGTTTGGAACGGATTAATTTGTTTTGCATTATTTCTTATGGGAAAACATGATTCGAGATACAAACAATTTGAGTTACGAGCTCCGCCCTTGAACGGATTATGCTCCTATCTAGAGGTATTACTGTACCTCGGTTTACGAGTGACTTTGTATACGAGAAAATCGGTGTATGAGCATGGAAAGTCAAATCAGTATACGAGCATTGTATCGGAGTGCGAGAAAAATTTCCCTCGCCCATGCGCATTTTTTGTGGAAAAGTCTTAACGTTCAGCATTTTTGCACACATTTTTACTGGAAACATCCTAACGACAGCCTCTCACAAAGCAGTCAAGCGGTCCCCCCGCCTTAACCTCAACCCCTTTATCACCCCTTAACTCATTCATTCTCTCAGGGTCGCTCGGTTTGGTTGCATCATTCACCACAGTGATACTTTTATAAGTGATTTACCTTGTGTTGTTAACATTCATTGTGATCGCTATTTTTCACGTAGTGAAATATATATGTACAGTACAGCATATAGACAATGGCCCTCAAGATGAGTAAGAAAGATGGTACGAAAAAGGAGATAACTATAGAATTAAAAAAAGAAATTATCGATAAGCATGAACGAGGTACACATGTTTCAGAGCTGGCAAAGTTTTCCAACCGTTTGACGTCCACAATCTGTACGATATTAAAATGAAAGTTGTGAAAGGTGTATTGGCAGTGACGAAACAACGGCCACGGTAAAGTGCTTGTTACAGTAAATTGTCAAGCATTTTTAGAGTTTAATTGTCAATTATTTGTCATTTTGAATTATTAATTAGTATTTATATGAGATGTTAATGGTTATTATTTTAATTGTAATTAATAGGGTAAAAACCTTTTTTTTTTGTTGCATTTATGGTCGTGTGGAATGAATAGAGTGATTTTAATTGCATTCTTATGGGGACAATTTTTTTGGTGTACGAGAATCTAATGTTACGAGCCAGCTCTTGGAACGAATTAAACTCGTTAACCGAGGTATTACTGTACATATATTAAAAAGTTTATGTTTTTGCCATATGGAAAGAAAACCATGAAAAGCTGTGGCTGAAAAAGCACAACCACGTGCAGTGCTTTTAGAACTAGTTCTGCTATAACTTAAAATGACACCGAGAGCTGCGTGTAGAGATAATTTGAATTCATTTATACACTGGTATTCCAACTAATCCACTTCATGAAAATTTCATGTCCCTTGATGTTATCGCTGCTCCTCAGATGTCATGCCACACTCCTGTTTGAAGCACTGTTGTTTATGCCTCAGAATGAGGATGAAAGAACATTTGTGCAAATGAATTTAATTTATTAAAGTTTCTCAATTTGACTATTTTAATAATACCCGTGATGGTCAAGTCTGAACAACACAAATATGTTCCAATTGATGTCCTTTCACCAAGGGCCATATGGTGGAGTATGATTGGGATTTTTTGTTTCTATCGCAATGAGGTATGCAGGGTTTTAATCCTTCAACTGATTTCAAACAAAATTAAACTCATTTTAGTTGATGAAAGTCTCAGCTGGTTTCTCTCTTTTTTCTTTTTCTTTTTACAATTTGCAGGAGCAACAAGTAAAACTTAAGGCGTTTGTAATGCAAAAGAGAATCAATTAGGACTAAACCAACTGAGATTAGGAATGTATCCTTGTGACCAGAGCTAAATTAATAAGACAACACTTAGTTGTTCCACAGAGCTGCTTGCAATCATATTGCGTGGTCAAAAGAATCCAAAGTTGTTTGGGAAAAAGAGGAAAAAAGGCACAACACAGCAACATCAAAAGAAGAAAATACGGTCAGAGACCCGACCTCAGAATGATTGAGATGTTTTGGCATGACCTCAAAAGGGCAATTCACACCAGACATTACAATAATATCACTGAACTGTAAGATGCTGACTGTTTTGCAGTTCTCATATGCAATTACAGGAAACATTTGGGGGTGTAGGTTACAGTTGCTACCGAAGGAGGTCAACCAGTTATAAATTCCAAGGGTCCACATACTTTTCCCATCACGCCCTGAGAATGTTTACATGTTTTCTTCAATACAGACATGAAAAAGTATCATGTTTTTCTCTTGCTCAGGAGCAGATCAAATGTAATGGTCATTCCAAATGGTCCACATACTTTTCTGCTTTTCCTCTTAAGATCTTCTTACTGCTACCGAACGAGGTCAACCAGTTATAAAATCCAAGGGTCCACATACTTTTCTGTTTACATGGTTTCTTCAATATAGGCATGAAAGAGAACACTTTTTTTCCCTTGCTGAAGATCAGATCAAATTCAAAGGGTCCACATACTTTTTCTGCAGACATTTAAATTCACTGGTCATCCTCTTAAGACCTGCTGCTACCGAAGGAGGTCAACCAGTTATGAAATACAAGGGTTCACATACTTTTTCAATGCGCACTGCGACTGTATATGCTGTGTTCGATATAAACATGAAAGCATTTCAAAGTTTTTTTTTCTCTTGCTGAAGATCAGATCAAATGTAATTATCAATCCAAATGTAATCATTAATCCAATCCACATACTTTTTCTGCAGATGTTCAGATTCACTGCTATTCTTCTTAAGACTTTCTTACACAAAATTGCATCATTTCCATGACCAAGTCGTATCTGTGCCACCCACGGTTTATAACTGAAGCCTAGAGATGCAGAAGATTTCACAGCCTGAAAGCTTCTAGCAACAGGTTATAATGGCAAAGAGGGAAACTTTTGATTTAGAGTTACATCAAGAATTGCAAGTAGTCAAGCAAGATCTAAATTGTTTTTGTAATTGCTCATCAATTCGTTTCTTTCATTTAGGTTTCATCTATTGGTGATGACAACTGCAACCTACCCAACTCAACATCTAGGGCACTTCAAGTGGTTTCAGACCAATTTTAACCCCATAAAAGGTCCCCTAATAAACAATTCTTGGATTCAAACCAGTCTATTTGTGGTCTCATTGATTTGTGTAATGTAAAAGCAAAGATGTACCACAAACATACCTCAAACTCGCCATCTGACTACGCAATCTTCTGTCATAAAAGAAATCAACAAACATACAATGACAATAACCATACAATGACTGCAAAGAAAACTACATAAAATGATAACTGTCCTCAGCACATACTGCATATTTACTTTTTCATATTCAAAATATGAAGGATGCAAATATCAAGTAAAAAAACAAAAACAAAAAAGAAAATCCAGGAAATTATGGTAGAAGTACAAGGGACATGACAAAGTGGGGAGCTTGGTGCAATTAAAGATTCATGTCCTTTCTAGACCGACCTAGATGGGATTCTGGGAGCAAGTCCTTGTGTTAATCTGACAGATGTTGTCAAGAGAAGAAAAAATTTATTTGCAAAGAGATAAAGAAGAGTGTTTTACACACCATTCGATATCCACACTCATCCATGTGTTTAAACAGTAACCCAATATAAATTATAGTGATTAACCTCAGTTTCAGTTGTGGAAAATGGCCAAAACTACTTGTTGAAATGGATCAATAGTCAACACTGGTTTGGGATCCTCGAGTCTAAAGCGTGACTGCAACGTTTTTTTTCACTGTTAGAGGAACGTTTTCTGTCACTAGTGAGGTCCCAGCTGACCGCAAAAATACACAGATGTGTCTCTTCTCATCCTTCTGCTTCACAACAAATCAGTGTCTAAAGTCCAGGTTTTCCACCAGATGCACAGCAAAAGTTTTGATGAGTCTCTTTGAGCACGTTTCAGGTAAATATCTAAAAATAATTGAAAATTTTAAAATATTAAGATCTGTTTTCATAAATTGTGTGTGGAATATAAGTGTGATTACTATATTGGCAGATTTTTATTTTGTTTTTAACTTGTTTACTCTTAAAACAGAGCAACTTGAAATAGTAACGTTGTCAAATCTGTCAAATACTCAAATAAAATTAGTTTTCTTCATCTTGCGAGATGCCTTTCCATCAATTATGAAGATGGTTTTGACAGTGTGCCATTTGATATTTTAACACTTCCATGCTACAGCTGTCTGAAACCGACTTTCATCACAGTCAGAAATGATAGACTGCATGTCAGGAGATCCATATCAGGAGATCCATATAGCATCCACATGTTTGAACCACATCCAAAAAAGACAAATAAGGCAAAAGCTTATGTGGCATAATTCCACTACTTTTTCCTTAGGTGGAAATTTCTACTTTAGTGATAAACGCCCACATAGCTTTTGGGCAAAAAAACATTAAGGTAAGCTTCAGGATGTCCACATAAGTAATAATAAAAAATAAAAAAAACACAAAAAAAAAAACACAAACGTAACCACTAAGTACTCAAAGCCTTATGAAACAGTCAGACAGACTTAAGTCATTTGGAAATTAAGTAGTTCAAGTCATGGCCAAATGATTAGTCATGCTTTGTTAGCAGAGCAACATTAATAAACTACAGACATGAAAAGAATGTAATTTAAAGTAGTATTAACCAGCAAATTGCCTTTGGTCCTTACATTTCAGATCAGGCTTACAAATGCCAGGACTCAAGATGAATATTGGGCTCCCCCTAGAGATCAACACATGCTCTGCAGGATGACATTTTTAAATATTTACTTTAGTTTATATTTTCCCCTAAATTCCAATTACATGCATGGAGTGAAACCTGAATGCATACTTTTTCAAGGCTTTCTTTTCTTTTTAGGGAAATATATTTAGATACAACTTAACCCCTCAAATGCCAAAAACGAGGCAAGAAAATACATTTACAATCCTAAACTAAAACATTAAATATACTTAAATTAGACAATACAAATATATTTAGATTAAAAAGAAGTATTATCTATAGAAATATAGGGTAACACTTTATAATAAGATCTCATTTGTTAGCATTAATGTATTACCTAACAGGAACTAATAATGAGCAATACATTTATAACATTAATCTTTGTTAATGTTTGCAAATAAAAATACAGTACTGTAGTTCATGATTCATTGTTCACAGTACATTAACTAACGTTAACAAACACAACTTCTGATTTTAATGTTTTATTAGTAAATGTTGATATTAACATTGAGACTAATAAATGCTGTAAAAGTATTATTCATTCTTAGTTCATGTTAACTAATGAAACCTTATTGTAAAGTGTTACCAGATACAGTGTAAAAACAGATGATAAAAATAACAATGGAAAACGTGTGCCATCTTTTTGTAGTCAAGACTTTGACTTTCAAAAATAAGAAATATTAATTGAGTAAAAAGTGTGACAACTAGCCCCGGTTGTCTCCGCAGTTGTAAGTTGAAAACGCCATAGTCTGAAAGAGGAAGCACAGTGTTTCTACGTGTGTGGCTACATCCGTGTGGGCTCGAGATCATAGATGAACTTACTTTTACAGCCGTGCCTGGTATTTGTTCATGTTAGCAGCTCACAGTGTGTTAAGTGCCCCCTTCAGCTGTCTACGACTCTCCCCTGAGCCCCAGCCACTTACCGCAGGCTGGGGAGGCCAAGCTCGACTGCCTCTCCACACCCACTGAGTGCTTAACAACCAGCGGCTAAAAAAACAGCGCTCGCATGTTCAATTGCAATGTTACTTCTTCGGTTCGCGCTAATAGCGTTGGTGTCATTGATTTCTTGTCACGCCCCCTCAGCCAGGCGAAATACTAATGGTGGTGGTCAATAAAGCACATGAACTGGAAGTTCTCACTCCTCACACTTCTATCAAACTCAGCTCTAAAAATAGCCGGCACACTACATCACCTCCCACTTACCTAAAGTCGGCTTGAAATAGACACAAAGCAATCTAATTTCGAAATGCATCTTAATAATCGCTACTGAGAACAATTCAACATACTAATCTAAATATCACGACTCCATCTTCTCTCTGGTTAAGTATGTAAGACTTTAACGAAACAAATTTGTCTGGTTCCATCCAACCAACAACCGATGGACTGAACCAAGTCCTCCTAGGAAGTTTGTATTTAGGAACTGGGAAGTTGTGTTTACGATTTCGGAAGTCGTGTTTACTAACATCAAGTCACTTGCGTCGGAGCAAGATGGCGACGTAAGGGAGCGCGGGGTAAATAGTAACGCAGACTTTTTAGACAGTTGCACAGGATTAAATATGACGTACTAACGGGCTTTTCACCACACTGTTTGCACACGTCTTCTGGCCATCTTTTGAGAAATTTCAGCGAAGTTTGGATGAGAACCACAGAAAAAAC
This sequence comes from Rhodeus uyekii, assembly GCA_037043235.1. NCBI lineage: Eukaryota > Metazoa > Chordata > Actinopteri > Cypriniformes > Acheilognathidae > Rhodeus > Rhodeus uyekii. The sequence goes on from JAWRVZ010000119.1 coordinate 2,004,983, forward strand.
TCTTTTGGCAGCATATTTTTTGTTGTTGTTATAGTAGTTGTTTTTCGGTTTTCAAAGAAAGGACTAAGATACAGTAGTCCCTCAAGATACGAAAGGCTCAACTTACGAAAAATCCAAGTTACGAAAGCAAAGACGAAAATTTTTACTGCTCTACATACGAAAGGTTTTCAAGATACGAAAGGTTTCTGAAAGTCCGAGATTCGCCCCATAACAATTTAGAAACTCGCGCCGCACGCCGCCATCTTAGTTATAGTAGACTCGCCACCATCCTCCTGCTCTCCCATTGGTTCCTGATGCTAGCCAAGCCATGAGATCCTTCTCTCTAATTGGACAGCATCCCTCCCATCATGTATCTTCTATACGTACGTGTTGGCGTACTTTAGCTCAGCCACTCCGCACCCGAAACTTTACATTTTTTATGTGTTTTCGTAAAGTTTAGTGTACGTACGTATGTTATCTGCCGTTTGTCCTCCTCCTCCTCTGCCGACACTTTCGGAGATAGCCTCACTCGAAAGGTAAGCTTCGACATTTTACGTTATTTCATTGTTTATAGGTCAATTTAGCTTTATTATGAAATTTAATGGGATGTTTTTGGAGGGCTTGGAACAGATTAGCCATTTTACATGTAAAATGTGTTCCAAGATACGAAAAACTCATACGAAGGCCACCTTGGAACGGATTAATTTTGTATCTCGAGGTAACACTATACTTTCACACAATCTTATATTGTTATGATTACCATCTTCTTGGCTAAAAGACGGTACCATTTTTTAAGATGTGAAAAAACGCATAGTGACTGCTAGCCAGTCCTGAGGTAAACAAGACACAGCGGGGTTAGTTGTAACATGGTGTTACAACTAAGCCGCACATTGCATAGCCTACATCAATAATAAGATATTTTGCATTGTTTTAACCTATTAAAAAGTTATGCCATTACATTGTTCAAAGCATAGAAAAAAAAGAAAAAGAAAAAGAAAAGATATTTCATTCTTAAATTATGCTAATTAGATTAGTTCATTAATTAGATTTTTTTTAAATCAGATGAAAATTGAATGAATGATTCAATGACTCACTCATAAATACTCTCACTCACTCACTCACTCACTATTTATATACTGTATATTCATAAATGAATGAATGAATGAATGATTCAAGGAAAAATGCATATTTTTAAGAGTCACTTGTCGCCACCTACTGGCACAACGGTGTAATTGATACAATAGATATTTAAAGCACCAAGTTGCTCTTAAAAGTGATTTGACTATTTCGATTGCTTCCGTAGACATCATTGTTTATATCTGAACTATAAACTTTTATCCCAATACTTCTGTGACAATTTGAATATTTGTAACACAGAATTAACAAAATCGTATGATCGAAAACATTGTTTGTGAAACTGTAACATACCGAAACACGTTAACTTCTGACAACACAGGCGAATCGTTGTCATTTAGGAATGAGATTGCATTGATGTTTGAATCGAGATTGTGATCTTTTAACAATTAATCGTGCAGCTCTACGTTACATATTGTTGTATTACAATGCTAGTGTATTTTGTGATGGCAGTTAGTTGATTTTGTTGTAAATAAGAAGCCTGACAATTTCACTGCTAAATATCTATTTGCACTGAAGTACACGTTTCTCACCAACAACCCAAGTTGTAAAGTTCGGGGCTCCAAGAAAAGTTTCCCACTGGTATTTATGATTTTGCAGTGGTATTCATGTGCGTTCAACTCATAAAATCAATCTTTCCAACATGAATCGACGCACCACAAAACATTTATTTAGCTATAATCACTCAGATGCATGTAAAAATCCAAACGATCTGTCGCTAATTCCATTACATCGTGACTTTAAACGCACAATTCTTAATTTAGTGTCATCAAAAATTAATACAAGTGGGAACTTTTTATCCTGAATGTTGCTATTTGAATTAATTTATTTTTTAGAAACAGTTGGATTATGTTGTGTATTTTACAGTTAGTCTATAAGCACAAATACTTTTCAAATAAATTCAAAGTCAACATGAAATGTTCAACTATTTTTCTTATTATTGAATGCATTTCAAAATATTCAACAACAACAACAAAAAAGGTGATGCTTGATTTCATACATCAATAACTGATTGAGTTGTAAAAACAAATTAATAATAAGAATTAGAAAATGAAATAATTTATTACTTTTTTTTTAAATAATTTAAAAAGATTTACAAAATGTTTAGTAATTTAAAACCGAATTACAAAGTAAAAAAAAAGACATGGAGATATGGTACAATGTTTAAAAGATCATTTTGACTGAAGTATTGATCTGTTATATAAAAGTTCAAGGCAACTTCCTGCCAAGAGGAAAAAGTGTAGATATTGCTCCATCACTTGTAGTTATGAAATTGCTTTGTCTTCTAGTTCCTAGAAATATTGATACTGTCAGTTTACAAAAGCTTGTAATGTTTCTCATTCTATTCCACAAATTCAAGATTCACACCTGGGCGGCGATGTGACAGCTATTTTAGGGAGCAGCATAAAAAAAACGTGTTTTCTTTTAATTAAGCAACTGTTTGTGACTTTGCATGAATGGTTACATGAAATATTCATGGAAACGGATACATAGTTTGCAGTTATTCAGGTCTAGCTAAACAACTTCCTAATATGTCCTGTAAGGATACCTTTCCTCTTGAGCGGTGAATTTTTTGTTGCATTTTGTTAATGAGGTGAGATCTAAGCAAGCCTTCTACAACAACTCTAATCAACAGATTTTTTAAAGATGCTGCTACTTTGCCAGATAAAAGCAACCTGATCAAAGCCCATTCTTCTGTTTTAGAATTGAAAGAGTACAGAAACAAATGCAAAAGTCTGTTTGTTGCATCTGTTCGCTTTTAGTTTATAAAATATGGCTAAATTCACACAGTCAGTTACTTGGGACTGAAAACTGCATTGACTAACGAGCCTTTCAAGTTGTGTTGTTCATCTAATAGCAGACAAAATATGTCTTTATGGACAGACAACTTGGGCTGATTCCTGTCTTTATTCTTAGAATAGCCTTGAATAAGACCTGTAACCATAGTGACAGATACCCTCAGTATGTGTGAGATTGATTCTCAGATGGCTTCCCTTACAAAGATGCACTTTATTATGGATTTTTGTGTAAACTGTCATTACCATCATAATCCTGGCTACCTATTAGCCTCGCACTGTAAGCACCACAAAAAATGGCAAAAATGGTATTTGCACTGTGGTATATACATATTCAAAGTTATAAAGAATAAATAATGGCACTACACTGTAAAAATAATAGTATTTTTAATGGAAAAATAACGGAGCATTTCTACAGTTAAACATTAATTAGTTACTAACTCTAACTAGCTAAGTTAATAGGCTAAAGTGCTAGCTAACAGAAAAATACATGCAAATATACTGTAAATTACTGTGAAACATGTTTCATTTAACAAAATTATGAACTATAACTTATTGTGAACATAAATTATACTTAAGTTAAGAATCCTGTTATAAAAACTATAGTATTATGTAACATAAAACAACTGTATTTATATACAGTTGTTTTATGTTACATGATGTTAGTTAATGTTTATTGCATTATTTTGAGTGTATTATTTATTTATTTAAATTGCATTTTAACAACATTAATGTACTTCCACTTTTTGACACTATAATGACACATCACTACATTTAAATATTTAACTACATTTCCAACTGCCATTGGTAATAAAACTAAATAATAGAAACCATCACTGATGACTGTCAATCCACATGATGTCTGCAAAAACAGCACGGCTACTAAACTGTTTATTATAGTAAATCAATAACACATTTTCGTTAGGAGTGGATGTGTTTCTGATGTGCTTGTGTATTAATATGAACTTACCCGGATGTAACACTACAAACAGGACTTGGCGACGCTTTGTAAACGAAACATCCACTCTGTCCAAAGCACTCGAATCTTACTCCGTGTTCAGAGGCCGAAATGGTTCATAAACGTATCATTATTTTTTTTGTTTTCCTGTTTTTGCTCGGAACTAAAATACTTAGACGAAACCTGAAGTGTTTTAAGGCGATCCACGCTGACTGTGGGGCTGATGGCACGCGTCAGCCACTGGGTGTCGCTCTGGAGCAACAAATGGCGCTCGTCTCCCCCACCCCCGAAAATCCACTTCGACCGTGTGTGTGTGCGTATGTGTATCGCCGAGAAAGTAAGTCTGTGTTTCCAGCTGACTGCTCTCTCTCTCTTAGTGTGTGTGTCTGTGTGTGTATGTGTGTTGTCATTATTATTATCCAGTCTGCTCCCAGCTCAGAATGGCCAGATTCACTCAGACTGAGACAAGGGAGCAGCACCCACAGCCGCCCCATCCCGCTTACTCCAGCCTGCTTTTCACTGGACCCGGGGCAGCTCCGACCCAACATCCACTCCTTCTAATCCCGCACCAGCACCAGTACGCTCAGATCCCATTTCCTAAACCCATGAACGGGTCAGAATCCATCTCCATTCATCAGGAGAACGGCACCATGAAAGACCAAGATGCCATAAAACTCTTTATCGGGCAAATACCGCGGAACCTTGAGGAAAAAGATCTGAAACCATTATTCGAACAGTTTGGGAAAATCCACGAATTGACAGTATTAAAGGACCGATACACCGGCATGCACAAAGGTAAACGCGTGTTCCCTTTATAGGCTGTGCGAGTCTGTGATTTTGGGGTGGTAAACACTATATTAATGCTTTCTTTCCAAATAACACATACATAATTAAAAATGTTTTTTTTTAAATTTTTTATTTATTTTTGTCTTCTGCATGATCCATTATGACGCATTGGATGTATTATTGTAATATTTATTATAAATTACATGTGCCATTTTTATGATCCAATGCCATGTCAACATTAAACCCATAACATTAAACATGAAACTATAACATCGGACCCGTTTAGCCACTTGCATCAACTTATCTTCTCAGTTTTGAATGTTTGCATTGTTGCTTGTATGAATGTTATGCATCGTCCCTCATGTAACATGGCTGGGGACCTTGCCTTTATCTATGACACTTTCATTTCATTTCATTTGAATCCGGGGGCAAAGAGGCTTACAAGAGAATTCATATTAAAAGAGTCTTTATTTTGCTTGTTCGTTCCTTTTCAATGGGAGAATTACTCCCACCTTCCCAGCGCTTCCTTGCGCAATCTTACATATGCAGACGACCAGCGTTTTTATTATGATTAAACGCATATTAATCAGAAAAATGTTCTATCACAATACAATGATTGTGATAGAATGAACCTCATTTGACAAAATATAACTGTTAAATGATCCAAACAGGTGCCTGAGTGTAATAAAACACGTGAAAACAACAATAGTAGCCTACAGAAAAACGTGCATCTTTTCTATTATAGCATCATATTTGCACTTAAAACACGTTCCGTTGCGCGTCATATGGAACCAGAACGCGTTACACTGTGACGTGACGTTCTACTTGACAATTGACGTCATATATCCCACTCAAACAAGACAAAGACTAGAATTAAACCTCTATTTTGGTGTAATCTCGTTCTTGTCGTTTATTCTCCTCAAGCAATACGTGTCGAAACAGAATATTCGCATTAGTCTTCGTTAGTGTCAGTTACTATTAGGCTTCATATCAGTGGTGTGTTTATAATTATGCTAATAAGGCTCTATTTGCTCAAGCGTTCATAAACGATATTTACCCAGCGAGAAGCCCTGCTTCATATGGGGTTTAACTGTGTTGAACATGTCAGGGTAGTGAGAATATATACATTGATTTCATGGCCGAGAGTTGTGTGTTTTCATTTGGGTAAATTGAATTAAACCAAACGGTTTAGGTCGAGAAAACGAGCTGAGATGTTCATTTTATTCTTTACTCTTTAGGTATCTGCAACAAATTATAAGCTCTCAGGAGGATTTGCATGACAAAATTATTTTTGAACTTTTAGAGGGAACTTAGTTTTAGAGGGAAAGTAGCCACTCGACGGTTAGCATCTATCCATCAAATTGCATCAACTGTGACTTATTAAACTGACTGTAAATTATTGTATTATTTGAAGTAATAACTTGTGTAGCAAACAATAGAAGACGGAAACATCAGGGAGCATCCAATCTGAGTTGACTGTTTCTTAATAAGGATAGTCCTCTTGGGCACTGATGGATATTAAGCTTATGTGGATACACCTTATCTAGTGCATTACTCTGAGTTGACTTGGCCTATCAATTAGATGTCTAAAATTTAGAGCTTTTCAGTTTGTACTTTCAAACCCATGAGTGAATTAGCATTTTGGAGCCATCGAGTTCCCTCAGGAATTTCCAATGGGGTTTTATAACGGTGAATTTCCATTTATAAGTAAAAACGAGGTCTGTGCTTAATACTACTCGGGACTTTTACATTTTGCTCTGCATAAATTACACACAATTGTACTTCAAACCACTGTTTTGTGTTAAAAATGATGGTAGAAAACACAAGGATGTTTACAGGCTTGTTTAATTTATAGAATCAAAGCCATTATTTTTAACTTATAGGTAATTCCTTAAGACTTAAAAATTGATGTCATTACTGAATAGTTAAAAAAGTATATTATGCTTGGTTGCATACATATTAGTTGAGCTTGCTGTCTGTGGCAGATTACAACATTATAGTCCCATTTATTTTTTTCATCCTAAACTACCTGATTGTGCTTGTGAGGTAGCCGCCTTTGGGACAGGAACTGAAAATGAGTTCTAAAGAATCGTACAGAGAATTGGTTCTTCAGGATGGAATTTCTTTTCATCTTATGTATTATTCTATGAGGGGATGTGAAGAGAAGAACAAGTCAGCAAATATTTACATACACTTTTTGTCAGCTTATAGAGATTGTGCAGTCTTGCGAGTAGTCTCAATATGGAGTGCATTGGCGATGCAGACCCCAAGGTTGTTTAGATGTTTGGCTAAAATGTCGCTGAGGATGCTAATGTAATTTTTCATTCAAAACGTGATGGAGCGCAACAGATGAATGTCTGTGCTAATGCTAGGACTAGTTGTGCTTTGCATAAAGCTTATTTGCATATATACAATTCGCAAAATTTCATTGAAGATAAGCGATTTAGCTGTGAAAACAAGACATTTGTGCGTCTGTTTTTAAGAGTTCTTGAGACTAAAGGGATCATGTGTAGGTTTCAGAGGGAGGGAACATGTTTCGGCGCTAAGTCAGCTCGCTAATCCACACAGGAAAACACAGCATTAGTTTGCTAAGCGTGGTAATAAACCATGACCGTAATGACGGAGGAGGATTAGCAACTGTAGTTATTGTCTGAGGTCGCTGTCTCTCGGATCACTCGGTTTGTCCCTCTACAGTGGCTGCTTGTTTGCAATTAAAGCATGTTGGAGTCGTCTTAGCCTGCGGTGTTCAATATGAACATTATTATGAGGTCTGTTCCATGGGCCTAACAATGGCTGTCTCTTGATTTGTATTAACCGGTGAACTTTTTCCCCTTCAGGCTTTTCACCTGTGATCAGTTGAGCTCAGCATTTTATTAAAGTTTTTATATTTAGTATGGAGTTGGAAATTGGTTTTACACCCACAGAGTTGCCTGTAAAGTTGGAGACACTTGCTCTGCTGTATTTGTAATCTTATGTGAGTGTGGTATACAGATCTCTTGCTGCGTTTAGCATAAATAGACTATTGTTGCATTGCTTTGAAAGCCTCTTATGCACATTTTGCACTCTGCAGGTCAAGATGTCCAAGGATAAGCTTGCGTTGGCTTACAATGCAAGAGGCATGGAGAATATCTGAACACTATACACAAATATATGCAAGGTTCTTTAGATTTAAACCCGATGCCGTCTGAATGTCTGTGCTTAATGCTGCCACCTTCACATCTGCAACCAGATTCTCAGTACTTGCTTTCAAGGGACCTATTGAACTAATGCATTTATGAGAGATTGAGAAATAAACCGTCATATTAGAAGCAATCTAATAAAGTATTAAGTAGCTTTAATTTAAAGCCAGGCTATATAAATGTTCAGTGCATATAAATATAAAGATAACATTGTTAGGGATTTGGAAGTACTTCTATTTCCACTCTTATATTTTGATTGAAATTGTTCTGTTGCGTTACAGCTAAATTACATAATAATTCCCTTATTAATGGGAAGGTAAAACCGATTTTGACTGTTATTCGAAGAACCAATGTTCAATCTGACAAAGAAACAATTTTTTTCTTTATTTTATTTAAAAAAAATTTTTTTTACAAACCAACATGTTCAACAATGTAATTTATTTGGACAAATACTTTTTAACGGTATAATATATACGATTTTTGCATTAAAATATAAAAAAAACCCACTAGAATAATGTTAAATATTTTGTTGACTTGTGTAAAAATTCCAACAATATTTAAATCCAGCCATGTCATTGGGTTGCCTGTCAATGACATCAACCCCCCCCAACCCTCAGCTTTCCATAGAAAGGAATGAAAAATTCACTTGTCGAGTGATTTTCATGGGGTCTTTAATAACAGGAGGTCATTGGCTTTGCTCTGGAAGTCAAGTATGTCCGGTGGCCTCTTTATGACCTAAAACTAGTCTGACAGTCCATAGACTCAAACATATGTAAATACTGTAATGCGCAACAAGGACAGTTCATAAAAATTGCAATGCTTCAGCTGCTCTAATGGCAGGAAATGCTTATAGAAACCACAGTACGCTTCCTGAAAAAACAAAAAACAGTAATAGTAGATGTACCTTCAATGCCGTCAATCTCTGGTAGCATCTAGCAAGCAACAGTTGTCTGTTTTGCACATTTGTGATGGACCACTACAGTTATTCATTATCATTTGTGGCGTATTCTGTCGCTAAAGATAACCCCATAAAGTGAAAACTGCTGTGGTGGTGAACACGACAGCTCCCATGATTCTACGATCTGTCACTGTGTCGTCCATCTACGTCTTTATTGTTTTGAATAAGCAACCACCATGCTGTGCCTTTAATGAGGATTTTTTCTTTAGCCTATTTTGGCTTGTTTTGTGGCTTTTAGTCAATGTCTATTGGCTTTAGGTTTTCTAATAGTTGAAAAGGTATACGCATTTAACGATTTTTCCTCCAAGTGGACCAAAAATATTGTCGATTTGTGCACCCAGAGCAATTTACAGATTTTCATCCAAATTACAAGAAATAGTAAGTAGTACAGGACTGTCCGGTGGCTTCTTTATGACCTAAAACTAGTCTGACAGTCAAAAGACCCAGACATCTGTAAATACTGTAATACGCAACAAGAACCACTTCATAAAAAATGCAATGCTTCAGTAGCTCTACTGGCAGGAACCGTAGCTCTGAATGTCAGGATGAGATGTTTCCTCTACCAGCTTTACTTTGAGCTACTTGTCGTGGTAACTGTCCACTTATCTCCCCTTTACCTGATTTTAGGTAGACTTTCCTCCATGTGGAAAGGGTTATTACTCTTTTTAGATGTAAAATGTTTTTTTTAAGGCAATTACCATTCATCAGGAGATGGCACTTACAGTGGAGTGTTCTAGACATCCGTCTAAGGAAAGAGGTTCAGTGACTTTCTGTAACATGTCCGTTTTGTGACCCGAACATAAAACACAAAAGCGAAATTATTGATGCGCTATTCTAAGATGCTGTGAATCTCTCCCTTGTGACCATTTTTACAGCAGATAATAAGCTGGTCTTCTGACGTGTCATAATGTGTGTTATGTAGAAAGCTAATAGAAAGCCCACCCGATTCTCTCTGTGTCATGCTGCTTACCAGATTGATCTGTAATTTGTAATCTCACTGCTGTAGGATCCAAGAAAATAAACTTATTAAACATATATCTAATGTTACTATACTATTAGGTTAGAAATTAATTAGAAATCATTTTATTGGATGTGAATCATTATCATGTAACTCTTGTGCAAATTCATATATTTTCTTCACAGCTTTATATGCAGATAGAATTAAAAGTAAACCATTCATTCTTTTGACAAACTAAAAGATGTAGAATGAAATATATATGCATGCATACATGTACAGTAATACCTCGGTTTACGAGTGACTTAGTATACGAGTAAATCGATGTACGAGCACGGAAAGAAAAATATTCCCTCGCCTATGCGCATTTTTGTGTGGAAAAGTCCTAAAGCTCAGCATCTTCGTGTGCATTTATACTGGAAATATCCTAACGACAGCCTCTCACAAAACAGTCACGCGGTTCCAACCCCTTTATCACCCCTTAACTCGTTCATTCTCACAGCATCGTTCAGTTTGGTTGCATCATTCACCACAGTGATACTTTTATAAGTGATTTACAGCAGTTTTACCTCGTGTTGTTAACATTATGATCGCTATTGTTCACGTAGTGAAATATTTATGTACAGTACAGCATATATAGAAAGAAGGTACGAAACTCCCCCTCTAAGCAGTAACACCCCGCCCCCGTCTTCTCGTCTCCATCACGCCAGCAGTGACAGGTAAAGTGCGTATATTTTTAGAGTTTAATTGTCAATTATTAATTAGTATTTATATGAGATCTTAATGGTTATAATTTTAACTGTAATTAATAGGGTAAAACCCCAAAAATATTTAAAATGGGTATTTATGATCATGTGGAACGAATCGAGTGATTTTTAGTGCGTTCTTATGGGGAAAATTGTTTTGGTGTACGAGAATTATGAGTTACGAGCTCGCTCTTGGAACGAATTAAACTCGTAAATTGAGGTATTACTGTATTTGTATTTTAAGGCCATGGTATACTACGCTATATTTTTAACAATGTTGAGATTTGCATTTCCAAATGTTTGTTGGATCTATGGTTTCGGGAAACATTGAATCGTTGAACTGTGTTGCTAACGATGGAACTTGTGACCATCCTAGCGATGCCTTTGGGAAATGCCTCACATAATAACATTAGCTCAACCAACTGTATACCTTTGGGGGGGCAGGACTATCTCTTTGGCTGACCAATGGCAATTGTTACAAAAGCCTAAGCTGCTTTACGGGTCTTAGATTGTCTCTCAAACTATTCTGGTAATTTTCTTCTGGAGTGGTAATTTTAAAGAGATTTTTGACCATTGTTCAGCTGGTCAGAATGGAAAACCAGTTGTACATCAGCCAGGCCGGGAAACCAGCCTACACCATCTGGTTTAAAATGCTTGATTTATTATTTAGTGACGCAAGTTCAGAGTCAGTTTAGTGACGCAAGCCAGTTCAGAGATACATTTCTTGATTTTCTTGCACCATTTCAAAATGGAGGTCAATTATTTGGGATAAAGCTTATTAGTTACTCTTTTCTGTTTATTCAATAAACTTACAAGGTCAGTTCAGAAATGCTACTTTTCATTGGGGAAAAAAGAAAATGATGACAGAGAATGAAATCCATGATACGCACAGACATGACTGTTCCTTCCGACATTTCCTCCAGTCGAACTGTTGCTCTGGTTTTTCGAGCTTCCTGAACGAAAGATTTATTGTCGAGAGGAAAATAAATCAACACTCCGCACGGTTGACTAATGAACAGCGAAAGAAAGATTCTGTTGGCGTTGATGAGAACTGCTTGGAAAAATGTAAATGTCTTGTTGGAATTTGAGCAGAAAAGCCTTTTCCACTGCCTTTGATCTCAGGAAGGAGGGCATGGTCATTATGTCAGTCAGAGAGCTGTGACAAATGCCATGCACACACACACACACACACACACACACACACACACACACACACACACACACACACACACACACACACACACACACACACACACACACACACACACACACACACACACACACACACACACACACACACACACACAGACAGCTCGAGTGGACAGGGAAAAATGACAGTAAGGCAAAGGGCTAAGCACAATAGATGAACAGACTGAGAGAGATGGAGTGATTGTCAGAACCACTGAAAACAAATGGTGCCTTTAATCCGGAGGCACCGACGGAGTGACGGGCCCTTCTGACAGGATGGGAGAGCCAGATCCACTCGGGCAGACAGGAGAGGGTGGAAACAAAAGAATTTAATATGAAAGGGGAGGTGTGGCGGGGTAGATGTGGGATGCCGTCATGATGATGAGTGTACGACAGGATGGGAACATTAACGTCAGGTTTGCGTTAGTATTTGTAGCTGGTCGTACCCAAATTAAGTTCTATCAGTGGGTCTGAACTGGTTTTGCTCCACATAAATGATGTTTTAGTATTGATGAGGCCCAACAATATGTAAAGTTATTAACATTAGACATGCTGTATATAAATGTCCTTTTAGTTTTACTTTGGCTACTGTGAGTTTGGTTTCTACTAGGGATGAGCGAGTACAGCATTATCTGTGTCTGTTAACCATATGAATTATCTGTATCTGTACTCAGACTGGGCAGGGCCTAACCCGGAAGTGGGCGAGATTTAACCTGAAAGTGCTGATTAGCACTTTCAGGTTAAATCTGATTAGCTGATTAGTGCTGTAAAGTGCTGATTAGCACTTTATTGCTGATTAGAAAACTATTTTCATGACAGCATCAGCATTCAGCTTCAGATCAATGGTTTTGATCACGATAACAAACAAACTATATATAGAACAAGTTTTGCAACAATGAATACAACTCATGCGGTACACAGCAAATCTGTATGTGTAAGGGAGGGGCGCTGTGACTAGCCTATCACAGACCACAGACACAGTCAGCTAACCAATGAGGATTTTTATTCAATCCGAGCACAGACATTGACTCGTATTACTCGTATGATACTCGTACTCGGCAAAAGTTCTTTATCCGTACCGAATATCCGGCTAAACTCTAGTTTCCACATTGATTTTCAATGGTTTTCAGCCTACAAAACCCATTAAGTTTGACACAAACCACCTTTGAGGTAACCCGGGTTCTTTTAATTTGTGTCATTTTGTTCATGTTCCCATGTTCACTTTGACTTTGTTTCCTTTTACCGTTTAACCGTTTGATTAGATGCTTGTTGATTTGATGCTTTGAGACTAACAACTAAAAATACGGAAAACGTCCTGCTGGTTGAAAAACGAACAATAGAGGATTCGTAAATGTTTGTAAGCACTTATGTTTTAGAAGATTGACCGTATGTTGATATTCTACGCATTAGTGTCCAACCAAACATACAAAAGTTTTTAACAAAATAAAGAGTGCCAATCAGAATACTACTTGGGTGGATTTAATCATTGGGTATAACAAATAGGCCAGCGTAAGTTTGCAATCCATTTATGCATTTAAATTCCTTTTTTTATAATGATTTAGTCAAGCATTGTTAAAGAATTTCACCAGATTGCCCGGGAAACCCAAATTTCACAGTCCAGAACGCTACTGAATATTCTTGTTGTTTTTATTTTAGTGTTGAGAAGTGATGCTGTGACATGAGCATGGATGAAAGGTGATCTGGGAGAGGATGTTATCAGTGGGTTTGTGGGACCCGTTGGGGATGTGCGGAGAGGCCTGCTGCTCAGCAGGGCTATTAATAGAAATCTGTGGTATTTCCGAAAATAGGTTAAGCTGCCACTGCTGGCATCACTGCTTGCATGCCAGCCATCCTCTGAAGACCGAAAGAGAGGGAGAGACGATGAGAAACAGATGTAGCCTACTGAGGAAGTGTCTTTGTTCCGTTGCACCCTTCTTGCACTCAGTGCAGTATCAGAGTTTTCTGGCGGAGGACTTCCCAGCATGCCGCAAGACACAGTGTCAGCCCTCAGTATCTTTCCAATAGCTGATGTAGACGACAAACAACTCTTGCATATGTATTGGGAAGCCACTTTATTCAGTATGCATATGCTTTCTCATATCCACAGTTGCTATAGTCCAAAATGTTCCACTATTTACACAGTTGCTGATTTTGTTTGTCTCCAATTTTTCAGAACTGCTATAAACTTTCAGTGTGCAAGCAAGGCATCATTTCCCTCAAAGACCGTTTTAACTTTATTTCATAAGCTGAGTACTGCCAACTCATAATTTCTGAAATATGTCTTTTTTGCCGCTCCAGCTCCATGTTAGATGATGTGCGTATGGTTTTGCTCTAGTACATGGAGGTTGAGCACATTTAAAGGTGGCAGCCTTAATTAAGGTTTACAGGTTACGCTAGCACACCGCTTCTATTACAATACTCATTACAAAGTAATTAAGCTAGGGCAGGGACAATATTGTTGTCTGGACGGTGACTGAGAGACAGAGAGGGGTTCGGAGAAAAATCAAGCCCATATGCGTTTTTTCACCGCATTAAGGTGATTTACATGATACACACTGACTGTGAATAACACCGAAAATGACACCATTTGCTGATATGGTTCAGAAAAAACATTCACGTGTCGTCATGCACGATTGCTAGTTTCACATTACGCACCTATTTCGAAAATTACCTTTTTAAAGGGCCAGTCACACAGCCGATCACGCACGAATCACTCACAAATCACGCACAAATCACGCACAGATTGGGTTTGTGCGTGCTTGTGCGTCGAGAAATTGACCAAAGTATTCCAAGAACATTCGACGCACGCCCGACGCATGAATCACTGATGGAGCGCGTACAAACACGAACGCTTCGCGAACGTTCCACGTACAAGCACTTTCAGAATCCACATTGTCAGTGGATGTCAGTGGAATGAATGTGATACGTGCGCGGTTCATGCGTGATTTGAAGGTGGGGCGTCAGTAGACGGACGTGGACGTGCGCGGTTTCGAACCAGTTCCGACGCATAAGCACTGACGTCCCGCGCAGAGTCACGCATACTCGACGCATAAAGTACGCACGCCGACTCATGAAAAACGCACAATGGGTCGAAATTTTTTTGAACCATTCAAAACTCAAAATCACACACAAACCGCCTTTGACGCACATCCACTTACAATCACTGACGGTCCACGTTCGTTCCACCGACGAATTACGCATACGACGCACGCTCCGCGCAGAAACGAAAATCTGTGCGTAATTCGTGTGTGATTCATCCGTTTTCGCTGTGTGACTGGCCCTTTAGTTTATATGATAAGTTTTACCTGTAACATGAAATGCTGTGTTTACATTATTCGAGATAATACACTTCAATAAATACAAATAAAGACGATGCATCACAATATTACAAAACCTTTTTTTTTCATTTTTTTCCACTCGTTGCCTTTCTTCCTCTCAACCCAAGAAAGATTGTTTTCTTGACACCTAGACTTCTCACAAGAAAAAAAAAACACATTGCTTATTATTTCTATGGTCATCCATTAACCATTTATCTACAAAATCTCTTGAACATCTTAAATGGAATTTGATTCAAAATGACATTGATTCAGTTTCAATCACAATACAATTATAATTTTGCATAAAACACAACTTTTGGAAACTCCAGACAAAGACAAAATGAAGTGAAGGCAAAATTATGTTGGGAATATAAGAAAATAAGTCTATGCATTCCTTCATATGCAATATTGTTAGTGAATCTTGACTGAAATCAATCCAATCAAGTGCAGAAGTGAATCTGTTGCACTGTGCTTTGTAAAGCAAATGAATAACGCAATGATCTAAATTATCTATACAATATAGTGAGGAAACAGTCAATATATGCGGAATATGTTGATAATAGTGAGGAAACAGTCAATATATGCGGAATATGTTGATATATGATTGAATCTACACAGCTTTCAGAACAGTTTTTAGTTCAGTCCTTTGTTCTCAGAGCTAAACTTGAACGTGTCGGGTACGAGTAGGAGGTGTGAATGACGGGAGTGCTAGCGAAGTTGCAAAGTGCTCAGGCGAGAACGTGGAGAATGGGGGCACGGAAACAGATTTAGCGCCAAGACCTTCGCACTTAACAGGCACCTCACAGTTCAGGGCTTGCACACAATTATGAAGGGGAGCAGGAACAGTGGTGTGATGGCTCGGCTTTTACTATTAAAAAAAAAGTAAAAAAAGCAAACGGGGGCTGTCAGGAGCAGAGGGAGGGAGCGGCACCTTCAATTCAGCTTGCTTAATTACTGCTAAGCCTCTCTACCTCCCCATGAAGCTCTACACCATTCCTCAGACCTGCCTCATGGGCCTCTGTCTGTGTGATTGCTTATTAGCACAGGGGTTTGATGTCATTTTTGTCCTGGAACAGAGAGAAGCACGTTTTTGCTGGCAGTAGATACATTTGACTTTGTTTTGGTGATTCAAGAGAAATCATTGTAAAATACATCCTGCTTCACACATACAAATGCTTCACCTTTTTATTTAAGCATTATTTAAATATCGGCATAACAAATTAAGACGCGTAATAAAAAAGAACAGTTGAGTAATGAACTAGAGTGCATAATATTTCACCTTAATTTTTTAATTTGTTTAAATGGGGGGGGGGGAATCCCAGATTTTGTCAGGTTTTTGAACCACAGCCTATTCATATTCCCATTCAGTGACATGTTTTATCAGGAGCCATTCAGCTACATATAGAAAAGGGATTATATTAACTCAAAATTTAAAGTAAAATCCATTGCCTACTAATTGTGAGCTTTATTGTCAAACAATAGAGATTGTTATCGAGCAACGCGGTAGATCATTTCCACACTATGTCCTTAGGGTGCTGCGTCAGCCATTTCCATGGCTGATAGATACTTTTATGTCGAGTTTCAAATAATTTCATCATGCAGCCCAAAATTGCACGCCTGGTATGCAACAGCAGGGCAGTAATTTGTACGTGTTTAGATTCCAATTGGTGCCTATGGGCTGCAATCACACTATGCATTAAAGTGAAAGGATTAGAATTAAAATGCTTCTCTTGCTATCTGTTTTACTGTCACTTTCTCTCCCTCTCTCTAATGGCCACACACACTATTCTTTTGCTTATATCGGGGCAGCTAATTTTCTCTGGATATTCTTTGCGAATGCGTTGCGAATGTATCCAATTTGCTTTTTGAGCAATTGCAAGATCAAGTTAGCCACAGATTGAAAAGAACCTTGGTGGGAGAATTTGAGACATAATAAAGCTTTGATGTATTTGAAAGCAGTGCAGGGTTAGTGGGATAAATATAAAAGAACAGAAGTGACTTGCTTGTTTGTTTGTTTGTTTCAGCAAGACTTTCTCTGAGGACAGTGTTTGGGCCAAGTCTCATTTGGACATTAGCTGTTCATGACCACAAGTCACTTCAAGTACTCATATAGTGGGTTTTGAGTAATTATTTGCATTCAGTCATTATTATCTGCTGTCGTTTGAGTTAAATCAGCTTCTATTGGCCTTAGTGAGAATGAATGGCTCATTTAGTTGGATGCTAATGAAAACAAGTCTGCTAGGGCCTGAACTCCAATTCGTGTTCTTGGTTGCTGATCAAAGCTGATAAAACATTGAAAACTCTAGAACATGGTTTATAAAAAATACAGATGACCTACCAGGAAAATATGACCCCAAGCAGCACACTTTCTCCACCACAATTTTTATGTTTAAATAACATCCGAGATATACCGTATATTCCTGCATATAACCTGCGGGTTATACCAGATTTGACAAACCCCGCAGGGGGAGGTGGGGGTTATATAGGGGTGCGGGCTATATCACAAATTTTTTACACGTAATAATATTTCAATATATTTGTTACGTGCCTAAGGGCGTAAGGTTTTTTTTTTGTATTATAATCCGCGGGCTATATGAGGGTGCGGATTATCTGCGTCTGCGGGTTATATGCGGGAAAATACGGTACTCAAACTAAAATTCTCTGCAAAGTTCTCTGCTTTTTACAATAATCTACTATAAAACATTTAAAACATTAATATTGTGGATTGTTTGTTTGAGTTTGTCCAATGGTGAGTTTAGGGCGGGACTATGTCTTTATTTGACCAATAGCAGATGGAGTGTTAAAATCAGAATTTTAGCAATTCAGTTTGGTGACTTCACCTTCAGGACTTCAGGAATAAATATACAGTGCTTATTTTGGTGCAGTTGAACATGGGTTAAGAGAGAAAAGGTGACAGAAGGAGGAGAAAGCGAGATGGCTGACTGCTTGGTGGTTACTTTCATATATACAAAAGTGTGATCCCTTTATTGCAGTGAGTCGGTTATTGAGCAAATCTGAGAGTTGCTTTACTGTAAATACATCTACCCGTTAGCACCGTTAATGCCACAGAAACTAATGGGCTCAGGGATCTTTTTCCTGCAAAGTCTCTGTGCGGGTAGGGTTATATAATCGGGTGTGTATATGTGAATGTTTTTACGTATTCACATCTCTGTCCAGGGACCCGAGAGACTCAAAGTTTCTCTTACTAGTTCTCCACCACTGTTCGCCTCTCTGTCAGAGTGTCAAGGGTAGTCAGGGCTTATTCTAGCTAGCCGAGAGCCTCGGACAGGGACGGCTGGCTGATCTATGAACTTGCTCAAACACATACACAAACTCGCACAGGGAGAAACACACACGAGCACATCTAGTGTAAAGCGGACTGGACAGGCTCTCCCATGTTAGAAAATAGACTGTCTGTATTTAGCCTGTCTGCAGGGACTCCTCACGGCACCTCTGGCCCTGTCATTGTAAGGGACGCAGAGGCTTTGTGCTGGCTCGTTTTCCTGAGCTGGCGATTGGTGAGGTTTGATGGGAACACAATGTTGTGGGTAGACTTGAATCTTGAATGAAATTAACCTTGAATGCTTTGCTTGAATTAAACCAGTCCTTTTCATCTTCCTTTTGGTCTGTCTGAGTCAAAGCATGCATATTGGGCCTCTTATCTAAACTTATTTCTAAAGATTTATGCTCCATCAGTGAATAGCTTTCAGAAACCTTAACTTTCACTGTTCCTCGATAGTGGAACCAACCAACCTTCTTCTGAATAGTAGAATACTTTATGACCTCATTAATACAGAAGACGTAAAGTAATCCCTCGCCACTTCGCGGTTCAAGTTTTTCGGCCTCAGTGCATCGCGGATTTTTCAAAAATATTTATCAAAAAATAAAAATTCAAAAATACCACCGTATTGCGGAAAACAACATTGCTTCATCGTGATGCGAGAGAAACGGTTTCCCAGGATGCCAGACAAAGAGAGAAACTCTCTCAGAGGCTTTGTACACACACACGGGCACTCAGACAAGACACGTGATTGGTTCCCGGCGCGAGATCGACCAATGAGAGCACGAGTGGATGTATCCTGTGAGCTGATTGGCTGATCCTACTTCGCGGATTTTCACTTATCGCGGGGGGTTCCGGTCCACATTAACCGCGATAAACGAGGGATCACTGTACACCCCTTCATCAAGCAGTTGACTATCTAAAGCCAAGACTGAAATTCATTGTTCTTTTTGGGATTGTAGGCCTTGTAATTGGCACTACTTTCCGGAATATAAATTGCATTTTTATTTATCATCTGAAACAGTGACTTGTATTCCAAAGTAAATTTTAACTCACGTCAAGCAATTTAAAAGGCAGCAAATACGAGTAAATTGACTAGCGCAAGCCTTAGTAAATCACCTTGTATGATTCATTAATTTAAATAATCTCCTCCCAATAATTTTGCATCTAAAAGGGAAACTCCTACAGATCCATTTGCAGTAAGGACAATCTCAAAAATAACTGTCCATGCCATTTCAGTGCTAATTTTTCACTGTGTGACTTCCACTGGCAGTAGTTGTTTTTAACTCCAAAGGAGAGTTTGCACTGGTGCAAGCTGTTAGTAAATCTGGTCATTAAACTTCTGCTCTAATTTGGTTGGGTTCCTGCTGGACAAGCCATCTTAAACCGTCTAAGCTGGCCTTATTTGGTCTCCCAGCCTGGTCTGTTGGCTGGTTTTAAAAGATTTTTGGACACTTTTTAGTTGATCAGGCTTAAACCAGCCAAGAACTGCAAACCAGCAAGCACTGTTTGCATTGTTTTCTTCCTTATTCCCTTGCTTCTACTTATAGTATACTCATTTGTAATTCACTTTTACATAAAAGTGTCTGCTCTAAATGAATAAATGTAAATATCTTGCTGATGTTTTTGTCCTAATGAAGCTATTTGCTTGCTTCAAATGACTTTGGCCACCTGCCGACATCAGGCAGTATTGAGTTCAAGACCGCTGTCTATCCAAGTCATTGAAAGTCTCCTTTCTTTTTTTGTCACGCAGGCTGCGCGTTCCTCACCTACTGCGCCCGCGAGTCGGCCATCAAAGCCCAGAACGCCCTCCACGAACAGAAGACACTGCCGGGGGTAAGTCCGCTGCCAGTCTTTCGCCTCACCTCTTTAAGAGGGCCACCATGCCAGTCAAAGCTAATGCTGTATGTTTTAGACAGCGAGCTAAAGCCTTTGGAACAGAAATCAGTCGATAAACCAGCCTTTTAAGATCAAGCTTTGAGCCATTTCATGGTACTTCTCCCCGGGGACATTTGCAAGCATTGATCCGATGCTTTCAGCACAGGGCTTGGGGAAGCAGTGATAGCAAATGTCAATTCATTTGTTCTCTCAATTTTTCCAAACTGCTCCATTTACGCAAAAAGCCAGTGAGTCATTGTTGCCCAGTTGCACAAAAGTATTCTAGACACACAAAAATAAACATAGCGGGGTGCAGGAAGGGTGTTTCCATTGAGGTTTGGGTGCTTCTGAGGATTGCTGACAATTGCGACGACATTCAAAGCACAAAACGCACAAGGTCTGACTGTAGTCCTCACTTCCTCACACAGCCTTAGTAAATGGTTTGCCGTTTTATAATGACCTGTTGCTATGCTGCCAGACAGACATCTCCTGAAGTAACCTGCAGGAAACTCAGATGCACCAAGAGTAACACATTTGAAATCTCAATTTCATGGGATAAATTGATCGAAATTTTAGAATTTCTTGGTATTTCATGTTTCCTCTAGCGCTTAAATGGTTAGTTCACCCAAAAATGAACATTTTGTTGTTAATTATACACCCTCATGTTGTTCCAAACCTGTAAGACTTTTGTTCATCTTCAGAACACAAATGAAGATCTTTATGAAATCTGAGAGCTTTCCATTGACACCTATGTAACTGAAAAAAAGTTCATTAAAATCTCTTTATATGATGAACAGATTAAATTAAACATTCATCAACTTGAAGATCAGTTGTGGTAAACAGAAGCTCAAGCATACGCGAGAACCAATGAGGTTCATTCTCGTGTTACGCGGCACGTTTGAGCTTCCACAAGAACCAATGAGGATCATTCTAGTGTTACGCAACACGTTTGAGCTTCAACAAGAACCAATGAGGTTCATTCTCAAGTTACGCAGCACGTTTGAGCTTCAACAAGAACCAATGAGGTTCATTCTCATGTTACGCAACACGTTTGAGCTTCAACAAGAACCAATGAGGTTCATTCTTGTTAATCTTTTTTTGATGCAACTGCTCAATTTATATGGATTAGTTTTGGATTATGGAGTATGTAGTTTAACTTTTTTTGAAGTTTCAAAGCGGCATTTACGTAGGCTGTCAAAGGAGAGTACAGAAAGATCTCAGCTTTCATTAAAAAGAACTTCATTTGTGTTCCAAAGATGAACGAAAGTCTTACAGGTTTGGAACAACTCAAGAATGAGTAAATGATGACAGAATTTAAATTTTTGAGTGTACCATCCCTGTAAGTTGGCATGAACTCCACAAGTTGAACTCCAAAACATGATGATCCATGTTAGTTATACACTGGTCTGATAGAGATTTGAAATAGAAATATGATATGATATGTTCAGAGATGTCTAATGTTGCTTTGGAAACGTTTATATAAGAAGCTCCAAAACTTTTAAATGACAAGTTGTGTCCAACATTCGATTTAGTGCCACATTGGATTCAGGGCAACTGTGTCAAACATACACACACACACTCACTTTTACCCCTTAGAGAGAATTTGAGCCTGAAAGCAGAGCAAAAAGGATGAAGGAGGGGGCACTCAGAATGTGACACATGTCATCCAGACCTGTTGAGAATACATCACAACTTCCCCATCTCACTGTGGGGTGAGAGAAGCACGCGCACACATGCACACAGACTTGCTGCATGTGTGACATCATTGCATCAGCTTCACTTACCAGTGTTGTCATCCCCTGAGACAACTGCGAATAAGGTAGTAGGTGTTTGTTGAAGAGTCTGAGAACTAGAGGCATGTTTTCATGTGCATGAGTTTGCCTGCTAGGAATAGGACATAATGTCTCGTTTCTCTTTTTTTTGTGTATATATCTTTTTTTGTTTAATATTTTAGTGGTGGTGCTTTAATTAGCACGGTGACAGTGTTGTGCGCGTTAGCTTTTACAGTTCGCACTGTAAAATGCACTCAGGAAAAGGTGCGTCTCCTATATTTATCACATTAAAAACACTCCGTCTACAGCGATACACATTTAAACTGACATCTTTTGCTGTTGTATCACGTCTAGCACTGTTTTCTTTGGGTGTGTCAAGTTTAAATGGTACATAAAAAAAGCATCACAAAATTCTTCATCCAATTGCGCTCTGAACATAAATATTGAAAATCCCTTTAAGAAATGTGTCCAATCTGGGTCAGGTGAACCTGAAACCAAGCTAATTATTCAGGGCTTTTCCTTAAAGAGACCGATCACTTAATAAGTCCTTGTTTACTCACTCTCAAGTGGTTTCAAACCTGTATGACATTCTTTTATGTATGAAACACAAAAGAAGATATTTTGAAAAGTCTCCTTTTTTGTTGTCCATGCAATGAAATTCAATGGAGTTGTTTTGGACCCCCTTGAAATGAGGGTGAGTAAATAATGACGGAATTTACATTTTTGGCTGAACTATCCCTTGAAGACTGATTAGCCACTCAACTAGTTCATTTTGAAAAGAACACGCTCTTTCCTCCGTGTACAGCTGCTACATTGATCTGGCCTGCAGTGAGTCTTGGCCAAACGGCCCGTTCCTAAATCTTTTCCCAACAACCCCCGCCTCGCTACATTGATGGTAAGTAGATATGCCAGTTGTTTGTTTGCTAAATCCTGCTTGATATGCAGATTGCCAGAGGCTACAGAGTTATTCATGTAAACTAGGGTTATCCCGGAGCGGACTTTTATGGTATTTATGCTTGCATTTTGTCCTTAACTCTTGACTGACCATCCCGAAAACGAAAACCTTGATCGGATGCGATCAGTCGGCCTTTTGCTACAGTACTATTTATATACTATTATAGTTTCAATTAATATTTTTAGTTGGCTTTTAATTTTTTTCCAGTTTTTCTTGTATTATTAGTTTAATTTTGTTATTTTTATTAGTCTTAAACTTATTTCATTCTATTTTTCCTTTCTCATCCATGTTTTTCCTTGTAATAGTTATATTGTATTTTATTTCAGCATCATTTTAATTAACAAAATGTTCTTAATAGTTTTAGTTTTAGTTAATATAATAACTAAATAACCGATAAACGATAATAACCGTTTTTCTCATTTCATATGCAAACCTGCCACTAAGGGTAGAGATTATTAAGTAAAAAACTCTTAGCCCACCATTGACGGAAATTTCCTGCTTTCTGTGATTTCACTATTATACGGACATCTTTTGAAAGAGTACTTAATCTCCTGATCAAAAGACGTGTGAAGAAGAAGCAGAAACTAGTGATAGCATATGTAAGCATATTAAACGGTATTAAACGGCATATACACTAATCCCTCGGCACTTCGCGGTTCAAGTTTCGCGGCCTCAGTGCATCGCAGATTTTTCAAAAACATTCATCAAAAACACCGCCATATCGGCAGCCGCATTGCGGAAAGCAGCGTTGCTTTATCAGGATGTGCGAGATAAACGGTTTCCCAGGATGCCAGACAAAGAGAGAAACTCTCTCAGAGGCTTTGTACACACACACGGGCACTCAGACAAGACACGTGATTGGTTCCCGGCGCGGGATCGAATGAGAACACGAGTGGATGTATCCCGTGAGCTGATTGGCTGATCCTACTTCGCTGATTTTCACCTATCGCGGGGGGTTCTGGTCCACATTAACTGCAAGGTTAATGTTGATTTACAGTAAAGGTATTACTGTAAATCAAAACTGCCTAATGTTACCGAATGAAATGTTGACCAAGGAGGAGCTATAGGACTGCGAAGCTTTGGGGTGTTGATGGGAAAGTTTGGTGGTGTTGACCTAATCCATCTTCGTTTTGATAATTTCTGTTTATTAAAAAAAATTACAATTGTAATAATTCTAAATTTAAAAGCAGAGGCTCTGTTCTTACTTTTGGTAAATTGCTTGTTCAGATATCCATGCTATCAAAATAATCATAATTATGAAATAGGCAAGTGGTGGCTGGCAACCTTTAAAAAAAAATTCACTGGCAGGGAACGAGTTAAACGAGTGTATTTTGTGCACCCCTAGTGGTAGCAAGCAAAATTGCAAATATAATGAGTTTTTGTAAGAATTGTTTCCTGTTAATGTTATTATTGCATGTAAAAACTTGGAGTCATATTTACTTAAATAATAATAATTTCATAAAATAATTAGTATATTTTGTTTTTCATCACAGTCTTGAATCGTTTGGCAACCGATGATAACGGTAACGGTACATATATATTGTACGTCATATTGTCAAAAAATATAAAGTCTTGTTATGGCTAAATTACCTAGCAGTTGTCCATTGCAAACAATAACTAACAGACTAAACGCTTGTGTTTTTCTGTACGGAGCGTTCCCAGAGCACATCTCGCATGTAGCGACTGCCAAGATCGATCAAACGACATAGATCCTCCCAGTTTAATTCCAGCTGGGATTTCGCAGAGCCTTCATGTTCAGCGTACTGTTAAGAATCGCAATGACAGGGGGGCCACATATGAGTCCCATTATAGGAGTGGCAGTCTCTGTCGGAGGACAGAGGAGGAGCAGGAGGAGGAAGTTGGGCGAAGGCGAGGAAGGCGTTCTGACAGCTGTCCGCCTCAATAGTGCGCTTCCCCATCAGTGACCTCTGAGGAACATCAGCTCCGCAATGTGTGAGATGTGGTGATAACATCACCATGTATACATGGCAGCTTGTCAAGATCATCTAGGGCTAACGGCAGTGATCTGTGTATGTTTGTGCGTAGTGGGTTGGATATGTTTTTGTTTGTGTGCGTGGTCAGAGTTGGGAAGGGCATTTTGAGTTGTTTTGTAAGTTAGGACAATGGTGTAAAAATTGCGTGGAGAGATATTATAAACCTTATCTATCTATGAATTTTAGTTTGGTGATGTGGCATTCAGTCAAATGATTTGGCAAGTGAGCAGGAAAAGTAGTGGATTACTGTTTACAAATTTGTTTAGTCCACACAAGACAAAACAACTTTATTGCCCAGAAGGTAAAAGGGGGGTGAAGTTGGAAATTTAAAAAAGGGGTTTGATACATTTGCTTTACCCTTGGTCTAAGTAAAACCAATTAATCAATTGCTTATTGTTTTTATTACTACTACTTCTTCTACTCCTACTACTACTACTACTTCTACTTCTTCTACTTATATTACTACTATTTCTTCTTCAACTACTACTACTACTACTACTTCTTGTACTACTACTTCTACTTCTACTACTACTTCTACTACTACTACTACTATTTCTTCTTCTACTACTTCTTCTACTACTTCTTCTTCTACTAATACTACTTCTACTTTTACTACTACTACTTTTACTACTACTACTTCTTCTACTTCTACTTTTTCTACTTCTACCACTACTACTTCTTCTACTACTACTTCTATTTCTACTACTACTTCTTCTTTTACTACTTCTACTACTACTACTTCTATTACTACTTTTCTACTACTACTACTACTTCTACTACTACTACTACTACTATTTCTTCTTCTTCTTCTACTACTTCTTCTACTAATACTACTTCTTCTTTTACTACTACTACTACTACTACTACTACTACTACTAATACTTCTACTACTACTATTTCTTCTTCTACTACTTCTTCTTCTACTAATACTACTTCTACTTTTACTACTTCTACTTCTACTACTATTTCTTCTTCTACTACTACTACTACTTTTACTTCTACTACTACTACTATTTTTTCTTCTACTACTACTACTACTACTACTACTTTTTCTACTACTACTACTTCTACTTCTACTACTACTACTATTTCTTCTTCTACTAGGTACTACTACTACTACTTTTTCTACTTCTACTACTACTACTACTACTACTAACTTATAAAAAAACAATAACATTACTACATAAATTATAAAATAACTTTAGATTATTGTTTATGGCAAAAGTTTTCATACAATTTAGTTTCTTTATTACAAAGTATTAAATCAGCAATTTCTGTAAAAAATGCGTTTTTATTAAATAATGCATTAAAAATAATAATACATTATTAAATGTGATTAAATATAAAAAAATGTTTGAACTCTCTCAATCATGCCTACATTTTAAAATCTGCTTTTATATATAATTTAATAATTATATCTAATCAATGATAAATGATACAGTAAATTATTTATCATTGATGACATAAAGGATGTGACTAACAAGAATCAAATGTACCAATACAAATCAAAATGTCCTTTTATGAAAATTTAATTGAGGTCACTCAACATATTGATGTAAAATGCTAACAAAAGTATTTTTTGTGTTTATTCAAAGCATCCGCCTCAGTTTTCAAGCAGCTGGTGCAAAAGATGATTCATAACTGCAAATTGAATCTGTTGCGTTATTACAGCTAACCATTTTTAGACTATATCTAAATAATTTTTAATTCACCAACATAAGTTGCAAACAAGGTTAAAGTGAAGATTAGAAATGTTTTAAAAGATCTAGATGGACAAATATGTGAAGATGTTTATAGTAGGCCTTCCAGGCACGACTTCCAGGTTTGAATTGCTTTTCAATTATATGGAAAATGGAAGCATATACATCCGTCTGCACAGGAACGGAAAATATCACACTGAGTCAAAACAATGTGAAGATAAAGAAAACCGTTTGTGCTGACACACACACACACAACACCTCTCTCGACCCTGCTCTGCATTTTATAACTACAAAAAAGGCATATTTCGGATGTGTTTATACAGGAAGGCCAGAAAATGAGAGCGGCTTTGCTACATTTCTGCGTGTATGAGCTCATGCTGTCCGCGGGGCTCCACACCCCTGCTGGAATTGCAAATTCACCTGCTCCTCTGGAGTCGATGTGCCCCGCTGCAAATCCGGTGTAATTTAAGGTGTGTTTTTTACGCCCAGATTTGTCGCTTGTTATCACATCCATTTGTGGAAGACCTGTGAACGGGCCAATTTTGTTTTTGCTAGGAAACAAAACACACTATTAAAAAGAAAGATTCCACTGAGTTGTCATAGAAGAACAGTTTTTGGTTTCCCAAAGAACCTTTCAGTCCACCGCTCCTAAAGGGATATTTCACCCAAAAATGAAAATTGTCATAATTTACTCAACCTTATGCTGTTCCAAACTTGTATGAGCTTCTTTCGTCTGCTGCACACAAAAGAAGATATTCTGAAGAATTTTCCTCTTCAATAGAAGAAAGAAACTCCTTCAAGTTTGGAACAACATAAGGGTGAGTAAATGATGACAGAATGCTTATTTTTGGGTGAGCTATCCTTTTAAAAGAACCAGTTAATGGATAAAATTCAGTTAATGGGGCTTTCACATTGAAGGAAAGTTGACATAGTTCCTATACCTATTGGAGGAAATATTAACTTTTTGGCGTGTTCGCACTGCAGGAGCTGAGACTGATTTTTAGTTCTAGAAACACCATTTGCGGGGACTAAATAAGCTCCTATTTTAGAGTTAGGTGTAACCCATCACAAGAGGAACTACCAATTACGTAAGTACCGTATTTTCGCGCATATTACCCACAGATGCAGATAATCCGCACCCTCATATAGCCTGTGGGTTTTGTGTAAAAAATTGTTGGTATAACCCGCACCCTTATATAACCCGCACCCATTGATTGATGAACTTTTTTGTATAAGTTCACATTTCGAATTTCGAATGTTGCTCGCATGATGTCAGTTATCCATAACTGTTCAGTCTCGGTACACAGTGCTTGTGCGCGAAATTCAAACAATAAGAAAACAAACACAAGTCAGAATCAGAACAAAAAGAAAAATCAGTCTCTCCCGTTGTGCTGCAGCACGTTCCTTAAGAAGCGATTCTACAGGTGTTGATCATCGGATGAGATGAGAAGAGCCCGCCCTCATGGCAGCACAGCCAATCACGTCGTCTTGCATGAGGCTAGTTCCTATAACTGATGTCCTATAACTACTTTTCTTCTTTTTTAAAGACATTTTAGTAGTCTAAAGAACCTTTTTCCAATATAAAGAACCCTTCATGGAATAGAAAGTTTCCTACACTCTTAAAATTCTGTCATGAGGAAGATATTTTGAAGAATGCTTGTAACCAAACAGCTGTGAGGCACCATTGACTTCCATAGTGTGGGGAAAAACTTACTGTGGAAGTCAATGGTGCCTCACAACTGTTTGGTTACAAACATTCTTCAAAATATCTTCCTTTGTGTTCAGCAGAAGAAAGAAAACCATACAAGTTTGGAACAATTTAATGGTGAGCAAATTTCATTTTTGGGTGAACTATCTCTTTAAAAATGTTTTTTTTTTTTTTTTTTTGGTTCCAGGAAAAACATCCATGGAACCTTTCCAATGTTCTTTATTGTGCAGAAAAGTTCTTTAGATTTTTTAAATGTTCTTCATGCTAAGAAAGAATGGATATTTTAAAAAGTGTTCCCAAAATGGTTCTTCAATGGGGTTCCACCCCTTTTCGGATCCATAACTGATGTCTAAGGCTTAGCAGGAATAATTTAATTGCTAACTCTTGTAAACTAACAAGGCTCTATTTTTAGCTTTTGATGGACATGAAATATGTAAGGAGCGCAGCAGGTGTTACCCTGGGTGTGAACACTGTGCGCGCTGACAAAGCTCTATGTTTCTCTCAGAATAAACACTCTGATAGGATGCTGACGGCCGCTCATATCAAATCAAATTAATGAAGCGTGATGGGCATGACTATTATAAATACAATGGGGCCTGAAATCTAATTTAAATCTGGAAGTTTTAGGAAGTTTGCAACAAAGAAGAGTTATTATGTACTGTGAATAAGAAAGATGTCAAATTCTGTGCTATTTCTAGGTCACTGATCAGTTCTGCTGACATTACAGCAAAGCGTTAATGTAAGCCTTTTTACTAATTGAATAAAAGTAAATTGATTTCATTTTATTCTGTTTAGATTTAGATTTGCAATGCTTTTTCACTGCTTTCTCTGTACTTTTTAAATTATATTTGTAATAATTTTTTTGCATTTTCTGTTTTGTTATTATTAGTTTAATTCTAGTTGTAACAGTAATATATACTGTTGTTTAAATTTAAATAAACAAACGACTAATCAAATATATAATGCAGTTATATTTTATAAATAACTATTATATTATAATTTTAATACAATTTTTGCTTTAATACTGTTTTATATTATATTTATGATTGCATTTTAATAGATTTTATAAAGTATTTCAATGCTTTTGGATTCTACTGTATTTTTAAAATAATTTTGTATTACTTTTAACATTTAATTGTTTGTTATTGTTATTATTTTTATTTCATATTTCTAATTACTTTTTAATTAACAGTAAGAGATACTACTGACTAAAATTTTTTATAAATGTATACTAGAAAATTAAAAATCATTTTTACCAAACAGTGAACACAAAGTCATAAGCAACATGTGTTAAGAATATACAGCAGTTTTTGTTGAATATTATGGAACCGGACTGAAAATTTGATTTGAAGTGGTAATGCATGAACAATAGATGTGTAATATTCGTTGATTATTATCTACGAGGTAAAAAGTGATTTTTACATGTCTCTGATAATGTTTAATATCACTTTCAATATTTGTTTTCCTTATGATTTTGGAAAATGTGTACATATTTTCCCCGCTGTCTGCTTGTCTTTCTGTATTTGTCTCTCTCTCTCTCAAACGCTGATTCATTGACTTGACAATGAAGTGAGCCGGTGGATTGCGGTGCTCTCTGATGGGTGGATATTTGCGTCCGGGGTTTGCGGTAATGCAGTTACATGGCCGGCAGTGTGTGATGAATAGAAAGTCTCCAGTGCCGTCATATGAGAAATCACAGCGGAGCTGCACATGAGACCGAGCTTCTCACTTCATGAAGTTTTATAGTGCCGTTTCCTCTGTTATGGCTTTACCACAATGGAGAGATGCAAACATATGACTGCACCGTTACACGGTGTGTGTGTGTGTGGGTGTGTGTAATGGCACAGGGCTGTAATGTACATAGTAAAAAGCCATTGCACTAGAGTGATCCTCAGGGATTTCACTCCCCGCCACCTTGAAACAAGCGACAAAGCTGGATTAACATAGTCTGTCTTTCTTTTGAACATATAAAGCCAAAATTAAGGCCATGATTTTTTTTTATGGATGTGGCTATTTACTATTGTAACAGCAGGGCATTCTTTAAAGTACCATGAAATAGGCTGTAAATACCATGGTATATAAATGAGGGAGTCATTCAGTGTTGTTTTTGTAAACCGTAAGACCATTTTTAATACATTTACCATAGTATTCTGATGTAAGCCCTCATGACATAAAATCTAAATGAGAAATGTCATGATTATGAGCTATTTAAAATTATAACACTATTTAAAAATTGACTGAAAGTGACATTTTATGTCATAATTATGTTTTGACTTTGTATCCCAATTTTGACATTTTGTCATATTTATGGTATTATGCAACTTTTTTTCATATTCATAATTATGTTTGTAAATTTTTGACTGTCAATTTATCCTTTGTTAATTTTCCTATTGCAATTTCTACTTTTTATCCAAATCAATTTGGACTTTTTGTCATAGTGATCACTTTTTATGTCATAATTATCACTTTTTATGTCATAATTATGCTTAAGATTTTGACTTTGTATCCCAATTTTGACATTTTGTCGTATTTATGGTATTACGGCACTTTTTTTCATTATTATGTTGTCAATTTTTTACTGTCAATTTATCCTTTTGTTAATTTTCCTAGCTCAATTTCTACTTTTTATCCTAATCAATTTTGACTTTTTATGTCATTGTGATCAGTTTTTGTCATAATTATGCTTTAAATTTTTAATTTATATCCCAATTTTGAATTTTTGTCAGTTTATTTTTTTTGTCAGTCTTTTGTCAATTTCTCCTCATCTTAATTTCTTATTTTTGTTATAATTTTAGTATTATGCCAATTTTGACTTTTTTATCTCATAATTATCTCATTTTCTCTCATAACTTTTTAATCTCAATTTCAACTTTTTATTTGTATCCATTGATGCTATAAATCCCAATTTCTTCTTGTCATAATTATGGCACTAGGCCAAATTGAACTTTACCTCATAGTTTCAACTTTTTTTTTTATCTCTAATTGTAATATTTTATGTCATCATTTTGATTTACCAAAGCATTTACAGCCTCCATAATCATTGGAATACCCTGTAAACACCATGGTATACTAACAAAAAAAGTGCCATGTTACTATTGTTTTCTTTTTCTTCTAGCCTGCTCTAGATTTGCCAGATGTTTAGCCAAACCCCAGCCTCCCATGAGACATTTGCTCTTTTTAAGGTATTTAGTGAAAAGCTGGCGGTGCACTTTGGCACGTTCCTGTGAGAAGGAACAACAAAAACAGCACATAAACAAGCTAATGGCTTCCTTATCTGCACTGCCGACAAGGCTTTTCTTAATTGGTGAAGAATTGAGAAGAGTCCCGATCCCACAACTTTTTTTCCCTGGAATTTCTTGTTTTTACCTTCCGTTTCACTTCTAAGCACAATATCAACTTCAGACTGAAGTAGAGTTCTGCCTCTGGTTCGAGTCCTAAATGTTCTTCAGATATCCGGGACCGTTGCCAATTTCTGTCTTCTATTACAACTATGACCCTCTTAGTAAAGAAAAATAGCCTTGGAAACAAAATAATCTTCCAAACCAGGCTATTAATTAGGCGCTCTTGTGGCGCAAGTACTGTTTTGTTCGTTGGCTGTATGGTTGGTAAAAAAGAGAGAAATATTAATGTGTTTTATTGTGGTATTTTTAGTCTATTTCAGGTTGTAGCTGGACCTGGGAGCAGCCGTCTGTGGGATTGAGTCATGTGACAATGTGATCTGGGTTAGCCGTGCGAAACCCGTGTGTATGTGTGTATTGGTTGTACTTTCTGCACTCTCTCTCTTGGGTCTTGTCTGAAGGAGTCTGGCTTCAGGACAGGAGGAATGAGGGCTGAGCAAGAGCTCCGGTGAAGACCCACATCTCCCGTCTGCCAATCTGTCTTCCTGTCCCCTTAGCTGGTGTGTGAGTGCAGGTGCGGCCCAGCGAGGGAAGGGGTGGGAGGATGCGGAACAGACAAATTGTGGCCAGTAGTTTCTAATGGTTTTTAGAAGTTAGATCAGGGATACTGGAATAGACAGAGCGTCATACCGAAGCAGGGTCATTTTTTGGGGTTAGGTTCGGGTGTGAAGTTATGTACTGTGTGTCTGTTGAACTGATGAACTATAAGCAAGTGCTAGAGATGACAGAAAAGGAAATCTAGATTTAAAAACAAGGGGAATTAGTTCATTATTCACTATGACATAGAATTACTCATGACATGTCGTCGCTGAGATACCGAGATTTTTGTGACACGTTGCAGGTTCTTGTTTCTGGCGTAATCACGACGAAGAGGGAATGAAAGACACCCGGTGCTGCGGAGCTCGAAAAATTGTTTAGAATTAGAGAGATAAAGAATGACAAACAAAAAGAAGCGGGGTCTCTGAGGCAATGGATCCAGCGAAGACGGATCGTGCAATAAGGAGTGGGAGATTAGCACTAGCTAGAGGGAACGACTAAGAGGAAGGAGAGAGAAATCAGGAGGAGGCGAGGACATCGGGTCATGTCGACAGCTTGAAGCCATACTTTCAGCGGGGTGTGAGTGCACAAGTTCATGTTAAAACCAGAGAGAAACCCCTCCTCTCTCTCATTATATCTCTATCTCTCTCGACCCCTCTCTCCTTCGCTCATTTAAAAGGCAGATCTGCCCTGAACACAGAAGGTAGGGCACTACATTTGTCAGTGGATATGAGGTCCCCATCCGATTCGCTGTGGGTTGTGCCATTACGTTTGATTGACAGGAGCCGTGACAAGGGACTGTCCGTGATCCCCGGAGGTTAGATTAGGGTAGCAATGCTGCCAAAACTCACGCGTGGAACATGTGAGGTCGTGACTCTGTACATGGGCACACGGGGAACACACACCCTAGGTGGTAGAGGTCATTTACATTGAATGCTGATCTGGTATTTAAAGGAATATTCCAGGTTGGGGTGCACAAATGTTTTTTTTTGGGGGGGAGGGGGTAAATGTCAGCCTCCAATATTGATTATTATATATCAAAATGAGTACATATATTAATAATAAGAATGACCAGTATTATTACTAAAAGTGTTACTAAAACAAAATAAGAAATATTACTATTGTAATATTTCACAGTTTAATAAAAAAAATCATTATTATTATTATTATTATTATTATTACAAAGCATATTAAACCAAATAAGAGACATTACAGTAGACTAATTGAGCATTTATGAAAATATTATATAAAAATATATAATATAAATATAAAAATCTATTAATAATAATACTTTATCATTATTATTACAAGAGAAAATATAGTATTATTAATAATAATTTTTATTAATTATTATTATTATTATTATTATTATTACAAACAATCTAACAAACAATTAATATTATTATTTCACATTTGCCAAACATTTTAATATTTAATAATAACAATAATTATTGAATTATTATTAAGAAAAGCTTAAATACTAAGATATAGTAGACTATGATCTCACAGTAGAATAAAAAATTGTTAATAATAAAAAATTAAATATAAATATTATAATAATTTTTACTATTCATTATTAATACTTTTATTACTAAAATTATAATAAACTAAATACAGCTATTTTATTTAATAATAATAATAATAATAATAATACACTTAAAATAATAATAAAAAGAATAGTAATACAAACACTTAATAATAATAATAATAATAATAAAAAATAAAAACTGTTTTGACAACAGCTTCACTCTGAAACATGCTGTGCATATACACATTTATTTATTTAATTAAATCACAGCCGTTGTGATCTTATAATCACACTAAGGTTAGCAAGCTAGACTAATTTTAGACTAAAATAAACTAAAAGACTAAAATCATGTTAACATGCATATTATTTACATCTTCAAACTATACTATTGAAGCCTTGAGTATTCACCTTCACTTCCATTGCAAGTGGACGTAACCCGGAATATTCAAGGTTCTGTGGGGAAATGACACATAGTTGCGTATCTTCATTGTTAGTGGATGCCTATTGATTCATATAATGGAAGAATCACAGTCTGTGTTATAGTAAGTCTGGATATTAAGTCCCTGTTCCCTCGAGAACCGAGTTCTTGTTGATCATGTTGGGCCGGTTTGGAATGTATTCCGTATGGATGTGCGGAGACTGTAACTAGATGTCTGGAAAGGAAATTCGAATCCAATTGTGTTATTTAGTTAAGGCCTGTGCTGGACACTCAAGGGTCTGCCGGTCGCTGTCCGGTGCTGAAACCAGTTACTTAGCTTGGAGCAATTCATAGTGCTCTTCTAAATGTATACATTTAGCGATGTAGTAAAGTATACATCTATCTGTCTGTCATTCTATCATTGTAGCATTCATTATAGTTTGATTATAGAGTTATTATTATAAAATATTTTTATTAGTGGAACAGCACAACAGAACACATAATTATAGTAACTCTTCTACTACTGTTATTTTTGGTAGATTTCAGGAAATCTTTTCAGCATGGATGTCTTTTCCCCCAGAGTTACTGGTAAGCAAACTGTGTTCTTGAGGTAGCTAATATAAACATGGATATTTCATGCCACAGATTTTTGTTATATCCCTTATTTCTACTAGATTATAGAAACGAAAAAAGCTGAAACTTTGTTTCCAGGGCGAAAAGGTCAGGTGGATTTCCCCAGCATATCTGAAATTAGATCCATCTGTCCATCTATCCGTCCATCCATCTATCTATCTGTCCATCCGTCCGTCTGTCTATCTATCTATCTATCTATCTATCTATCTATCTATCTATCTATCTATCTATCTATCTATCTATCTATCTATCTATCTATCTATCTATCTATCTATCTATCTATCCGTCCATCCATCCATCCATCCATCTGCCCATCCATCTGCCCATCCATGTATCTATCTATCTGTCCATCCATCCATCCATCCATTGTTTTTGTTCTTTCTGTTGTTTTTCTGTAATTCCTTTGTTCTTTCTGCCTTTATTGCATTTTTTTCTGTCATTATTGGATTTTTTCTGTCTTTAATTTTTTCTGGCATTTTCATTCTTTTGTTCTTTCTTTCATTCTTTCTGTTGTTTTTGTGATTTTTTTTTGTGTCAGTCTTGTTCTTTCTGTCATTCTTGTCTTCTTCTGTAATTCGTTCTTTCATTTCATTCTTTCAAATGTTCTTTCTATCATTCTATCTGATGTTATATCATTCTTTCATTCCATATAATGTTCTATTTCTCTACCTGTATTTCTTTCATTCTTTCTATCATTCTATCTAACATTCAATCATCTAACATTCTCCAAAGCTTCCTAATAAAAAAAAAAAAAAAATTTCACAGAAGGTTACAAGCCCGCATTTAAATTTTATATTTAATAACTTTGCTTTTCTAATTACTCTGCTGTCCAATAGTCGAATTGAATCAAAACCATATAAATGAAATTGAATTCAAAATGTTATTTGAAATGTAAATACTTGAACTGAAAATTACAATTCGGTCATCATTTACAAACTAGATAGATTCTTTTTATTCTATGGAACACTAAAGTATTTTATATATAATAAAATACTTTTTTATATAAAGTATTTTATATAAATATATTTTAGAAAATGTTTTTGTGCATATAATAAAAGTCAGTGTTGTTTTGTCCATGCCATTGACTATCATTGTATGGATGAAAAAAGATTCAAGTTCAAATGCTTTTTTTTGTGTTCTACAGATGAAAGAAAGCCATGTAAGTATGAGTAAATGATGATAGAATATATATTTTTGGGCAAATAATCCTTTGAAGCAAAATGTGCAGCACTTCTAGGCACTCGCTGACATAGTCGCTGTCCGGTGCTGAAATGCGTCACTGAATCAGAACTGCGCTGCTGTCATTTATGCACGAATAAAAAAATGTCAAATTTCAGAAGTAAAGTTAGACTAAAGTTTAGAGGAACGTAGGCTAAACGTATTAAAATTCTGATCAAACTCTAACTGCATGTTGCGAGGAGACATCAAGTGACACAAATGTCATTTGTTCGCCTCGCTGCTGGCAGGGGAGTGGGCCTTGCCATCTAGAGATCTCCTCCTCGGAGCATAAGCGCGGATGCCTCACAGCTGGGGCGAATCCGCCCGCGGCGCGTCGGGGAGGCAATTTAGAGCCCAACCACTCCGTGTGACGAGCCGATCAACATCTTTGAAAGCCGCTCGCCATGTTGTCCACTCTCATTAAGGAAAGTCTGCCGCCCAAGGTTAGATAAAAATGAATAGCGCACTGGTCGAACAGCTTTTCTTTGTCTTTGTCTGGGAAGAAGAAAAAAAAAGCTTCACAGCCTACTGCGGCTTCTGGTCGTGAACTGTGCCGAGCGGCGTGCCACGGCGAACTGATCCATTATGGAGAACCAATGTGAACACCAAAAACCTCCCGGGGATAATCATTAAGATGTCAGCGTGGCACAATACGGCGCACAGACTGAATATCGTGGTGTTCTTTGAGGGGGAAAGAAAAAGGAAAGCAATCATGCAGCCCTACCACACAAAGTTATGGTGATGCATGTTTTTCATATAATAGCGGCGCATTGTCCAGCGAAGACGGTCAATACATTAATTTAGAATTGTAAAGGGGCCAATAAAATTGCCAGTAGCTGATACACACCCTTTTGAAGTAATACTTCGATTGTAAATCGTCCCTTTGGGGTTAAACGAGCTGTTTGTTGCGAGCATGAGAGTCTGTGTATGTATATATATATTTAGTCTATGTGTGTGTGTGTGTGTCTTCGCTCTAGGCCCACTTCTGAGTTGTGTGTGCATGTATTTGTGAGCTGAATTGAGTTGTAGCTCGCCGTCACCTCTCGCCTCCGGGGCTGGCTGGCCAGTCGCCATGGCAACAGTGGAAAACTACATACCAGACCGATGCACAATCCACGATCCATTAGGTGAGAGAACGGGAGGAGGGAGAAGACAAGACAACCACACATTTATTTACTGGGTTTATTTACCCTATTTTTCCCCTTATTTATAATTTATGGTGTATTGATCTGTGTCACTGTCGGGCAGAAGGCAGTCTTCCACAAGGATATACTATCCTTTGTTCCCTTCGATTAGAAAAGAAAGGACTCAGTCATTAGTTTGGACATCATTAAACAAAGGTGCGTCTTTTAAGGTCCCACCTCTGTGTCCTCTTTTTACTACCATGATGTTATTTTACTGTCATATATATATATATATATATATATACTATGTTCATTCATATTTTCAATTATCTTTTATGTTTATATTTGAATTTTAAATATAATTTTTTGTCATTTTATGTAATTCTTAATATCTTTATTTTTAATCCATTTTTTGTTTTAGACATATTAGTACTTAAAATTTGAAACTGAAATTAAGTATACACACGCGCTCACGTACACACACACACACACACACACACACACACACACACATACACATATATACTGTTATATTTATTCATATGATTTTGAAACTGAAATTACACGCGGGCACGTGCACACACCATGGTTAAAAAAAAAGTTATTTAAAAAAACAACAACTAAGTACCGTAATGTTACAGTTAAATTTAATAAATAACTTTTACCATGTTTTTTACCTTCAAGTATAATTTAAATACCATGGTATATGAATATGGCAATCTGTACTATGCGTATATAATAAAAAAAAGTTATAAACATGGTATTTCATGGTATTATTTTTACATTCCAAAAAATTAAGCCTTTTTTTAAGGTTGCTGAACACAAAAGAAGATATTTTGAAGAATGCTGGTAATCATTGACTTCCATAGTATTTTCATGATTGGTATTATTCCTTTAAGTGTCTTAATTTCTCTTATTCATTTCAATTTTACTATACAATTACAAATTCATAAATATTAAAATCTTAATGCACATACTGTGAACATATGCATTTCTAACATATATGTAGGTGCCATATAAATTATGTGGTATATAAATATTGTAAAAAAAAACAAAAAAAAAACAGGATTCCCAAACACCTCATGAAAAGTACCATGGTATTGCCAAATTTCTTTTTGGACATGTGCACTGATAACACCATGATATTCTTTTAAATGCATCGATGTACCATGTAAGTACCACATGCTACATGAATTTCAGTACTATGGTATATTTCAAAGCACCATTGTTACCATGGTACCACCGCAGTACCTGCTTGAGTTCATGAGTTCATGTTTTGCATCCAATCAGTTGTTCAACTCTCATCATTTCAGACATAAACAGGAAGAGATAAATAGATGTAACCCCCACACAATGTACACTGGATATATGCTGCCAGCTTATTACATTTCACTTTAAAAAGGCCACAGACTGCATGAACCCCCCAGTTCACACATCCTGCAGCTCTCGTCTGTATTTAAGGGCCGCCCGGTGTCCAATAACACCACATTCA
Source organism: Rhodeus uyekii (assembly GCA_037043235.1). Classification (NCBI taxonomy): domain Eukaryota; kingdom Metazoa; phylum Chordata; class Actinopteri; order Cypriniformes; family Acheilognathidae; genus Rhodeus; species Rhodeus uyekii. The sequence goes on from JAWRVZ010000119.1 coordinate 2,043,614, forward strand.
TTGTACGTGGGTGGATGCGCAGTAGTGGCTCCTAAGGGTCAGCTTCCTCTGAGGCTTTATTTTTGGGTTCTCTGTAGAGAGGCATCATAGACTCTAATTTCACCTGCTTGCCAGCTCCTGTGGTCATTCATCCTGGGACCATCCATGCTTCAGTGCAGCTCCATCGTGGCATTAGGAAGAGCAACAGCCCATCACAGGGTTTGTCCAAGTCGTTTGGCACTTTCCCAGGATTCTGCTATGGAAAAATGGCATGCATGTGAGTTTCCACTCCCTGTTTTTCCATGTAGGCAAACGATATTGAGATGACAGAGCATTGAGTAAATGTTGATACATTAATAGCAAACGAGTCATATAGATTTAATATTCTGACGCTAATTACATAATTAATTTGCATAATTAATTTTCTGCTTTAAACAGAAAAAACACAAACATTAATATTGTGAACATAGCTTATAAAAAAAGGAATGTATGTATATCTACATACATAATGTTCAACAAATATAGATGTTATCTATAATATAAGATAGGAGATGTGGTTAGTAAAGACAACAAACATGTTAGGTAACAATTACAGCTTGTGATTACTAAATATTTAAAGGGTTTTACAAAAAAATATAATTATAATAAATATATAAAGCACGGTTACTGTAAAAACAGTTACTGTTTTCACTGCTTCTGATTGGTCAATTGTGGCATCTTGCGGAGTGATATTTTCACATTTTTGCTGTGATCTATATGGAAACGCGATACCAGTCCACTGTGAGGGGTTAAAGGACGATAATATAGCTACATACATAGTCAGTTTCAAACCAAGCATGACCAGTTTGAACATATAATGTATTATTAGGAACACCTGTTCAATTTCTATAATACATATAAAGTATTATTAGGAACACCTGTTCAATTTCTCATTAATGCAATTATCTAATCAGCCAATCACATGGCAGTTGCTTCAATGCATTTATTGGTTGGTCCTGGTCAAGACAATCTCCTGAACTCCAAACTGAATGTCAGAATGGGAAAGAAAGCTGATTTAAGCAATTTTGAGCTCGGCATGGTTGTTAGTGCCAGACGGGCCGGTCTTCACAATCTGCTCAGTTACTGGGATTTACACGCACAACCATTTCTAGGGTTTACAAAGAATGGTGTGAAAAGGGAAAACATCCAGAATGCGGCAGTCCTGTGGGTGAAAATGCCTTGTTGATGCTAGAGGACAGAGGAGAATGGGCAGACTGATTCAAGTTGATAGAAGAGCAACTTTGACTGAAATAACCACTCGTTACAACCGAGGTATGCAGCAAAGCATTTGTGAAGCCACAACACGCACAACCTTGAGGTGGATGGGCTACAACAGCAGAAGACCCCACCGGGTACCACCGGCTACAAAAAGAGGCTACAATTTGCACAAGCTCAAAATTGGACAGTTGAAGACTGGAAAAATGTTGCCTGGTCTGATGAGTCTCGATTTCTGTTGAGACATTCAGATGGTAGAGTCAGAATTTGGTGTAAACAGAATGAGAACATGGATCCATCATGCCTTGTTAACACTGTGCAGGCTGGTGGTGGTGGTGTAATGGTGTGGGGGATGTTTTCTTGGCACACTTTAGGCCCCTTAGTGCCAATTGGGCATCGTTTAAATGCCACGGCCTACCTGAGCATTGTTTATGACCATGTCCATCCCTTCATGACCACCATGTACCCATCCTCTGATGGCTACTTCCAGCAGGATAATGCACCATGTCACAAAGCTCAAATCATTTCAAATTGGTTTCTTGAACATGACAATGAGTTCACTGCACTAAAATGGCCCCACAGTCACCAGATCTCAACCCAATAGAGCGTCTTTGGGATGTGGTGGAACGGGAACTTTGTACCCTGGATGTGCATCCCACAAATCTCCATCAACTGCAAGATGCTATCCTATCAATATGGTCAACATTTCTAAAGAATGCTTTCAGCACTTTGTTGAATCAATGCCATGTAGAATTAAGGCAGTTCTGAAGGTGAAAGGGGGTCAAACACAGTATTAGTATGGTGTTCCTAATAATCCTTTAGGTGAGTGTACATATGATTTGATTTCGCCCATGAAAATTCGACGAACAACAGTAAACGTGACCAAACCTCTTTCTTCTCTCTCACATCTCTCAGCGCCATCTTGCTTTCAGTTCTTTATTGTAGTGAAAATAACCTCAGAGGAATTCAGTATTAATATTTCAGTAATAGCTTTCCAGCGTTCGTCTTTTTGCAATACCTACTGTTCATGTATGTTCTTAAATTCTACGTGAAATATATTTTCTTTTATTGTGTTATTGTTTGTCTATGATCACAGTTTTATTACAGAAAATATTGCTGTTTATCCCACAGTGTGTTTTTGAAGGAAATTAGCTATACAGAAATATGCCATGCCTCTTGTTTTCTTTTCGAAAACAGTATTTGCTGTCAGGGAGGACAGGGTCTGTTAGTGCATCACGCTAGAGATGTCCCTCATTATAATGTGATAGCAACCAGATTGTATCCCATTAGGGAAAACAACACAAGGTGTGCAGCATATGATTTGCTTTAGCTCTTTGGCAGTTGAAGTGTAGGTATAAAATGGGAGCTTATATATTTCTGTGGATTTTTAACATTCATTTAGGAAGTGTAGGGCTCATTAATTGATGGGGCTAATTGTGCTTAGAATTACATTTTTGATTTATGATCCACTATTAATCAACTAATGAACAAGCAAATAGACACTACACACAGTAATCAAAACATTACAAACTTTGAATTGAAGCAAAGAAGTATTTGAAAATCAGCCAGATATACAAATGTACAAGTCTGCGTACTTAATGGCTTTAGTGAGGGGAAGAAAAAAAAAGTTGATTATATGTATAAAAACAACATATATTATATAATAACATAACAAAATATCCACATATATGAATATTTAAGTTTTTTTAGATTACAAGGAAGCAGATTAAGTCATTGGCTGCTCATAGTTGAAGTGGGCGGAGCTAAATAGCTCTTGAGTGTTTAGCTTGTTTCAACTCTATGATTGGTGGAAATTTCTGTACAGTATCATGGGTAATGTAGTTCTTCACCACAACCCCCACTGTTAAAAATGTTAATTTTGAAAATAAATTGAAATAATGCAAGCTCACGCTTCAACAGAAGCAAACAGAATTGATTAACAACCTTGTAGCGCACAGTAGGGCTGTCTAAAAAGGTTTCTAAGTTATCTGTAAAAATCTATTTCCCTATGGAGAAAATTAATGGAGTTTTTACTGCCAGAAGCCGACTGTTGCACTCTATGGTGGTGAATGAAAATTAAGTTTTGCATTCCAATTTGCTCTAATTGCAAATGAAATGATTCTATGACTTTATAAAAAAACATTGAGAAATTGATTACGTTGGCCAGAAGAAAGATGCCCTCAGCTGTTGTATTTGAGAACTGCCTTAAATAGTTTTCTATGATTTTAATGCCTTTATTTTCGCCTAATAAAGCCGAAAATAATTTGTCCAATCAGTGGTTGTCAGGCTTCAAAAGCTCCTCCTCCTATTTCCTTATATGGTCTACAAAGACCAAAAGTCAGTTTGCAAAGACATGAGGGTGAATAAATGATGAATAAATGAAAAAATAAGTACTACTTCTCCAAAGATGTGTGATAATCATAAATTTAATGATTGCGTAATCCAAAATGAACATAACGCCATGTCTGCTAGACCTCCTCATTCTTATCTGTAAGGGCACGCATCTGAAAACAGACCATGCATTATTCATTACCGAGAAGTTACACAAGAATAAATGAAGCAGTCTGTCGTCATTTGCACTATGAGACTAATTGGCTACATTCAAGCCCCTTTGGTCCTGGGGATGAGTTTAATTAAGTTCAGGTATCGAATTAAGATCATGGCACAGATTTAAATGGCTTAGCCTGGGCTAAAAATAGACGAGTGCTCCATGAATCTCTGTGCGGTGCTTTAAGTAAGGGCGGAGTTGGAAACACAGAGCTGCAAATATCTTTGTTAGTACGAAAAGCTCATGTTAATCAAAATGATTGCTATTTTTACATTTTATGTTTTTTTTTAAACATAGTTTATGATTTCAGGCAAATTAATTTAGTAGCATAATAATAAATAATAACTTTAACGGAGCTTTCCTGTAGCTCAATTAGTAGAGCATTGGTGCTTGCAACGGCAAGGTCATGGGTTCGATTCCCAGGGAAAGTAACGGATTAGAATGTCAATGTGTATCTTGAATGCAATGTATGTCGCTTTGGATAAAAGCGTCTGCCAAATGCATGAATGTTAATGTAATAAAAAACGACATATGATGTAGTTGATGGATTTTATATTTGACTCATAATTCCATCAATTTCTGATATTTGTTGGTCTGAATCTGAAAAATGTATTCCAATTGCAAATGTATTAAGTAAATATCCATTTTACAAATTTAAATGTGCAATGAAATTAAGTTGACAGAACGTTTTGCATTAGCCTGTTTTAATTAGCTAAACTGAGCGTGCAGTAGAAATAATTTTTTTGGAGTGAAGTTTATCCACTACTCCTTGTATGTTTGATTTGGTCTCATCAATGTGAAAGATAATCTGTTTTTTAGTTGGATAAAGCTATATGTTCTTCTGAAATGAGGAATTACAGGGTTTTAGTAAGTCAGCAGTGAGTAGTCAGCAGTCAGTTGCTCTGGGAGCAGCCGCCTGAAGATTACAAATCCTGTTTAAAGCGCCGCTTTTAGCCGCACCTACCCACGCACTCCCATACGTCAACGCCACATATTTAACTAGGAAAGCTTTCCTCTTTCTTTTTTATCTTTCCAAGAGAGAAGTGCAGAAGGGCTTAGAGATGTTTGCCTTTGTTCTCCTTATGGAGTTTAATTTTTGTCCTTTTTCTCTTTTTTTGTTATTGTGTGTAGGTAGGCGTTTTTGGTTTTGGTAGAATGTTTGGGGAGTAAGGATTATGGGTGCTAGTAATAGGCTTTACCAAGTTTGTATTGTTTGTTTGTGTTATACTACTTTATAATATTTTTGATTTAGGTTTATTTTGTCAAATAGTTTGTAGTGATATACCTGCTTTCAGTTATTTATTTATATTTACGTAGTAAAAAATACTACTGTTATTATTGTTGTTGAAACGTATTTCATAATAAATTATAAATAAAAAGGAGCCAGAATAGTAGTAGTAATAATAACAATATTTATAATAATAATAATTGTTGTTATAATATTGTAACAAAACAACAATTATTATTAACAACAATAAATGTTATTAATATTTATAATAAGAATAATAATGAAATGTGGAATATTTGTATGCAATAAATAATAATATTATTATTAACACCAATAATAATATTAACACAAATGTTAATAATTGTAAATTATGTGTATTATTATTATTATTATTATTATTATTATTATTATTATTATTATTATTATTAATAATAATAATAATAATAATAATTATTATTATTATTATTAGTATTATTAATAATAATATTGTAACAAAGCAATAATAATAATTATTGACAACAATAAATGTTATTAATATTTATAAGAATAATAATAATGAAATGTGGAATATTTGTATGCAATAAATAATATTATTATTGTTATTATTAACAACAATAATAATATTAACACCAATATGTTATTACTATTTTATTAATAATAGTTGTTGTAAATGTTATTCTATTGTTGTTGATATTTAATAATAAACTATAAAAGAAAAATAAGTAATAATAGTAATAACAATAATATATAATTATAATAATAATAATAATAATCAATTGTTGTTGTTATTATTATTATTGGTTACATTCATTTGTATTTTCATTGTTTATTTTATTAATAAATAAACAAATAAAACAAATAGTAATTGATATTACTTCTTATTTTATAATTTGTACAATTATATGTTATTTGTAATGGATCATTTGAGTTTTAGTCGTCTTTTGTTAGATTTAAAATCAAATATTAGTACAGACTATTACACTTGCACATATTGTCTGTTTGTCATTGTTAGATCCCAGGTCTTCAGGGTGTTGGTGTTGCTCTCCAGGGTTCTGAAACCAGTTCAGCCATTTGGACCTGGTCTTTAACACTTATGTAATTGTGCTCGCCAAAGCGATTGTTGAGAGCAGATGAGAATTAAATAGTGTTGTTTTAAATTGCCATAGCTTTTTCATTATATGCGTTGGGTCCGGTTGAGTTTGTTTCAGTCAAGAATTCTGTCCGTGGACTTCAGACAGACAGTCCTACCAGCCATTATGGAACCCAGTCAGCTGCTTTGGCAGTTTGGAAGACTGTAAATGCATTTCTTTGAACAAATTTGAGTTTCAGAGGTAAACAAATAATTACTTCCCCAACCTTGTGCATTGTCTGCTGACTAAATGGGGGAAAAAAGGGTTCGGCTCGTATGTTCTTCCAACGTTTGACAGCGTGCCAAAGCGTGTGCGTGCTGCATGTGAAAACAAACTCAGCCTGTTGGAATGCATTCCCTTCCTCGATTGTTCCCCAGCTCAGTGCATCGCAATACAATTAACGATGGATGCAAATCAGGAGCAAATCATTCTGTTCAACACCGAAGCATCTTCTTACCTGAGCACACATGCTTCGGGCTATTTAATGACTGCTTTGCCCGTACTAATCTGTTCATCCATATGACAAAAATACTCCCAAGATTTACTCGCTCGAGTGCTCCCTCTCTCTTTTTAAGGCTGTGCTTCTTTTGAACCCTCCTTTGCCCCTTTCTCTTTACATATTTACCCGTGTCTGGCAATCCCGTCCCCATCAAAGCCATTTTTCCTTTTTTTTCGCTTAGTGGCGATGCTTTTCTCCGGGGATTGGAAGCATTGGTGTGCCTAAAGCTTCCCTACAGCCAGTTTGCAGCCTACAAACAGCCTCCCTACATGACCCAATAGGCCTTGCCTGCATTAATGCCTTTTAAATATAGAACATTCACACCAAAGTCTTTGCTGCCAATGAAAGGTGTGAATTCCTGTTTCCTGTGTTTGGGAACCTCTAACTCTGCTTGACTAGTGGGCAGACATTTTTTCCTCTTTTGTCTTCCACAGAAGTCAGGAACGACATGAGTGTGGAAAAAATGATGTCAGAATTTTCATTTTTATTTTTGGGTGAACTGTCCCTTTAAGGCATCTCACGAAGCATCTCAGGTTTCTGAGTTGGCATGATAGTGTAGCTCGAACCTAAACAAGATATTTTAATTTAAAAGTCCTGTACTTTCGGCGTAAGTCAGCCTTTGTTCTCGGTTTGTGCATAATTGTAATGGGGTCTCATTATAAACTATCTGCATAAATGGAGCAGATAAAAAAGATAACAACACATTCTTGGGCTTATGATAGGAAATAACTGCTTTGGTTTCCAATTAAGCTTGCGCTTTATAATTAGCCGAAAGGCTTCTTCGACCCCTTTTGCTTCAACCTCCGCTTTATAATCACCCCCTCCCACCACACACACACACACACACACACACACACACACACACACACACACACACACACACACACACACACACACACACACACACACACACACACACACACACACACACACACCATGTCCACCCCAGTTTTTCCCTATGTGCTGCACAGCAAGAGGAATTAGATCACTAGCCCATGCATTCATGCAGAAAGCTCACAATTTCTGCTTTAGTGCGTCAGCCCTGGCATTGACTTTACATGCAGTAGATGTTCTAAGTTCAATCATCCATGCCATCTCTGATAGCTGCCCTCTTCTGAGAATCTGCTATTGTTAGGAGTTAGATTAATAAAAAAAGTTTTTGTTGTTGTTGCTTTTTCTTTTTCCTTGAAAAAGTTAAAGGTGCTCAGTAATTTTTAGCTAATTAACACGTTTTACACTAACATATCGGATCACCAGTTAATGGATACTGCCATGTCGAGATCCCATGACCAGACAGAATAATAATAAAATAATGAAGATGATATCAAAACATTACTTTTTTTTTTCACTGCCAAAGGTTGACCTAGGTTTTTCTTATTATTATTAATACTAGCAATTATTCTTATACAATAAAATATTAAAAAGGAACAAAACACAAGTCAATGCTGATATTTTATATTACTTCTAATAAGAAAATTCTGTAAATTCTGGAATAATTTTTAAATAATGAGAATAAATGCATATCTGAAATTCCATCCATCCATCCATCCATCCATCCATCCATCCATCCATCCATCCATCCATCCATCCATCCATCCATCCATCCATCCATCCATCCATCCATCCATCCATCCATCCATCCATCCATCCATCCATCCATCCATCCATCCATCCATCCATCCATCCATCCATCCATCCATCCATCCATCCATCCATCCATCCATCCATCCATCCATCGTATCGAAAGGAGTGACCCACCAAAACCACAAACCATTGCCTTGACAGCCAAAGTTTCTCCATGAGACCTTTGCTAAGTTGTAGCCAATACAATTTGCTATGGTGCACAGCACAAATGCTATTTTTTCTCCATAATTACCCAGACCTTTACTAACCAGGGGCCTGCTACAATATGTCAAAGCAGCTACTCAAGCAAGAGAGTGGTCATTTCGAATCTTCTTTCATCTGCCGCACCATCATCGGCCTTGAGAGTGAAGCCGAGAGTGGTTTCTTTTTCCAAGAGTCCTCTTTCATTTTGCGGGGGAGAAAGACCATTAATATTGTCTTGCCTTGCCATACATCTAATAGACCGATAATACAGGCATGGCCCCCAGATGAAAAGAGAGCACATTACTTTCTGTCAGAGAGATGAGACATGAGGGTAAGCATAGAGCCTTGATGTACTCCGTGTTTGGCTATAAGATACACTGTTTCACAGGCTGATACATCTCTGAAAGCTTGACTCTGCATGATAAGGGGAAGTGGGGTAAGATGTGCCACTGTTTAACTTGTCTTCTAGTCAAGGGGAAATGAGACTTAGGTCAAATGTATACACCAAATTGTTTTTCAGGGTGTCTGCTTTCTATTGGAAAATGTGTGTGTGTGTGTGTGTATTTTGTACTTAAATACTTAAATTATGTAATATTGCCTACTGGTACGTTTAACAATGGTGTCCCACAGGGCTTTATTGTTGAACCTTTAGTGTTCCATAATATATTTACTATATTTACACACACACACACACAATGTTGTGTTTTCATGTCTTATGGGGTCTCTCCATAGACATAATGATTTTATACCGGACAAACTGTATATTCTATCTCCTAACCCGCAATGTTCTGCATTTTTTACGTTTTCCAAAAACATTAGTCTGATTTTTAAGCTGTTTTACTCATGGGGACCAGAAAATACCCCCATATGGACAAGCATTTCGGATGACATTTTTGTGGAGACATTTTGTCCTCATACCGTAGGGTTTATGCGTGATATAACCATACAGATGGGGTAAGATGTGTCGGCCCCCAAACCACACTACATATCTAAGCTCCTGTCGATCATCATAAAACAGATCAAATGCTTTTGTTGGCTGTGTTTAATAATGAAAGATGACAGCAGCAGAGTTCATTGTCCTCAAAGGTCTCATGAGGAATTTCGATGAAAAAGGAGACCCGATAAAACCTCATTGCCACCATTAAAAATCCTCTCGTTTCTCTTTCTTGCTCATTCATTTCTGTCCTTTTTACTGAGTCTTCAAGTATTTATGACAAAGCTTCTTCCTGATCGTTCGGCTCAGCCAGGCTAGTCTGACTGACAGCTTAATCAGAATTAAGAGGACGGTTGCTCATTTCAATCTGTTACTACTCACACCCGCTCATGGGTTATTCATTTGTGATGTCATAATGCAAAATTTATATTATTAAATAATGGACTGTCAGTGTGTAGGTTAGATGGCTTCATGTGTAATTGGGGAGTATTTAGTGTGTAATTGGCAAATAATTTATGGAACAATGCTGGAGAACAATGAAATGAGATGAGTACAACATTACTCACATCTTATTGCTTTAATGGAGAAAGAAAACGTTTGTCAGTTTAGATCTGGCATAATAAGAATCACTTTAGGAATGTTTAAGAAACTTGCTGTTGCTAGATAATCTAATATTAACACAAACCAAAAGATATGATTTTTGCGTTTAATAATAAAAAACTTTTGTTTTTGACCAAATTTTTCCCCATAAATTTTTTCCCATATGCATGGAATGGGAAATGTTGCAAGCCAGATTTGAACACAAAATGACCCATACAGCGCCAACATCCAATATTCTCTTGATTCAAAGGATTGATTTGGCTGAATAAAATATTTATTTTTGACTCGTGTTCTTCATATTACATGATGTTCACCATAAAAAGACTTTTTCGGTCCTTGCTTACTGGTTTGCTTGTAGTTTCTTAATGTCTTTAGTGGCTCAGCATTGATAGGCTTTGAGTTTGAGACTTATCTGCTGCTTAGCTTGATGGAAAAATAGGAAGGAGACAAAAGACCGGGAAATGTTTCAATGCCTTCAACATGCCGGGGTGAAGAAAAAAATCTAATTTATTTGTTGAATTGACACAGAATTACTTTTAGCCTTAAACAGCCGTGCACTCAAACGGCGAACAAAAGATCCCATACAGCTCATTTGAGAAATAAAAACACGACTTGAATTGACGCGGTTAAGCCGCGATTCCATTCCGCTTCCTTGTCGGACACAAAAGGGCCTGTGCTTATTGCTTGAGAGCCGACCATCTGAACATCAATGTGATAAAGAGTGACGGCTGCACGGCACAATCAACAAAACGGCGTGTTTTGAACAGACAAGTTGCGAAAAGCACGCTGATTCTTAACACTCTTCCCACCAGGCGCACACACATGTACGCTCGCACATTTTCTCTCCGCTTCGGCCTACTATGCGACACAAGGTTTTATTTCCCTAGTGGAAATATTGGACTGTCAGAGGCAGATCAATTGCCAGTGTCCGGGGCACTTCATGGTTCCTCTAATTATAATCTGCTGCAGCTGGTGCAGGGCCTCTTGTAGCTGTGGGGCAGCCATTGTAATAGAGGCATCACTTGGCGATAGATTGTCAGGGAGGCTTCTTGGCACCCAGTGCAAGGAGACTCACTGGAGCACAGGGAGTAAGGAGCCAGGCAGGCCTTATCTTCCTGCTGCATGTGTTTGCGTTCTCTCCAGGGAAGTCCGTTAGTGATCACAAGCCCGACACTGCCTGGCCACATCCAGCCAGCGGACCCTTGGTATCCTGCCACGACACTGGAGGACCAAGATTCCACATAAACTGAAGTAGAGCACTCGGCGGAGGTTGGATTGCAATGAACTGGCACCCAATTTTTCTTCAAAAACTAGTGTGTGGATTCAGTTTGGACTTGCTTTTGTGCACCAAGTACTATTCTCATCCCTCATATGTCATCCTTCATTGTAAGGCCCACAACCTGATTCCCCAACATCTATCAAGATTAGGGATGCATTATTAATTGGAAAGTGCATGTAGGGTACATTATTCACTCAGTTTACGTAATAATTTAGTGCGTTGACTACAGGAAATGACTAAATTAATCAATGAGTTTCATTTGTACTCATTGTTCATTGTTTTAGTAGGTGGTGGCAAGCGACTGACTAGGGGGCGAGTCTCTGAATCATTCACTCTAACAATTCAATCAAAAACACTGATTCGCTTACAAGTTCCCCCCAAGTGAGTCATTGAATCATTCGATCAACTGATTTATTAAAAAACACTGCTTCATAAGGAACCAAGCAACTGACTCTTTATGGATGATTCATTGATTTGTACAAAACACTGATTCATTCAGAAGCAAAACTTTTCGGAGTGAAAACTGATTTGTACAAATACCCTTCTATATAGTAGAAAACCGTATGTGACAAGAGTAGTATGTCTGAATTTACAGTACAGTGATTCCTCGTTTATCGCGGTTAATGAGGACCGGAACCTCCCGCGATTGGTGAAAATCCACAAAGTAGGATCAGCCAATCAGCTCACGGTACCGATACATCCACTCGTGCTCTCATTCGTCGATCTCGCGCCGGGAACCGGGAAAGTGGGTGTGTACAAAGCTTCATTGGTGAGTTTCTCTCTTTGTCTGGCATCTTGGGAAATCGTTTCTCTCGCGCATAATGATAAAACAACACTGCTTTCCGGAATATGGCTGGCCGATATGGCGGTATTTTTTAATGTTATTTTTTCGATAAATATTTTGAAAAATCCGCGATGCTCTGAGCTTGAAACTTGAACCGTGAAGTGGCGAGGGATTACTGTACCTAAAAAAAGAGTAGGCACAAAGTACCCGGATGACCTACTTCTTTTAAAGTGTGCGTGCAGTGGACACTTTGCTATCCCATGAGACCATGGGAGAGGATGTAGTATGTCCGGATTACATTTATACTACACATGTTCATACCATATAGAACATACTTTTTAGCAGTTGTGATGTAACTTCTTATTCAAAATAAGTACCTACTCAAGAGAGTATGTGATTTCAGAAGCAGCATAATTCATTAGGAATGAGTGATTCATTGAGTCAATAGGAGTGTTCGACTTGATGCGACGCCGTCAATCATTGTATGACATCACAGTACCATGAGAGAATTAGAGTTCAGAAGGTTCCGGATGCTTTAGAATCACTCTTGCGATACTTCAGGTGTCATACACCGATCGATCTGCATGGATTTATTCAGAAATGAAACTAGATTGAGTCAATAAAGCATTCAATCAATTTTTTTTTTTTTTTTTACTTATTCAGGAACACAACAGAGTTACTCAGTGATATACAATGGATATAATCTACTTTATAATTGGAACTGTTTACATAGATGAAAACAGACACCGTAACGGAATATTAGTTAAATGCAAGTTACGCAATAACAACTTGTCACCTGATTTGTCTGACACTCTTGTTTCTTTGATATTGCTGAACTGACTTCCAGTTTTTGTTTATTCAATATTCTACTTGTCGGCTACAATAATTCAATGGGGTGATGTATGTACAGTGGTACCTCGAGATACGAAATTAATCCGTTCCGAGGCGGCCTTCGTATAATGAGTTTTTCGTATCTTGGAACACATTTTACATGTAAAATGGCTAATCCGTTCCAAGCCCTCCAAAAACACCCCATTAAATTTCATAATAAAGCTAAATCGACCTATAAACAATGAAATAACTTAGAAAGTCGAAGCTTACCTTTCGAGTGAGGCTAAATCCGAAAGTGGCGGCAGAGGAGGAGGACAAAAGGCAAATAACGTACGTGCATAACGTTGTCGGCAGGATTAGAACCTGCGCAGGGAAACCCCAATGGATTTCTAGTTCGTCGCCTTAACCTCTCAGCCACGTTTCACATGCGGAGTAACTGAGCTAAAGCTGACATAACGATCTTGGCTAGTATCAGGAACCAATGGGAGAGCAGAAGGATGGTGGCGAGTCTACTATAACTAAGATGGCGGCGTGCGGTGCGAGTTTCAAAATTGTTATGGGGCGAATCTCGGACTTTCAGAAACCTTTCATATCTTGAAAACTTTTCGTATATAGAGCAGTAAAAATTTTAATCTTTGCTTTCGTAACTTGGATTTTTCGTAAGTTGAGCCTTTCGTATCTCGAGGTACCACTGTACTTATTTAATTGGCATGTCATATCCAGTAATACATTTGATCATAAATTTGAATACGGACATATAATTTTATGTTCTCTGGTAGTATTAGAACCCATAACCTTGCCATTTCTTGCACAATGCCAAGGATGTTATTCGGAATGTATTATTATTGGATCCCATCTGAACAGAACAAAAGGACAGAAGAGATGTTGAGAGAGGAAAGGAGAGTAGAGAGAGATGCCTGACAGTTCGGGCATAGATACTTCAAATTAAACCAAGTTATATAAGCAGATGTTGGCGGAGCGCTGTGGGCTATGGCTGGAGATGAGTAAGACTCCCTGTCACTAGGTTGAAGGGGGGAGGGAGCGATAGAAAGAAAGGGAGAGTGTGTGTGCGAGAGAAAGTGCCTGAGGGGTTTGGGGAGACAGGGAGGGGTTGCGGCTGTCAGCCTGCCAGGGGTGGCTGAGAGCGGAGAGAAAGATGGTGAATGTCAGAAGAGGGGAGGAAGTGAGTGAATTACTTTAAGAAATTCAGAGATGGAGAGAAGGATGTAAGGATAAAGAAAGGGAAAATAATGATGCTGGTGAGAGACGCCAGAGGTGTGTCTTGCATGCGTGTCGTCGTATTTGCTGTGGCGCGCCGTTGGGCAAATATGTACTCGCCCCTTCCGTGCTGTTCTTAATCATCTGAAGCTGGCCCAATGAGAGTTCCTGGTTGTGAATTTAAAGACGCAGCTCTTATTACCCGTCAGGATGACCTGATTCTTCGAAGGCTTGACTTTTTTTTCTTTTTTAAATAATTGTTGTGAATTTTTGTTTGCCTTTTTGAAGAGATGTTGCCGTGAGGTTGGCTCATCTTCAATTACTGTTAGCTTCGTTTTAATAGTGAGTGAATGTCAGCTTGTTCGGCTGCCTTTTTTTATGGAGATATTTGTGCAGAGACTCTTTTACGTCATTTAATATGCTTTATAGAAATGGATTTTTGGATCATTTTGGAAGAGTTCTGATTCAGGAACTAAACTAATAAACTAAACTAACTATCTTTTGAGATGAATCACATTTGATTTAAAGCAATAAAATATTCTTATGTCTATTATAAAGGAAGGAAGTACTAATCCAATGAAGCATTGTGAATGATGTGGTTGAAATATAAACTATAGTATTATATTAAACTCTCATAAATATTACAGAATCTGCCATATTTCTGATTTCTTTATTTTGAACATCATTGTATTCAGTCATAAGAATGTCTTCAAGAACATATTGAGAAATAAAACCAGACATTTAGATGAATTATTTTGCTAAATGGCCTGTAATTTAAACTATGGTGTCCCACAGGGCTTTATTAGGGGACCATTAGATTTTCATATATATTTAAGCTCTTTTTTATTATAAAGTAAAATAATTTTAGAAATATTTAATATTTACATTCTTCAATTTTTTTCCTGCAAAATGTCCAAATATATTCAAAATAAAAGTAGTTTGAAAGCGTGCAGGGACTATTACATCATTCACAATGCTTCAAAATTACTTCTGTGATTTGGTGAATTCAAAGAGGATCTCTCCTTAAAATTAGGGGTCAAGTAGTTCTTCACTAGAAAATGTCTGGAAATATTCTTGTCAAACTCCTGTTCAGATGTTTTAGAATTTTTTTAGCTATCCAGAAACCTATCCAAACCACTCTGACAATAAATATGGAGGAAAGAAAACGATTATATATATGTGCTCTTGGTCATATTCCCATGAGAAGTGGCAGTTACCCTCTCATACTCTCTTTCCTTTTTCCAGCCCTTTGTTCTTCTAACCGCGACATCTCCCTCTCTTTTTTCTCTTCCTTTTTCACATCCGATTTTCACCTCCCCGCACTCCATCTCCAGGCGTAGTCTTGGTAACGCTCCCTTTCATTCCATTTCCATTTCATTCCACTGAATGGGTAATGCCTGGATTTCACGGCGAAGCTGCGATGTGACAGGTGTGTCATGCTTCTCCACATCACTCTCCAAAGTTGTTGACCTCTGTCTCCAAGATTAGTCCGGCTCACGAATCCTCGGTTCCCACCACGGAGCAACAAGATTGCCTGGCTCTGATAGGATATGTTTCTCTGGTGTGACCACGCCGCCCAGGTGCACGGACACTTGTCTGTCGGCGTATATCCCATGTGTAGCTCTTATATGAGATGGGTTTGAGAGCGCAGACATTGTTGAGTCGTGTTTAGAGTGGGATGGGGCAGATGGTTTATTATTGGGTCTTGAGTACCATGGTTCAGTGATGGTATCAGATGGTAATACAATGGCACTGGTTGATTAGCATATTTGATTACCATATTTATATAGAGTGGTCAACTGAGACTTCATTGGAAAAAATGGGATTCAAAATCTAATTTAAACTTCATATTGTTATGATGACAATATAATTTGGAATCAAATTAGAAAAATGCTAAACAAAAGCATTTCATCTGTGATCTCAGATGTTTGAACCCCACTAGGAATTTTAGTACAATTAACCTCTAACAATAATCTATCTTCTATTTATAAAAGTGAAGAACAATATCTTGAAACAGGAGAGTTCATAAAAAATAAAAATAAAAAATACTTCAAAGAGCTTCTGTTCAAATCATAAAATAAATAAATAAACAGTTTTTTAAAAGTAAATAATATATGTAAATATTTAAGTATAGTAAAATAAAATAAATGTTTGAGAGCATTGTTGTGTGGTACAATTAATGACCTATTTTAGTTTTGTAAAACTACATTTTAAAGTATTGTGTATATACATTTCTTTATTTTCCTCAAAATGTAAAATTAATCAAAGAGGTTGGCCATTTTCTAAATGAAAGTACGGTAGTAAAATAAATATATAAAAAATGGATAATTCAAATTTTTCTTATTATTTAAATAAACAAACAGGGATTCAAAGTCTTATTTAAACTTCAGATTGGTTATCTGAAAAAACTCTATTTCACTAGTGGTTTCCCCACTGTACCATTGTGTTAAATGTTACTGTAAGGTATTTCAATACATGGAAAGATATTTTCACCGTGATAGTGTACAATAAACAATGTTATTATTAAATTAGCAAGATTTTTAGTCTCTAACTAAAATACAGATATTACATTACATAAAAGTGAGTGGATAAAATAATTCACGGCAGTAGTATCTTGTCTTCACACCCGTTCCCGAAGCTCTCGGTCTGTAAGGTGTAATCACTCAACCTTAGTGTTGTAATGTCGCCATCTGGTCTCAGGAAAGATGGCAGCTTCGCTCCAGCAGAAAAATGTATTGCATATATCCAGGGTGATTACAGCATCAGCTGTATCTCCCGCTCCCCCCCCCCCCCCCCCCCCCCCCCCACTCTCTCTCGCTCGTTCTTTTTGTTTGTTTCAAGCGTGGGGAACATTGGCGGCTGATGAAAGGCATAGGAAAGAAGGAGGCTCGGCGTAGGAAATCTTGCCCGTTTCTCCTCCGTACTGGAAATGTGTGATGGAAGGTGCTTGCCAGAGTCTAAGGCCAAAAGGAATCTGTGTGTTGATGCAGGCACTGGCCTGAATACTGCTAGTTTGATGTCCGTTGAAGTAGATTACAGAGGAACTGCAGCAGTGTTGAAAGAGATTTTCGTGTTTTTGCGTGTTTTCATGTGCTTTTGCCTTTTAATTAAGAACCGTGTAGATCTGTGGTTCTCAAACCGCTGGGTTGTGACCCAAAAATTGCTTAGTTCAGAAAGGGCCATTCACAGCATGCAAATAGTAAAATGCTCAATTTTCGAATCATTTTGAATGTGGAATTTTTTATTTTTTTTATTCAGCAACCTAGAAATATTGTTGAATCCTCAATATGTATTATGTTCTCATTTATTTATTTTGAATGTCACTGTATACATTCACAATAAACTCTTTAAGAAAGTACAGTCTTGGGTAAATTATTTTTGCCTACTGGTACTTTTAACTATTGTGTCCCACAGGGCTTTATTGTTGGACCTTTAGTGTTCCATAATATATTTACTTAAACACACAAACACACACATATTCCTTGTATGTTAAGAGACTGTTTTTGCAAATCATTCATTGCAAGAACTCTGACAAATATCAGTTGTGTCTAAATTTAACTTCATCCCACACTTTTCGCAGACTCTACTCATTTTCTGTTTTTCTCAATCTCAACCTGTTTATTATAATAAGAAAAATAGTTTCATTTTGGCCAGAATACTGTGGTAATGGATGCACTAAATCTCTCTTCTGTCTGGTTGGGGAATACAGAGTAGTCAAATCTCTTTTCAGACCGAGTCCATCATGTTCGCCTGGTGCCCGTCTCGCAGTGCCAGCGATCATTGCACCCCGTTATCTGTGTTCTACTTTATTTTGAGCTGGAAGGAAAACAAACAAACCCCCTTGTTATTTTACATCTGTTTCAGCTAGCGCTCCATTTCTCTTTGCACAGCCTAAGCGCCTCGCTGTGAATATAGCTGCATATAATAAAAGGAAAAGCAATGCATTTGTAGTTTGCAGTGGTCAGAAGGTGGGAAGGAAGGGTTTGAAATGGTCTAGCGGGGGGGGGGGGGGGGTTCGTTCTCCTGCTGGTCTGTATGCTTTTCAAATGATGAGAAACAAAGAAGGCGACTAGTGAAGAGCGATTGCGGGAAGAAAAGTTTGAGGGAGGAAGTTGTGATTGTAAGAGATGAACTATGACTGCTGTGCAGGCTGGCAGGAAGATCATATTTTATTATACGTTACCTTCATATTAATACTATCTTAGTATTTTAGTATTATTTACTATAATAGTACTTATTACTATCATGTAGTATTATATAGTATCACAATATCATATAATACTTATTAATTAATGAGTTAGCTTATTGTTTTATATTTTTATTCAAAATTAGTTTTTTTGTGATTTTTGTATTAGTTTGTTAAATAATACTTCTATTTAGCCTTTCAGTTTTAGTTTGAGTAATTTTAGTAATTTTTTAAACTTGATTTTAATTACCGAAAACATTTTTTTAAAAATAGTTTCAATACTTTTAGTGAACCTAACACTGTGAGTAAATGAAAATGTTTGTCTAAAATTGGTCTATTTTCCATCTTTATGTCTTGGATTTTTCCATATGGTTGACCGTATATGCTTCTAGTGTTTCAAATGGTCTGATTTCTTAACATTTATTTGTCTGACAAGCAAGTTTTATTGGTGTTTACTAAGAACAAACGTGTTCACACCATGAACACAACAAATTCAGACTAATATAATAGACTTTCAGGCCGTAAACTTCACACTGAGAGTAAATGCAATGGTTTTAATGGATGCTTTTATTTTATTTACTCTGTCTAGGCCTTTTAAATAAAGTCCACATCACCTAGTATTTATATTTATATGTTAGTATTTACATGTTTATGAATAATGAATGAATTCTAAATGTAAATGTGCAAATTCTTGAGGTTGTTGTCATGATCACAGTAGACGTTGTATGTAAACCTGTCTATATCTGTTTTCGTTCTTAACGTCTCGATGAATTACTGTTATTATACAGAGTCTCTTGTAAACAGTAACCTTGTTTCTGATCGGAGAGCTGAACTGGCCAATATTATCTCCTGATCCACCCCCTACCTGTCTAATGCCAAACTGATAACCAAGCAGAGCGAGAAATTTCAGAATCAAGAAAAAAAAAAAAAGAGCGTCAGGCATGAAATACCAAATAAAAATAAATAAATTAGCCTTTGTGAGTCTGGCTCTTATCAGCACAGCGTGTCCCTCCCTTCCCCACCGGCGGCCTTGCCGTGACAAATTTGATTGGACAGGATAGAAGGAGAGTGGCAGCTGATAACGGGGTGAAAGTGTAGCAATGGACTGATGCAGAATGAGGATAAGAGAAGCACGATTACGGCAGCAGGTGTCTTGTATTAAGCCATGCGCAAGCACACACACGGACCCTGTAAATGGCCAGAGTCTAATCTTGGCATGTACAGATCTATGTCGGCTCTTAACACAGCTGTAATCACCACACCTCCATCCGAGTCTGGTCGAAATGCCCCGATAACAGAGCCTAGAGAGAGGGACAGACTGCCTTTTTTCCCCCTATTTTCTTGGTTGGCTCCTTTTTTTATGCTTAGAGTGAGAACATACTTTATTATTGTTATATTGTTGATTAAGAGGTTATTTGTTATTGTATTCAGTTTTCAAAAATACATCTATGGAAATTGAATAATTGAATAATCTGTGTAAGAATTTATAATAGTAATTATTATTATATCTCTATTGCATTCAATAATCAAAATATTAATTTATTTAAAACTGTAATTTAATTTAACTTTAATTTTAAGTTGATGTTAATTATTATTATTATCAGTAGATCTATTGTAAAAATCATAAGAAACAAGTTTATTTTATATATACATGCACGCACGCACACACACACACACACACACACACACATATATATATATATATGAAATAAATGATATATTTTCTAAAATTGGTGGAAATTAAATTGAAATAACTAATATATATTAGTTTTTTCTATTTAATTTCCCCAAATAAATATTTTTATTTTATTTTATATTACGTTATTATTTTTGTTATTATTAAAACAACAGTAAGCTATTGTGACCTTTTTACCAATTAAAAAGGTTAATTGTATTTGGTTTACAAAAACATATTTTGTGAAATATGATTTATACATAATATATTATTTTTAACATTACAGCTGGCTATTCTAAACTTTTTTGTTGTTGAAAGATTAAGATCATCTTTAAAGACATTGCACTTTTTTTCAATATTTCTGTATTATTTTTTAACTATATTGTGAAGAATATCATATTCATAAGCTGTTCAGTCATGAAACTGTCGAGGTGCATGCTGATAGGTCTCTGCAAGCAATCGCATCATCCCCGCATTGCAAAAGCTGATTGGCCTCTGCTGATCCCGTAGCCAATGAAATTGCATGCTCAACATTTAAATAGTCTGGTTCATTGTTTGCTGTAATCAAGTCCTGCAGTTCTTCTGAAGCCCCTCCACCTTTTCCAGCTTTCTACCTAGATCTGCTACAGGATTTATGTCCGTCTATTTATGCAGCAGCAGCATATCTTACAGGCTGTCCATTCCATCTGACCATCCTATATCTAACACATAAAATAGTTCAGTCATCATGCTTTGATCACTAAGCATCTATAGAAAAAGTAATAAAGGGCAATTTTTTTGTCCATTTGTCATCCCAAATAAAACATTTAGCCATGATGTTTGCTTCACTGGAAAATGACTTGAAGTGCAGTGCAAATAGTCCAACGGTAGTGAAGAGAGTGATTACCACTGTCAATCTCCACGCTCACAGAAAGGAAATGGTGAGTAATTCCTATACAAACTCTTCCCCCCCCCTCCCTCTTTTCTGTAATGCCAGGCTTGCCAACCTGCTGTTAAGGCCTGTGGGTCAGACCTCATGGAGAGGGCCATTGTATGGGGCCATTGAGCGCTACCCGAGAGAGGCAGGGGAGGGGAGGGAATGACTTGCGGGCATTGTGCTCGCTGAGAAAAACTGACGACTATATAATTAGGCGCAGAATGCCGCCCTCCCTCCCCATCAACATTCGTCTTGTGCTTCCATTCATTTCTTCTCTTTGTCTTTCTCGCCCGCACTCTTTTCCGGCAGAGTGTGTGCTAATTAAGCATTGCTATTAGACAGCATGTAATTGGCTTGAGAAATAATGACAAGCAAGTTTATTTACAAGGCAATTAGAATAAAGGGAGCCTTTGAACTGATAATAATCATTTATGACCAAGAGTGAGAAATGGGCAAGAGAAAGAGTGAGAGAATTGTGGCCTTATGGAGTCATGTCTTTTTATTCATTTTTTCATGTTTCTGTGTGTGTATATATATACACCATGTATCTATAGCAAACAAGACATATGTTTTATCTTACCTTTATATACCTTTTCTTTTGTACCATGCATTTGCAGTGTAGGAAACAGCATTTCTGACTTGCTGTCTTTGTTTAATAGAAAGATTGAGCTGCATCAGTGTAGGCAAGAAGGCTTTGTCAACTTTTTCTCTTCGTTCCTGTTCCCCTGTTACATTAGCACGTTCAATGTCAAGTTTGTCAGCCGGGACACTACGAGCTGCTGCGTGTGGGTGATAACGGAGTAACTAGAGAAGACCGGCAGTTTAATCATGCCTCCGTTCTCCAACCTGGCCAGACTCGGAATGGAATAGAATCTGGAGGAATGCTGGCGCTCTTGGCTGCCTCTGCCCTTCGCTTCTCGAGGCGACAGATGGAGCGGGCGTATTAAGGTGCCCCAGGGTGACCCCGGGTGCCCAACAGTAGGCCAGGTTCAGCAGGAGCAGGTGGGCATCTGCTCTGCGTCCATAATCGGGCCGAGTCACATGACTCTTAGGCTGTCCGCTTGGCCTCTCTGGCCATTTGGACTGTCTTGATCTCCAGGGTCTTTGATGGCTTTCACCCCACACCCAGATTGGGTGGATCTTCTAACTTGTTTAGTGAGGAGGTCAGGTTTGGTGAAAGCTTCAAGGTAATAAACTCTTGCCCACTAACCAGACAGGAAATAGATTTAAGCATGTGCCATGCAGAGACAATTTGATAAAATGGCCTAAAGTGTCAAGCCTAGCAGCTACCCTGTGAATTTAGTTTTCTGGGTGCATTGGGAATCTATAAATGTGTTTTGTGCAAGCGTGCGTGTACACGGGCACTGCAAATCGCATTTTCTTCCAAATACATCTGTGCATGGGCAACAATGCACTCTAGGCCATATTAAAAAGTGAAAAGAAAATCAGACTCCCATAGACGCATCCCAACTTTAACAAGACCTTGATTCGCATTTTTCAGCCTTAGAGGTAAACTACCTCGGACAGCAGCTGCCGTGTTAAGGTACTGATAGCGATTCATAGGCTCTGGCTTTAAATATTGAGCAGGCTTGGCGCTGAAAAGCAAGCCTCGGTAAATATGATTGGCAGAGGTGTTTTCAAAGCTGGGCTAATTCCATTAAGCTATTGATCTCCCATCGCTCCTTGCTGCCGCTCTTCTCTCTGCCTGCCTGCCTGCCCAACTAATGTTTACTCCGGCAAGAGGAGCAGACTGAGCCCCGCCTCTGTACCCTGCTGGTTCTTTCATGATGGATATTCAGTTTTCAGAAATCTGTGGATTGTGATGCCGGTGTGGAGTCGGTAAACAAACCGTCTGCCAGATTTAGCCGACTTAATGAGATGTATAGATGTGTAGACAGACAAATGGATAGATATATGGCTGGATGGCTGGATGGACAGACGGCGAGACAGATCAGGAAACAAATAGATTTAGACTGATGGATGGATGGATGAATGAATGAATAGTTGAATGCATAGGAAAAATATGGATATGTAGGTGGAATGGATGGCTATATAGAAAGATGGACAAATAGATAAATGGATGGATAGACAGGGATATGGAGTTGGATAGATACAAGGATAGATAGACAGGCATGGATGGATATGTAGACAGATAGATGGACAGGTAGATAGATAAAAAGAAAAGGAGAGATAGTTAGATGGACAGACTGAGGGACAGATAAGTAGAATGGATGCACATGTAAATGTCTATATAAAGAGACAGACATACTGATCAGGCAATAAATTAATGTGTAGACTGATGGATGGACGGATGGACGTATAGATAGATGGATAGATAAATAGTTGACAGTAGTAGATAATGGTTGCATAGACAGGCAAAAGATGTATATGTAGGTGAGGGATTAGTTGGATGAATAGATAGATAGATAGATGGATAGATAGATGATAGACAGACAGACAGACAGATGGATGGACGGATAGATATATAGATGATAGATGGATGGACGGACAGATAGATAGATAGAGGATGGATGGATGGATGGATGGATGGATGGATGGATGGACGGACGGATAGATAGATGGACAGACGGACGGACAGATAGATGGATGGATGGATGGATGGACGGATAGGTAGATGGATAGACAGATAGATGATAGACAATAGACGATAGACGGACGGATGGATGGATAGATGGATAGATGATGGACAGATGGATAGATAGATAGAGGATGGATGGATGGACGGACGGACGGATATATAGATGGACGGATAGATAGATGGATGGATGGATGGACGGATAGATAGATATATAGATGATAGACGATAGACGGACAGACGGATAGATAGATAGATGATGGATGGATGGACAGACGGATAGATAGATGATGGATGGACGAATAGATGGATGGACGGATAGATAGACAGACGGATGGACGGACAGATAGATAGATAGATGGATAGATAGATGATAGATGATAGATGGACGGATGGATGGATGGATGGATAGATAGATAGATGATGAATGGATGATAGATAGATAGACATACAGACAGATAGATAGTCAAGTGGATTGATGGATATGGAGTTGGATGGATAGAATGATTGACAGACAGGCATGGATGAATGGTTATGTAGACAGAGACACGAAATGAGGTATAGATTACAAATAGATGGCTAGATAAAAAGAAGGATAGATAGCTGGATGGATAGATTGAGGGACAGATAAGTAGATTGACGCATAGATAGACAGGGGTACGGATAGAAATGTAGATGTCTAGATAAACAGATAGATGGATGGACAGACAGACAGATGGAATGATTACAGGTTGTGTTAGTAGTCAATCTCGCGATCAAACATGTAGGTTAATACTAATGTCACGCACGGCTGCACTCATACATCTCATGCAAGAGTACACACGCTTTCTTCCAGCCATCATCATTTGCGGCACTCTGGCATTTTATCCTGATTGCACTTACATCGGTAAAAGTGTGTACATGACCCTCCGTTCTCACGGGGGGGACTTCATTACATAAAAAAGAAATTAATAATAAGGAAAAAAGAATGAAAAAGCTTGTCTCGCACTCTCTGTCTGAATCTGATGTGTGAGAGATCTTAACTGGCCACGGCATTGAGATTCATACGCCGTTCTCCAAGTAAACACTTATGATCTTAGATAGGCTTGTTTAATACTTCAGTTTAGCATGACTTTGCTCCTTAGACAAGCACGTTTTATATCTTGAATTTGAAATTTGGTGAATTGAACGGTGAATGTGATGTCACCAAGTCCAATCAACCAATCAGCATTGGGGTTTACAACGCCAAGGTCATGGGTTCGAGTCCTCAGTGTTATTCACCTATCATTTATCTCTGATTTTAGCGTTAAGTCATGGTACTGTTTTCGGACTTTCGGACGAGAATGTTCAACAAGATGTTCCAGGAACACGCCACTTGGCAAAATCACGGTTTCCAGTTTCCCACACGCTCCCCTTCATCTTCCATTGAAACCGATTCAAAGCTACATCTGGCGCTGTCCATCAGCTTCCTCAGCAACAGAGCATTTCCTTCGCGTTCTTCTGTAAAGGTAACGAAGCGAACAAAAGGTCTCCGCCACTGCTCTTAAACAGGAGCCCGGTTCGTCAGCAGTTTAACGGCTGATTGATGACACAGAAGTGAGGATGATTGTGGGCTAGCTAGCTCCGAGTGACAAGCAATTACTCACTTCATGTAATGAAAACCTTAACACCAATCATTGGGGCTTTTACACTGCGCTAATGCCTTATGCAATATTATACATTCTCTCCCATCAACTGCCGCATCCCACGGGTGTCGGTTAGACGTTTGCTAAATAACATCATTTGTAATGTGCAACGGCGATGGCGAAGCTAGAGAGGGCACGAGGCGAAGATGCTGTACGAGTTTTTAGGGCATGAGCATGATAGTGCTTTGAGAGCGGTGAAAGAGCTGGGTCAGTTTGAAATCAAATGGTGCAAATTCGAACTGTAACCATATATCTATCTATCTATCTATCTATCTATCTATCTATCTATCTATCTATCTATCTATCTATCTATCTATCTATCTATCTATCTATCTATCTATCTATCTATCTATCTATCTATCTATCTATCTATCTATCTATCTATCTATCTATCTATCTATCTATCAGTAAACTTACAGTTAAGTTGCACTTTTGATAAAGTGAGTTAGCTACACTACAAGCTAAAACCTACGTTACATACTAAGCTAACTGGGTAGTTACGTTTTAAAACATCTTTATTCATGTATTTATTTTTAACGTCAGCATTTATTATTATTATTATTATTGTCGTTGTTTATATTGTTCAAATTATTATTTTTATAAACATTTTTGATTTCTTTGTTGTTGTCATTTTTTATCATGCTACTGAAATAATAGTAATTGTTATTGCTGCTGATCTTTTATATTATTATTATTATTACAAACCCATAAATGTATTATTATTTATTATTATTACATTTTAGTATTATTTTTAATATTTTGATAAAATTGGTACTGAAAATTTTTGTAACAGATGGTTTTTTTTGAAAACATAAAGTGCAACTACGTTTTCCACTATACAAAAGATCTGAAATGCTGTGCATGAATCTTTAAATTATTTTTGTGAACAGTGTGACACAAACAGTGTGACACAAACAACCATATGGTTGCATTTGTTTGCTTTAATGATCCCTCGTTTATTGCGGTTAATGTGGACCGGAACCCCCCGCAATAAGTGAAAATCCGCGAAGTAGGATCAACCAATCAGCTCACGGGATACATCCACTCGTGTTCTCATTCGTTGATCTCGCGCCGGGAACCAATCACGTGTGTTGTCTGAGTGCCGTGGGTGTGTACAAAGCCTCTGAGAGAGTTTCTCTCTTTGTGTGGCATCCTGGGAAACCGTTTCTCTCGCGCACCACGATAAAACAACGCTGCTTTCCGCAATACGGCTGCTGATATGGAAGTATTTTTACATTTTTATTTTTCTATGAATATTTTAAAAAAAATCCGCAATGCACTGATGCCGTGAAACTTGAACCGCAAAGTGGCGAGGGATTACTGTACTTGAAAAGCTATTTTTATTGTTAATTTATTAACTATTTTTAAAGTAGTTGCAGTAATATCATGGCACTGAAAAGGTTAAGTTCATTCCATTGTAACTTTTGGCTTTTGGCAATTGTTGAAATTAACTCCAGGTTTCACAATCAAAGCATAGGTCTAGTCCTAGACTAAAATTTGCATTAAACTGAAATTAAACTTGCCCTGATATATCTTAAAATATATCTCAAGATATATCTCTACGTATATCTCAATTATTTTGTACACCGGTATGAATATGCTACTTAAATATCCTAATTAAACTAAGGCCGAAGTCTGGCTTAATCTAAGCCCTGTCTGTGAAACTGGGTTTAAGTACCGTAAGCAGAACTGGAAGAATTTTTTTAAAGTAAGAAAATACTTAAATTTACTTAAATTTAGAAAATATAGAGATTTTTAAGATTTAAAAGATTTTTTTTGTACTCTTAATTAAAATGACTCTTAACTTGAAATATTTCAGTAAGCTAATTCATACATTTAACTTAAACTTATCATGTAATCTCAACTTAAATATTTTTAATAGGGAAACTTTAGCTTTAACTTTAGCTAATTCAGTAAATGCTAACTTGCCAATTGGGAACATAATGCTTTGATAGCATTAGCAATTAGCAATTTCTGAATAGAAATTTCTGAATAGATATATAGAACATTTAAATTATAACCCTCTCAAAAGTCCAACATCACAGAAACTCTTCTAAATTAGCATAGCAAAAAAATGTAACTCTACGAAATCTGCCACTTGGACATAACTTAGTTTTAGCATTAACTCTCCCTTTCGAGTGACAGGGCAAAGCATTGTGGGAAATAGAAATCCCAGCTCAGTTTCAGTTAAATTTATGTTTGTCTAAATTAACAGAAACCAAAAATAGACTATTATGATTACTTAAAATGTGTCAGGTTTGTGTAGTCAAAAAAGAAAGCTCATGCTATCAAGCTAAATGCTCATAAAAGTTAGTTTATTTTAGCTAACTTGTTTAGTGTATGTTTACGCTACTCAAAGCAATTCATTATTTTTAGCATTAGGTTTTAGAGTGTGTGCACGTAACGTATGCAGCCGTATTCGGTCAGCGGTGTTGCATCTTGATGGTTAAATCAGCACCTTTACATAAGAGTCATTAACGCCTGCTTATTATCAAAATATTTGCATTCGTCTTAGCCAGAGCTAGCGGGCCAGTGTCAAACGCACACTCTTGTGTTGCTGTGGAAACAGAGGTTTAATTACCGTTGGTATCCATGCCCTCTTTTGATGTAGCTCAGTCTGGCCAGCTCCGACACTCTGAACTTTGTGGTGTGAGATTGCGAGCTTGGGTTCTCGCTGCTTGCGCAATACACTGCAATTACTGCGCGCTCCTTGCATTTACGCAAATCACTGTAATTATTCTCCGTTTGGATGTGCTTATTTCCAACAGGTGCTATTTGAATACAAAGCTCCTCGTGACCCAGAGGATACTGCTAGGATGGGGAATATTAGAGTTATTTGGGATATTTGCTGATTTTTTTTTTTTTACTTTGCATTTAGTTTTAAAACTCCAGCCAGACTGCAATAATACGGAATAAGGATGGGTGGAGTTGGTTGTCACTTTTTTACTCTTTAAAAAACACTTTCTTACACTTTTTTTTTAGATGCATTTTTGAAAGGTCAGGTTTAGTATCGAAACAAAGGCTACAAAACAGCTATTGAACATTTCCAGCATTATTGCCCTGGAAGAAAAAAAAGATCGGGTTTGTGAAGCAAATATTTTTACGTTTGTGCGTACGTTTATGTACGATTTTTACGTACTTTTAACTCTATTTAATGCAAGTTAAAATCTGTTCAATAAACAGATTTCATAAAAAAAGTTGTAAACTTTCTTAAATAAGATGCTTGAAAATGCATAGTTGCAAAGTTGGAAACTGTATTAAAAAACGTAGATATATTAAAACGTATTGTTTTATTATTATTATTTAAGAATACAGTTTGTTATTGATTTTAATAATTTTGTCTGAATCTGTGAAAAGTTCTGTGAATCTGTTACACTAGGTTTGGTTAAATTCTATTTAATGTATTAAAATTTAGTAAATAAATGCAGTTTAGTAAACAAACTACAATACACACATTTTTTTATTTTAAACAGTTTTTTGTATTTATGTATGTTTGCACAGTATGTGTGTGTGTGTGTGTGTGTGTGTGTGTGTGTGTGTGTGTGTATGTATATATATATATATATACACACACACACACGTATACACACACACACAGTACACAAACATAAATAATAAGTTGACATGATATAATAATAAGGGATCCACATTACAATATATTGTCGTTTAATCATTTTTCTGCTACAAACCTTTTTTTTATGAATCTGTTTATTGAACATTCAATATTCAATATTTGAGTTTAGTACATATGCCGTAAATCAGTACATTAAATTTTTTTTTCTTATTTAACAAAGAATTCAACATTCAAAACCGTTGCGACAGAAAATAAACTTTTGTATAATTAGACTTTTGACGAGATATAACACCTGTGACAACTTGCCCCAGTCTCCGCCAGACCTTAAAAAGGCAGTCGATACCTTTAATTAGGATGGGGAATGATACAACTTAGAGTTATGCTCTCTCTTTCTTTGATTTGTGTTTCTGCTGAGCCATCTGCACAGAGTTCAGTCGAGCTTTTTATAGTCCCTCACCTGTCATGGCATCAGAGCGTAGAAAAACAGGCGTTTTCACTGGTATGCAAATGGGGAAAGCTAAAAAATAACAGCTTTCAGAGATGGAAAACTTTTTGCAGATTCGATTCCCTAGAGAACGTTCTCTTCAGTGAAGAAGGAACTTGTCAGGAGAGACTTTGTGCCATACTGTATGTAAAATTAAAGGTACATGAGATGTTTGGAGCATATGGAACACACAAACTGTTAAAGGTGACGGTGCATCACTATGTTTAAGAATGTATTTAAGAATTGTAGTTTATGAAAACGTGAAATTTATGCTTAGTAAGATATTTTTTCCCGTTTAAGTGAACTTCAAATTTTTTAGAGATTCTGTCATCGTTCTTTTACATATTAAGTACATTATTTTTTACTTTTTAATTTTTTTTTAAATATTTTTAATATTTTTTAATATTAAATTGACATTTCCTTTTACTATATTGGTCTTTTTTTACTGAAAAGTAAATTACTGATTAAATAAAAAATATAATTTCTTAACTTTTATCTATTTATTCATTAATTTATATACTTTTATTGGAAAAATGAAATTGCTGATTAAGTGAAATTGCTGATTAAATAAGAAAAAAGTTATTCCTTTTATTAAATTTTTTATTTATTCATTCATATATATTTTATTTATTTATTTATTTGGGTTACTGAAAAGTACGATGAGATAACTGATTAAATAAAAGAAAATGGGTTCTACTTTAACCTTTCTATTATTTATTAATTCCTTAAATCATTCATGTTTATTATTTATTTAATTATAATGTGAAAGTAGGATGCTGATTAAATAAAGGAATATATATTAACTTTTAACTGCTCTACTATTTATTTATTCATTCATGCATTTAAATTTTTATTTATTTTATTTGTACTGGAAAGTCAGATGCAATTATTGATTAAATAATAGAAAATATATAAATTTTTATTACTTTTATAACAGAAAAATATATATCAGATATCAGTTTTAACTTTTACCTTGGTTGATTGAAAAAAATAAAATGAAACAATTTCAGAGAGATGCCAATGAGATTTGACGGGTCAAGAACATTTAAAAGGACATTTGCTGACTTTTTATTTGCTAGATTCTTTGCTGTTTGTCTAATACAGGAAAATCAACTTAGCTTATGCCTGCGGAGAACGATCAATAGGCTGATAAGCGTATTGATGGCTGAGTGTTTTCTTGGAGTTCCCTTCCCCACAGTCTGCTGTGAGCCCCGATGGAGCCTCT
Organism: Rhodeus uyekii; assembly: GCA_037043235.1. Taxonomy (NCBI): domain Eukaryota; kingdom Metazoa; phylum Chordata; class Actinopteri; order Cypriniformes; family Acheilognathidae; genus Rhodeus; species Rhodeus uyekii. Next base: position 2,074,045 of record JAWRVZ010000119.1, read on the forward strand.
ATATTGTCCATCGCGAGTCTCGAAAGGCCCAGAATAGTTGGCGAATGACAAAGTACCGTCTTCTTCCTTCTGTCTCTCTCGTTTTTTCCCTACTCGTACCATATTCCTCCTCTGACATGGATGTCTTGCTCAAAATTTAATGCTGTTTGTTTTACATTCTTGACTCATTTCCCTATATAAAAATTTATGATGACATTCTCTAGGTTCCATAAAGTATTCATAAATGTCATTACTAATATCTTTCATAGATCATTTAAATTGATCCTTCTGTCTGCTGTTATCCCCTGTCGCTCTACTTGGATCTGTCAGACAGAGGAGAAGGAGAGCGATGTGGAAGACTGTTTAGGTCTGTGCGCGCGCGCGCGTGTGTGTGTGTGTTTATGTGCATCCGTATCTTTATTTTGGTGTGTGCAGCAGGGGTCGACTGCTTGCGTGTCAGCAAGGTGTCACTTCACGAGGCATCACAGAAGACTTCCATCCCTCTGCTCCTGTCTGTCAAAACAGTTACTTATCACTACATCGCATCCCTCGCTTCTACTCCTTTCTTTCTATGTCCCTCCATCCTACCTCCACTTTTAAATAACATAATATTACATAACATGGTTTATATATATATATGTATATATATATATATATATATATATATATATATATATATATATATATATATATATATATATATATATATATATATATATATATATATATATATATATATATATATACATTTAAAATAAATATTTATACATGCAAACCATATATATATATATATATATATATATATATAGAGAGAGAGAGAGAGAGAGAGAGAGAGAGAGATAAAGAGATACATCGATTGGTTTGCATGTATAAATATTTATTTTAATGTGTAATTTGAAATGTTACACATTACAATTAAAATAAATATTTAATTGCATTTATTAAATACCATATTTTCCGCACCATAAGGCGCACTGGATTATAAGGTGCACGGCCGATTTTTGAGAAAATTTAAGTCTTTTAGGTGCACCTTATAGTGCGGAAAATACGCTATTTCATTTAGATTTAATTTTAGGTTCAAGAATTTCTAAATCACAAATTATTGTCATTATAAATATTTTATTAAAATTAAATTTTTTTGGTTGTGGTTTTAAAATTTGTGAACAATTTGTTTAGTATAAAGCACAAATTAATCATTTATGCTAGAATTTTTTTTATTTTATAGAACTGACTCAAATCGCAGATCAACTCCCAAGAAAACCATTGCTTATTTTTTAACACACTATTGTTTTTCTTTTCATAATATAATTAAGTACACAAATTCGAAATAATCGACAAATAATATTTAAACTCCCACTGCATTTATATTACTGCATGCATTTGTTTTTTGTATGATAATTTATGGTCTTTTTTGTTGCCTGCTCTTGTAATTACGCTAACATTTTAAACAATGGTCATTTTATGGCTAAAGTTTATACAAGATGTACAAGCTTGATTAAGACTTGATTGCTATAACATTAATTACTGGTGGCCCCTGATTTGAAACTTGCTCTTGTGGACAATGGGACATTTTTTAAACATGTCATCGAAATGAAAGAGCCCATTGTCTTTCCCGCAAGCCTGAAACAAAAGTGAGGGATAGAGATGGAGAGAGAAAGAGAAAAGAGACTGTAAGAGTGGCTGATGCGATTACCAAGGCCACTGATTGAAGTGGAGACCCAAATTATCTTGCGAGTGATTGGGCTTTGTCTTGAACTCTGAGTGCTCCTGTCTATGATTAAAATGTCAGAGGTGTGTGTGCATGTGTGCAAATCCCTATTTGTGCGAGGAGTGTATCCCCATTTTTTGAGAAGTGGAAGAGTTTTAAATTGCTGGAAGATAAAAGACAAGGAACAAATATGGCTTCAAATATTCTTGTGGTTGTTAAGAGGTCAGGGCTGATGAAGGACACTTTTACATTTTTGTCATTAGTTCATTTTTTTCTTTCTTCCACAAACCACCAATGGAGAAATTGTGATGAATGATGGTTACTCCTTTCTACACAACTAAAATGAGTTTAACTTAAGACAAATAGAGCAGAAGTCAATTTTGAGTCATTATCAACATTTGTGAAATTGACTTTTGAACCGGATCTCTTCAGTGAATCATTTGATTTGGTTCATAAACCCAGTCTGAATGATTCATTCCTATCCACTCACTGGAGTTGATGTAAATTTCAACATAAAGACTCGGAATAGATCTCACAAGTCACATGGACCACTTTTAGGGTTTTGTATGGTCTTTTTTTGTCCTATTTTAATCTTGAAAGCTCCAGTCCCTGTTCACTGAATGGAAAATACTGACTAGCACATTGTTCAAAGCGTCTGATTTTTGTATCCCACAGAGAGAGAGACGAAACTCATGTGTTTGGAGTGACATCAGGCTGAGTAAATGATAACTGAATTCTCTTTTTTTCCAAACTAATCCTTTAACATAAGCTTTTCCAGCTTCTGCTCATGTCCGCACCCGTTCCGCTCATCTGATGTGGAACTTTCCAGAGGCATCACGTCGCCAGTAGCTTCATCCTCCCCCTCTTGCGTCAGCCCTCCTCAAACATCTGACGCTCCGCGCTCATCCTCTGACGCCCGTTTGCGCGCAGCTGAAATCAGCTCATGTTCAAATGCCCCTGAGTCTTATTTTCTCACCCCCCCCCCTCCTCCCAAGCTTTATTTCCTCCACCCTTTGGAAAAAAATAGAAAACGCTTGTTTGTTTATCATTCCGGCACACTCTCGCTTGAGGCTTGGCATGTTTCAGCATGGTGGAGTTGAGTGAAGCACTGTTGGTTAAACCCTTTATTTTTTCCAGTAAGCTCGTCCCGGTTGCCACTCCTTTGCGTTTCCCTGTTGAGGCTCATTGGGAGCTGTCCGGTGCTGAAACGCAAATTCTGCCTCTCTCTTTCAAGGTGGTTTGTGTAATTTTGTACTGTGTTAAAATACTTTCTCGTATCCTACTTTAATATGCAGAGACGACTATAAATAAGCTCATTCTAGGTTGATTCCCCCGAAGACTGTGAACGTTGTAGAGCTTTCAAAACTGCTGTTTGTTTGAACATCTCAAGCAGCCCAACAGAGCAATGCTGGCTCAACTAATTGCTTGAGTTGGGGGCGGGGCTATCTGTTTCGTCAACCAATGGATAACGGCATATGCACATTGTGTTTGGGGAAAATGCAGATTATTGGAGCTGTCCGGTGCTGACGCTCATCTAACTTGCTTTAAAAAATAAATAAATTCTGATGCTAGACCGGTTTCATTTAAAATTAAGCAATTAAGGTTTCTGTTAATATATAAGACATACTAAAATATTTGTATTTATTTTATTAAAAATATATCAGGAAATAACAATAATAATTACAAACAGTTAATTTATTTATTTAATGATTGGTGACGATATATTTTTGTCTGTTGAAAAATAATGAAAACATTTTTTTATATATATAATATATACTAATATAGATGTGTATGTAAATATTACACATTACAAATAAAATACATTTATAAGAATTAAAGAATTAAATTATTTATCAGTTAGATTATTGATTGATTGATGGTTATTAGTGTAGGTTTACTTTGTGTAGATAGATATACACTCACCTAAAAGGATTATTAGGAACACCTGTTCAATTTCTTTTTAATCCAATTATCTAATCAACCAGTCAAATGGCAGTTGCTTCAATGCATTTAGGGGTTGGTCCTGGTCAAGACAATCTCCTGAACTCCAAACTGAATGTCAGAATGGGAAAGAAAGGTGATTTAAGCAATTTTGAGCGTGGCATGGTTGTTGGTGCCAGACGGGCCGGTCTGAGTATTTCACAATCTGCTCAGTTACTGGGATTTTCACGCACAACCATTTCTAGGGTTTACAAAGAATGTTGTGAAAAGGGAAAAACATCCAGTATGCGGCAGTCCTGTGGACGAAAATGCCTTGTTGATGCTAGAGGTCAGAGGAGAACAAGCCGACTGATTCAAGCTGATAGAAGAGCAACTTTGACTGAAATAACCACTCGTTACAACCGAGGTTTGCAGCAAAGCATTTGTGAAGCCACAACATACAGAACCTTGAGGCGGATGGGCTACAACAGCAGAAGACCCCACCGGGTACCACTCATCTCCACTACAAATAGGAAAAAGATGCTACAATTTGCACAAGCTCACCAAAATTGGACAGTTGAAGACTGGAAAAATGTTGCCTGGTCTGAAGAGTCTCGATTTCTGTTGAGACATTCAGATGGTTGAGTCAGAATTTGGCGTAAACAGAATGAGAACATGGATCCATCATGCCTTGTTACCACTGTGCAAGCTGGTGGTGGTGGTGTAATGGTGTGGGGGATGTTTTCTTGGCACACTTTAGGCCCCTTAGTGCCAATTGGGCACCGTTTAAATGCCAAGGCCTACCTGAGCATTGTTTCTGACAAACTGCAAGATGCTATCCTGTCATTATGGGCAAACATTTCTAAAGAATGCTTTCAACACCTTGTTGAATCAATGCCACGTAGAATTAAGTCAGTTTTGTCAAACACAGTATTAGTATGGTGTTCCTAATAATCCTTTAGGTGAATGTACAATTAGACAATAACACAATTTTTTTTTTTTATATTTGATGATTGGTACAAGTTTATTTTGTTTGTTGAAAATCAAAGAAACAACTTTTTTTTATGATGCCATTATTTGAATGCAATCGCATACATTCATCAAAAGCTCTTTCACTTTCTATATTTGATATAAACTTTCCAGTGTTATTACCCAGCCTTATACAATCTCCTCTCGGTTTCCATAACATTAAGCATGGGCGAGGGGTATGAAAATCATCTTTGGCGTACATTATTTTCTGCACTAGTGGTGGGAGAGAGCGAGATTGAGCACCGAGACACAAGCTGTGTGTTTTCTCCGCCTGCCGTGCCAAGTGTAGGTTGCCTTGGATGAGAGTATGGGGAACTGGCTCCGTGCTGGAAGTATGGAAGGGTTTGAAGGAGGTGAGAGAGAGCGCACAGCTTGACTCGGTCTAATGCAGATGGCCTCGGATGGTGTAAACGCAGGCAGGTGGGTGGGGCTTACGTGGGTGGGAGGGTCAAGCAATGCACCCATGAATATTTAATGTTTTAAGAGCAGCAAGTGAACACACGCGCCCCACGATCAGAGGTCAAGAGCGCAAGGCATCATTTGAAAGCAATATTAGGACGCTAAATCACGAAAACACATGCGCACACACACGAGGCATCTAATTTCATGCAATTCCAGTTTAGAGTGTCTATTTGGAGTCCGTACATCAAACAGTTATCTGTTCCGGGGCTTACTGTGTTTCACGCTTAGATCTTCACAACCAACAGAGGCATTGAATTTGGCACCTATTAAAGAAATTCAAAGTGATGTCACTGCCAGCATTACCAATGAGGATTCATCCGCTGTGTAAATACTGTTATTTGCTCTGTGATTTTCTTGCCAAAGGTATGAAACGGTCTGCAAATGCTTTGAACTGTTTTGAGCTTATTACTAACTCTCTATCTCTCTCTCTTTCTCTCTCTTTTCCATGTTTTCAACAAAATCACCACCATGTTCTTCAACTCAGGTAAGATACATTTTTAGTTTATAATGGTGGATGGTTTTTCCATCAATTGCGTGTTTATTAGAGTGCCATGCTTATTTTTTTATGATTCGTATGTTAGACCGAATGTCAGTTTTTATCTTTCAGGTCAACTACTGTCATAGTGGACTGATGGTTTAAAGATTTTATTTGTTTAGAATGTTAATGTTAAACTATCACCTTGTTTATGGTTTATCATTATTAATTACCGTCATGTGTCCAACGCTGTAAAGAGCGATACCATTGTGCAGCATTTACTAGAATAAAGTTGAGCAAATTGATCTCTGAGTGAGTGGAGGCGGAGCTCATTTGCATATTCATGAGTCTGCATATATTAAATGAAGCAAGGGTGCAGAGTTACATTAACTTATTATTTTACATGATTAATTATTAGATTTTTTTTTAATATGTCATTTTGGAGATCAAAGATGTGTTCTAAGGGATAAAATTGACTAAAGGAGGACTTAAGGTAACATTTGCATTACTGTGTCATGTTTGTTATGTGACTTGCAGTATCAATATTAAGTTCCAATTTCGAGTCTTCCCCCTTTTTCTGAGTTCCAGACTGTATTTCTACAGTCCTCCCTCTCTATCCAACCAAATAGAGCCAAAAACCATGGATCTTCCCACGTGCACTCTTCAGATTTTACAAATTTTGTAAAAGAAATGTCTTTGTTTCTTACCAGCCCTCACTTTTTTCCAGTTCTGTTCTTGCTTCTGGGCCCTTACGGTCGGCCCTTCTCTCTCTCGAACTTAGCGAGGTAGGGCTGGACCTACTCGGTCCAGGATGGCCAGTCATTGTCCGTTCTGGGTCTAGAAGACACAATCAAGGAACCCTGCTCATGATGAACTAACTTCACTTCACTGCAGTTCACTCTTTTGAAATTCAATCTTCTCCTGAAAAAAAAATTGTGCAAGCTATTGTTTTTTTTTTTTGCTTTACTTCTAGCAGTCTTGCTTAGCATTTAAGGATATAAGTTGTTGCTTTGTCTGTCAATATTTTGATTTAAAAAAAAATTTATCCAGCTACTTATGTTTGAACTCATATACAGTCATCATGCACAGATACAACTTTTCTCGGATTAATGAACTGAAGGAATAGTTCTCACAGAAATGAAATTTCTGTCATCATTTAGTCACCTTCATGTCATTCCAACCTTGTTTGACTTTATACGAGTATAAAAGGATCCACACCTTTTAGTAATAAAGTGGATTGGGGCTGGAGACAAAAAATATAAAAGTAGTTACTCCCATATTCTAAGTCTTCTGAAGTTTTGGTCGTTATTCAGTGAAGCAGTGAGCCGTGACAGACATGGCCACCATTCGCCATTCCCTGTATGGAAAAGTGCAGCATGGACATTCAGCTAAATTCCTTCTGATACTGGTTTAAAAAGACTTTTCATTCTGGTTGGTTTACATACATTAGCTTACATTGAGCTTGTGAACCGGTAGCACAAAGGCAATTAGTAAAAGCAGTGAGAATGACAGTCAGGCTTTAGTTTACCTTAATCTATGTCGCTACCAATGCTTGGGGCTGTCCTTCCTGTCTCTTTTTCTAGCAGTCTCACACACTGATACACACACAGCGATCTACACACTCTCTTCTCTGCTGAACAATCAATATACTTGCACATTTGCAGTTTCTCTCTCTCTCTCTCTCTCTCTCTCTCTCTCTCTCTCTCTCTCTCTCTCTCTGTCTGTCTTTCTCTACCTCCCTTTATGTCCAGACACTTTAATAAAGGGCTCTCGGAGGGCTCTGGCCCAAACTACTGGCTGCATGCTTCTATTAATAAATGCCATTAAGCATCCGGCCCATAGGGGACTATTCATTGCAGAGATGAACTGCCCTAAAGTACAACAGCACACAGGCTCATTTCTACAGCTTCCACATTACAGCAGAAGGCCCTGTCTAGAGCAGACGTACGCCCGCCTCCTCCTGCCCTGGATGCACACGGCAAACACGCGGCGGAATTACAGAGGCCCTGTGGTCGATAGCCAAACAAGAGTTGTGATTACAGACGTGATGACAAGGAGAGAGAGAGAGAGAGCTGTCCGTTTCATTTCACCCTCCTGATCCTGATTTTTCTAAACTGTTCCCAACCAAATCCCTTTTTCTTTTAAAGCAAAGAATATTTGGTGTGCCAAAAGAGGTCAAGATTTGACTGGTTAGCCATAAATTAATATTTTTTGCATTCAATATATTTATGTATTGATATATTTATTTATTGTGTAGTCTAAATGTCTATGCAGTCTATAAGTCTATACAGAGAGAGAGAGAGAGTACTATAAATTACTAATATCTATTAGAATATATATATATATATATATATATATATATATATATATATAGAGAGAGAGAGAGAGAGATAGATAGATAGATTTATCTGTAAATAGTGTTTATGAATATATTTATAGACACACACACACACACATATATATATATGTATGTGTGTGTATGTATATACATATATATATATATATATAGTGTTTATGAAAAAAAAAATTATATATTCTCATTAACACTAAATATTTACAGATAAATCTAAATCTATCTATCCATCTCTCTATCTATCTATATATATATATATATATATATATATAGAGAGAGAGAGAGAGAGAGAGAAGAGAGATAGATAGATAGATTTAGATTTATCTGTAAATATTTAGCGTTTATGAAAATATATATACATTTATGAAAAAGTGTTTATGAAAAATATATATGTATATATTCTCATTAACACTAAATATTTACAGATCTATCTGTCTATCTATCTATCTATCTATCTATCTATCTATCTATCTATCTATCTATCTATCTATCTATCTATATATATATATTATACACATACACATACACACACAAATGTAAACATACACAAACCCAAATGTACTTTATATTGATTTATTGGCCTTTATTCTTTTTTTTCCGGACTCATAAAAGCATGCAATGGACTGGCAACTGTCATTTTGCATGGAAATGATAATGGACGGCTCTCTCTAGGCATATTAGACCTCTTTGTAATGATAGATCTCATGTATACTGTTTAAACAGGCCAAGCTGTGGTAATTACACCATATTAATCTGCTTTATGGTAAATATGGCAGGGCAATGTAGCATCATGTTTTTTCCCCAACTAACTGCAATTACAATTACAAACCTGCCACTGTTAACGGGCCTGTGTGCACAATATGTTGGCTGGCCAATTTAGCTTGATGGGAAATCACTCTCTTTTTTTATTAATCTTTCTCCCTATTTTTAATTACCTTTCCTTTTTTATGTATAGCTATTTTACATCTGCTTGATACTGGTGAACAATAAATGAGTAGTTCACCTGAAAAAAAAGCATGTGGGTGAGTAAATCATAATGGAATTTGCATAGTTTTTGGCTGATCTGAATTCAAATATGCACCACTTCTCACTAAATAAATGTTGGTCGTTTATTCAATGTATTCTGCATTTGTATTAGCGTGAATTGGAAAATATGATTCAAAGAATCGCGCACACCTTTTCTTGCCTGTATGTCAAAATATTTGTTCCGGGATTAGGTTTGTTTTAGAATCGGGTGGAGAGACTCGGGTTTGAAGTTCTGGATGAACAACCTCATTATCCTCACCCCAGCGCACAGTTATTCCGTATGAAGCAGAGATAAAGAGGGAAGAGCAAGGAGAAATATAAAAAGAAGGCAGAGGGAGGGAAGAGAAAGCTTGAAAGAGAAGAGATGTGGAAGAAAGGAAACAGGAACAAATTAGGAGGGGGAGGACGGCGTCATATGTGCGTCTCGAAGGAAGGAAAGAGCAAGAAAATGAAATGTGCAAGATGAAAACTCAGCTGGGTCTGTCGTTCTTTTGTTGTGGGTTTCAGCTGCCGTTGAAAGCAATGTAAGATTGACAGGGGATCTTCCAGTGTTTTGGATCTGATTTACTGGTGTGTTTTATAATTATATCGTTAGAGATGCATTCAGGGCTGGTGCCAAGGGGGGGCATTTAGGGGCCATGGCTCCCCAAACGAGTTACTGCGACCTCACTTCCCCTCCCTCCCCATAGAAAGTGAGCGAATTCGAAAGTGAAAGCAAAAAAAGCAAGCACAGATCATCCCAAGTGTGAAATGGCCCATCTATATATATATACCTCACCCACACACACACCTGTGTGTTATCTAACCGTTACTGGCAGATGAGGTGGCCCCACGGTCCCCTGTCCCGTCTATCTGTGGCTCCCTTGCATCATTACGAGTATATATTGTTTGATTTTCTTTCATTTTCTTATTTTATTTTAGCTTTTATGTTGGCTTGGCATTTTAGCTACATGCTAATTCATGCTAGCAATGTGTTAAAACATCCTAGCAACATGTTAAATCATTCCAGCAACAAGCTGATTCATGTTAGCAGTGTGTTAACATGCTAGCAACAAGCTGAAACATGTTAGCAATGTGCTAAAAACAAAGATATTTGATTTTTGATACTAGCAACATGTTAACAACGTGCTAAGACATGCTAGTAACATAATTCATGTTAGCCAGATGTTAGATGTTAGACATGCTAGCAACTTGCTAATTCATGCTAGCAATGTATTAAAGGGGTCCTATTATGCCCTTTTACTACGTCTTGATTTTGTTTTTGGGGTGCACTAGAACACAGGTTTTCAAACCTAAAAATGGGTCACCAGGATGAAACATAACATAAAATCTAGGACTGGTCTGTTCTTCCTTCACTGTCGTCGCTCCTCGTTGTATGCTTCCGTAGCTCCTCCGTGAGGCTGGTGTGGTGTGCAGAGAACGCTCAATATCAATCAAGCCACCAGATCTCTCACAGCTCTTGGCCTCATCCTCTTCATAACAATTACAACTTTTTTTTTCTTATTATTTTTTTTCTTATCTTATTTTCTTGATTATTATTATTATTATTATTTGAAAGAAAAACACGAAGAAGAATGCGAATGAAGTACAAAGCCTAGTTTAGGATACATAATAAATACTAGTTTAGCATGCATCCATATCCATAGTGATCATTTGGATTCATCTAGAATGAGAGAGTTAGGCTATGTGAATCTAACGCCAATTAGTTTTAGCTTGCTCATAATTTATATTTTTCCTTCACCCTGTTCACCTACTTCACCCTGTTCTGAATATCCTTAAATTTAATTTGATTTGTTGTGGAGTGAGGGAAACTAAACTAGCCTATAGCCAAGTTTATAGTGTTTGTATTGTTTGTAGTGCATTTAGCTTTAGGCATTCGTTCTGAATGTAAGAAAATCCGACTTATACGTGACTTATGTTTTTTTTTCCCTCAGCAAACAACAGTAGACTAGACTATTAATCGGTTAAAATTCTTTATGTCGGTTAATCAGATATTTAGCATCCTTATAGAAAGCTAGATCAAATTAGTGCAGAATCAACATTGTTTCGATTAATGCTTCAGGAGAAACTTTTCTACATAGCTTGCATTGTACTCTCTTAGGTTCTGGAAGCTGTTCTGCATAAAATATGCAGCACACAGATGAACCTTGAGGCTATATTTTTAGGAAACTGTGTCAAACAAATGAGTTTTGGAAACAGAGTAGAAAAAACTCTCTCTTTGACATAGCGACAACACTGTCTTCTCAAATACAGCTCAACAAGGCCTCATCATCTTTTTTGAAAACTACTGTAATACCTCGGTTTACGAGTGACTTAGTACACGAGCAAATCGGTGTACGAGCATTGTATCGGCGTGCGAGAAATTTTTTCCCTCACCCACGTGCATTTTGCTCAGCATCGTTGCACGCATTTTTACTGGAAATATCCTAAACATGAATTTATTATCTCCTAGTTCTGCCTGTGTGTGTGTGTGTGAGTGAGGGCTGTGGTCACTGATCACTGCCAGATCACACACCTGATTCTCATATTATCTGCCTATTTAGTTCACTTTCTCTACTCCTGCGTTGTCGATTCGTTGTCTCTGTTATGTCCACGCAGTCTTTGGCTCTCCCGTGTTCCCGTCTCCCTGTCTCCCGGGTTCCATGTTCCACGACCTTCACTCTGGATTATCACTTTGTTTGTTTTCTGCACTATTATAATAAATTCACTCATTTGCACTTGAATCCGGGTTTTGTGTTTTCCCTTGCTGACAGTAACACCCTGCTCCCGCCTCCCCCCTCCTCTCGTCTCCATCACACCAGCAGTGACCTGCTCAAAGGTAAAGTGCGCATTACAGTAAATTGTCAAATATTATTAGAGTTTAATTGTCAATTATTAATTACTATTACTATATCTTAATGGTTATAATTTTAAATGTAATTAATAGGGTAAAACCAAAACATATATTTAAAATGGGCATTTATGGTCGTGTGGAACGAATCAATTGATTTTTAGTGCATTCTTATGAGGAAAATTGTTTTGGTGTACGAGCATTTTGGGTTACGAGCTCGCTCTTGGAACGAATTAAACTCGTAAACTCGTTTTATTACTGTACTTGGGTGGAGATTATTTAAATTAGTAACATTATGACTTCACCAAGCCCGGAAAAAGCACTTTGTAATCCAAACGAGTCATTCATTGGATTCTTTTAAACAAAATATCTCCTGGACTTTGATTGTTGTAACCTTGCAGATCTTTTTTATGCTCAAACAGCAACATTACACACTTAAATACATTTGAAAAAGTGTAAAAGTGTAAAAGCATAATAGGTCCCCTTTAAAATATGCTATAACATAAAGTTATACACAAGCTAATAACATGATAAAGACTTGCTCAAAAGTGGACAACCTATATAGGTTTTAGACCCCATTACATATGTATTTAGGTGTAAAAAGAGACTTAAAAATGGCATGGAAACATTACTTTCTTTTTTTTGTTTTTCCATTGTTTGCCCATCTGATCTAGCTGCGGTTAGAACCACTTATTCTTCCAGTGCCAAAACAAAACTTTGCTTTGTTTTTATTTTGATATTGGGTTTTAATTTGTTTTGTTTGTACAATGTAAAAATCTGAGTTGCAAATTGAGCGCATAAGACAACAAATAAATGCATTCAGTCGGCAAAGTTTTTCAGTTTTTAATTTTCCTCATTCTATCTTGTAGGAACTTGCATGATGATTAACAGTTGAGTGGTCAAAGAAGAAAAGGAGGCCAAAGGGCAAGTTACCAGCAAAGGGATTGCTGGTTTCATTTAGACTTTTCCGCACTGCGCTGCCCAGTCGCTGGCCCTCTGAGCAATGACTTTCATTCTGGCCGAGACAGCTGTGTCCACACAGGGTTCATTTGGTACAGATATTTTAATCCATCACTCCTACGTGACCTCCTTAAACTTCCGCCCAACCACGCTAACCTGCAGCTTTTCTCAGGGAACTGTGCAAGAAAATGTATTGAGTGCAGTGATAGGATAGTTGATCGTTTTTCAAAATAGCAGCATTTTGCAAAGTAACTTTTCGTGTCAACTTTAGGTCAGGAGATTAAAATCGAGAATTTTGAAGACTACGCTCGATCGGTTTCAGAACAGAGTTTCGTTTTTTTAATTTGCAACCAATTTCATTTACGAACTAAATACTGATTTTCGTGAAGTTAGACGAAAGTTAGTTAGTTAGTACATTAACAAACACACAGCAGAACCAATGTAATCAGATTCACAAACAAATGACTCTTATGAATCTGTCAAAAAGAAAAACTAAAATCTCAGAGTTACCAGGTTGGTGAGAAAGGTTCTTCTCTTCTGCAAACAATTACTTGCGTTAAGTCTTGGTATCCATATGGTTTCCTGATTTGTTTAGTTTGCGATTCATAAGCTCTTCATTCGATTCTGATTAATTTGGTTGTATTTCAGTGATAATATCCATTTTGTTTAATTACATTAAAAAGATTCCCTCTCAGCAAGTGTTGTGAATTATACTGGGCAGACTGATTCAAACCAGCAGCTCATGTTTTTCAACAATTCATTAACAGAACTGGCTCATTTAGGGAGTCAGAGTACACTGTTGGCACTGTACAGCCGTGGCCAAATTTTTTGAGAATGACTCGAATATAAATTTTCACAAAGTCTGCTGCTTCAGTGTTTTTAGATCTTTTTGTCAGATGTTACTATGGTCTAATGAAAAATAATGACTGTAGTATTTCATAAGTGTCAAAGGCTTTTATTGACAATTACATTAAGTTTATGCAAAGAGTCAATATTTTCAATGTTAACCCATTTTTTTCCAATTCGCACTGGCGTTCTGTCAATCAATTTCTGGGCCACATCCTGACTGACGGCAGACAATGGTTGCATTATCAATGCTTGAATGAATTTTTGGGTTTAAGTTTGTTCACCTGCCTCTTGAGGATTGACCACAAGTTCTTAATGGGATTAAGGTCTGGGTTTTTTCCTTGCCATGGATGCATGGATTTCTATGTTTTGTTCCTCAAGTCACTTAGTTATCACTTTTACCTTATGGCAAGGTGCTCCATCATGCTGGAAAATGCATTGTTCGTCACCAAACAGTTCTTGGATAGTTGGGAGAAGTTGTTCTCGGCGGATATTTTAGTACCATTCTTTATTCATGACTGTGTTCTTAGTCAAAACTGTGAGTGAGCCCACTCCCTTGGCTGAGAAGCAACCTCACACATGAATGGTCTTAAGGGCCAGTCACACAGCGAAAACGCATGAATCACTCACGAATTCCGCACAGATTTTCGTTTCTGCGCGGAGCGTGCGTCGTATGCGTAATTCGTCGGTGGAACGAACGTGGACCGTCAGTGATTGTAAGTGGATGTGCGTCGAAGGCGGTTTGTGCGTGATTTTGAGTTTTGAACGGTTCAAACATTTTCTGACGCACAACTGTGCGTTATTCAAGAGTCGGCATGCATAGTTTATGCGTCGAGTATGCGCGGGACACGCGTCGGCCGTTAGTGCTTATGTGTCGGAACTGGTTCGAAACCGCGCACGTCCACGTCCGTCCACTGACGCCCCACTTTCATATCACGCATGAACCGCGCACGTATCACGTTCATTCCACTGACAATGTGGATTCTGAAAGTACTTGTACGTGGAACGTTCGCGAAGCATGCGTGTTTGGACACGCTCCGTCAGTGATTAATGCATCGGGCGTGCGTCGAATGTTCGTGGAATACTTTGGTCAATTTCTCGACGCACAAGCACGAACAAACCCAATCTGTGCGTGAATTGTGAGTGATTCATGCGTGATCGGCTGTGTGACTGGCCCTTTAGGATGCTTTACTGTTGGCGTGACACATGACCGATGGTTGCACTCCCCTTTTCTTCTCTGGACAAGCTTTTTTATGGATACCCCAAACAATCGGTAAGGGGATTCATCTGAGAAAATGACTTAACCCCAGTCCTCAGCAGTCCAATCTCTGTATCTTTTGCAGAATATATGTCTGTCCCTGATGTTTTTCCTGGAGAGAAGTGGCTTCTTTGCTGTCCTTCTTGACACCAGGCCATCCTCCAAAAGTCTTCACCTCACTCTACATGCAGATGCACTCACACCTGCCTGCTTCCATTCCTGAGCAAACTAAATGCACTTGTTTCCTTGCAGGTAACAATGGTTAACAGAGGAAGAACAATGATTTCAAGCACCATTCTCTTTTTTAAACTTCCAGTCTGTTATTCTAACTCAATCAGCATGACAGAGTGATCTCCAGCTTTGTCCTCATCAGCACTTTCAACTGTGTTAATGAGAGAATCACTGTCAGCTGGTCCTTTTCTTGCAGGACTGAAATGCAGTGGAAATGTTTTTGGGGGATTAAGTTCATTTTCATGGCAAAGAGGGACTTTTCAATTAATTGCAGTTTGTCTGATCGCTCTTCATAACATTCTAGAGTATATGCAAATTGGCATCATAAAAACTGAGGCAAGAGACTTTGTGAAAATTAATATTTGTGTCATTATCAAAAACTTGCCCACAACAAAATTTTTGCTGCTGTAGAATCTGATTCATTAAAAGTGAATCTGATTACTCTAGTCACGCTTTGTTTTTGCATGCAGCTCACGGGAGCTCTGTGTTTCTGGGCATCTTTTTCTTTGCAATATGACTGCAATATGACTCACTTTGACTGAGTTCAGATGGGCAAATAACGTCTTTTCACTGAAAAAAGTCAGAAAAGTTTGTCTGGCCAAAGATTGCATCACGTTAAGATAAACTTAAGATAAAATATGATTTCTTCAGTTGTGGCACTATAGTTAAGACATATTTATCCACTACTAAAATAATCGTTAATTAAATTGCTAATAGAACTAAAAAGTATAAAAATCAGAACCTTATGATTCCCATTTGTGAATACAAGTAGGTTATTTCTAAAAAAATAAAAATAAATACATGTAACAAATTATTAATAATAATAGTAATCATTTTTACAATAATTATTATTAATCTGTCAACACTTTTTAAAACAATTAAATATTAATAATCATTATTATCATTAAATATTAATAATATATTAATTATTCTAATTATTAATATATATTATTATTAAATGGTCAACAACATTTTTAAACAATGTATTATTATTATTATTATTCATCTTGACTCAGTTTGAGTTTGTAAAAACAAATGTCAATGCTTATTTAGTGTCAATTAAATTTCAACAATTACTACATATAATAATATATAATAACTTTTTTACAACCTGTCATAGTTATTATTAAAAGTAAATTGTTTAAAAGTGTTTAGAAGTGTTGACAATGTAATAATAATATATAATAATTGTTTAATGAATACAAGAGATGGCATTTTGTTTTTTCAAGTAATTGAAATTGAGTCATAATAAATATTTATATTATTAAATAGCTTAAAAGAAGTTTTCTGACAGTTTGAAAATGAATAGTAATAAATATTAATATTATTATTAAATTATACTAAATTGCTGACAGTTGAAATAATAATAATAATACATGTTATTATTATTTCGATTCATAATATTATTAATAGTATTACTAAAGTATTACTACAGTTTGTTAATGACAACAATAATAGTTAGGACTTATTCTTGCGGTACTAAACGACTCATTAATTGAGTCACTGAAGTAATTAAGTAGATTCAGAAACTGGGCCGTTGTGATTCCCTTTTGTGATGTATAGTAAACAATATAAAAGTAGATTCTTTGCAAACAAACTGCAATAAAGCAATATTTATTTCAACTCCAAGATGCCGGGACTTTCAAACTTGCATGTAGATAAGGCGTTACGGCCCATCTCTCTATTCCTGTTCCTTGTCTGTCTTTCCTCTCGGGAGAGCAGCAGTGGGCCAGCGTGTAACGGTATGAAAGCTGCTGCCAAAACATGCCTTTGAAGCCGAGTTCAGAGATGCTAGCAGCAGCAGCAGCGAGCACGTGCATCAGCCCACCTCCCCCAACCCCCTGCGCTCCACAAACAGACAGGCTGCCCTCACAAAGGCTGTCAGAGATGTGAGATTTCTTTCCCTCCTCAAAGACGGCTTGCGAGGGATTCTCTGAATCTCTTTGTTTTGATGATATTTTGCAGCGAGACTCTCCCTTGAATACATGCTATGTTTCCCCTTGTGAAGAATGTGACGTGCTATTTAAGGTGTCTGGCCTCTATCTTTTGTTCATTCCCCGTCTTATTGAACATGATAGAAACACTGTTCTTGTTCTGTCATGTGTCTTTTATGACCTCATAATGACTAATGACAACGATATTAGTGGAAACCAGCAAGCCAAAGAACGATTACGTCCTTTGTTCGTCAAAGGCAGTTTACATGTGTCTAATCGGCCTTTGTGTTCAAAATCTTTGTGTTGTCTCAGATAATAATACACTCAGTCTTTTCTTTTTACCAGTATTTTAGTCACATTTGTACATTTTGCTCACTGACATTTTTATTCATGTTTTTATGGAATGCTCCAGGTTTAAATGCAACTTTTGTGCTACAATAGAAAATGTTTTAGAAAATAATAATAATAGTAATTATTGTTATTAATTTTACACACTTTATTTTCTGTTATTATTGTTACTATTATTACAACTGTTTTTACCAACTGAGTCTTAATACTTATTAGTATTATTATTATTGTTGTTATTTTTAATAATTGTTTAAAAAGTATTGATGGTTTAATTATTATTATTAATGTTATTGTTATCATTATGAGTTTGTAAAAAAACAAAAAAAAAGAGAACACTTTTAAAATCATAATTATTAATTATTCTACTATTATATTATCATTTTATAATTGTTTAAAAGTTTACTGTTTTGCAAACTAACACTATTAACACTATTATTTTTTAAACAATTATAAATAAAATAAAAAGTATTATTATTATTACTACCAGTTTGTAAAAAAATAGTACATAATAATAATAATAATAATAATAATAATAATAATAAATTATTATTATTATTATTATTATTATTATTATTATTATTATTATTATTATTATTATTATGTACTATTATGTACTATTTTTTTACAAACTGGTAGTAATAATAATAATACTTTTTATTTTATTTATAATTGTTTAAAAAATAATAGTGTTAATAGTTGTTTTTACAAAAAAAAAATCATAATTCTTTATTCATAAAAGTCATATTAATAGTAATAATACAAAAAAATTATTTAATAAAAACAAATTATGACATTTTGTTTGTAATAATAACTGTAATAATAATAATGATTATTAGGCCTACTTATTATAATAATACAAATTATTATTGTTATTGTTTAAAATAATTGTTGAAATATAAGTGGATTGCTTTACAACTCTTGAGTTAATAATACCAATTATTATTATTTATTTTACCATTTTCTGTGGAGATAATCAAATGATTTCTTTACTCGTATTCTGATGTGAACTCCAATATCACAGATGTTTCTTGCTGATGTGCAGTGTATGGAACAATTCCCTTACATTCTTCATATTAGATTACTCCCGTAAACTACATGACATGGAGATTGACCATGATAAATCGGTGGAGCATGTGAAGAAGCGTGGAGTTTGTTTTAGCTAATCAAGCAAATTAGAAGCGTGATGCAGCGGCGGGAAAACCCTGTAAGCAGGTGAACAACTCCCTGTGGGAAAAGCCTTGGATGAGCCTGGTAACCACCATGACTGATGCCCAAACTGATCAGGGTTATTAAGCCAAGTCAAAACCAAACAAGATATGTTGTGTTTGTTCATAGCATTTCCAGATGTTGCTGATCAAGGCAGATGAGTAAATTGGATAAGCTTCATGTCGTTTTTATTCCATAGTGATACAAAGCCTTTTTGAGAATTGTGTTCTGTGGAGGCCACGTTGTAGAAACTCAGGTGTTTAATGGATTTCACCTAATGAAGCTCTGAATCGTCAACTCCTGCTAAAGGCAAAGGACTGCCACAATGTGACACTTGTATTGATTAGTGATCAGAGCCCATAGAGAGCTTCAGAGAGACTGTGAGAGTGAACAAAGGTAAATGAGGCCCTGTTTAAAGGTAATTTAACACCAAAAAAAGAGTAGATTTGTGTCATCAAGGCAAGATTTTCTTGTTAGTTATAGATGTTATGCGCCAGAGAAACAGTCATCCGTAGAATTTTATCTTAGAAATTTTAATTGTGCGGTCCCTCTGTGCATTTCAATGGCATCGAAGAGTAATTAACTGGTGAAGTCGATTGACTTATTGTAGAGTTTGCGAAAGTTATCATGAGCATCGTAATGTCGTAAAATCGGGAAGATTTTAAAACGAGAGGTTATGTAAATCCTTAAGATCTTACCTTCATTTTGTGACAGTTCAAACCAGAAGACAGAACACACTGAGAGCAGCTCTGAAAAGGTTGGCGGAGCTACACAACGTCGGCACTATTACGAAAAATAAAACCAAATCAAAATAAGTGATTTTTTTCCCATTTTTGAACTGCATTGGCATATAATACAACAAGGATTGCTTAAATCAACAGAATTTACTAATACAGTGATCCCTCGTTTATGGCGGTTAATGTGGACCGGAACCCCCTGCGATTGGTGAAAATCCGCGAAGTAGGATCAGCCAATCAGCTCACGGGATACATACACTTGTGCTCTCATTCATCGATCTCCCGCCGGGGTGTGCCCGTGGGTGTGTTCAAAGCCTCTGAGAGTTTCTCTTTGTCTGGCATCCTGGGAAACTGTAGGGGGATTACTGTACACATAAATATCCATGTGTAAAAAAAAAAAGACAGAAAAATTCAACCAATTGTAATTTTGGGTCCAAATCTCATTTTTATCCCCCTCCACAAAAATTCGTAATTCATATTTTGGCTTTCATCAGTATTTGTCATTTCTTCAGAAAATAAATCTAATATTATAGCTGGGGATGCTTCCAAAATTTGGTTGACTTATCACGAAATGACACCACAGAAAATAGTGTTTTGCATGCCATAATGCCAAATGTAATTTGCTGAAGAGGTTTCCAGACTTATTCATTCATGTTTAGTTAACTTTACAGACATGGTAATGTTTTCAAAATCTAGCTAACGATCTAACAGTGATTTTGCAAGTGTTACAACCATTGGAACCAAATAGAGACTTTTTCGAAACCAAAAGGTTTATTTCTTATACTGTAAGGCCCCGTCCACACGGAGACGTGGATCACTGCATCCGCATACATTTCTTATCGGATTGGCTTTCCGTCCACACGGATCTGGCGATTTGGGAGACTGAATCTGCTCTCTTTTGATACCGGGTCCTGAAGTGGATAGATCTGAATCCGACGCCCTCGCGGTATCGTGTGGACGGCCAATCTGTATATTTTTTGTTTACCGATGATGTCATCACATCACGTGTCTGCTGCGTCACAGTAACAGCAACAGTGTTGCCAGATTGGACTGAAGATTTCCATCCCAACTACAGCTTAAAACCTGCCCATTTTAAAAAATACCTGCCAAAAGTGCACACTCTTATAAATAAAAAACAAGCCCAAATTTAATCAACCAGCCCAAAGCATTTTTTCCCAGTCGGACGTGATCAAAAGGAGCGCAATCTGGTGACTCGCCCAATCTGGCAACACTGAACAGCAACGACAATGCGCATGCTCAAAGTCTTCTTCTCTGTGTATAGCGTATATCTGTGGCAGAATTACAGCGCCCCATACTGGTCTGGCATATATACTACACCGGATTCAGTCGGTTTTAGTGGTCTCGTGTGGACGCTGATATTTCTTGCGCCGACGCCGTGTTTATGATCGGATAGGGAATTTACCGGCATCGTGTGGACGTGGCCTAAATCTGGTTAGTTTGTCACTTTTAAATACTTGCTTTGAAGATACAAATGCTATCTGTGCTTTCAAATCGATTTGGCATTAGTTTAGCTACTTCGTACCGAGCTCTGGCCAGTGCATTGACTGACCGTATGAACTTTAGCCCTCAGCTGACATTATGCATTTCATTACAATGATTTAGATCAGTCAAGGGCCCCAGTGCAAGACATGATTTACCACTGTCCAATAAAAGCTGATAGACTACCAGGCTGTGGGCTATTGTGTTAGAGGTCAGAGTGCACTTCATTAATGCAATAAGTGGGAGGTCCGTGCAAGCTGTAGCTTTTGAGTCACATTCTCTGTTGCTTTGACTTGACTTTGCTTCCCTTGTTATACAGTTTGAAGATGGGTAAATGCTGACTGAATTAGTTTTATTTTAGGGTGTGTTCACACTTGCAGTTTAAAATTTTGCGCCTGAACTTACCGAACATCCAAAGCATTCGATCCTTTTTAGGGTTGCATCTTACATTTCCATTTATGCATTTGGCAGACGCTTTTATCCAAAGCGACTTACATTGCATTCAAGGAATACAAATTCAAATATTCAAATACAAATCTAGAGCCAGAAATGTCTGCTATTTTGGCATCCAGGAAACAATTTCACCATTCCCACTAATACAGGTGTTCATGTGTAGTGTATCAATGTGTTAAGTAATAACTGAATAAAATAATATTAAATAAATAATTAAAAACAACATCCATGTTTTGATTCTTTTTTTATTT
The DNA here is from genome assembly GCA_037043235.1 of Rhodeus uyekii. NCBI lineage: Eukaryota > Metazoa > Chordata > Actinopteri > Cypriniformes > Acheilognathidae > Rhodeus > Rhodeus uyekii. Next base: position 2,095,551 of record JAWRVZ010000119.1, read on the forward strand.
GGACCTCGAGTGTGTAGTCGGCCCCTGAACTGCTGTTTGATAGCTAATGCGGCCCTCGGGCTGAAAAGTTTGGAGACCCCTGTTCTACTTGTTGAGCTACAGGAAAGCTTCTTGTGACATCATTTCCTGTTTTTAGTTTGTTTACATCTTTGGACCATGTTGCATTCATATTTCATTCTAACCACACCAGAGGTTTTTTTAGAAGTATACGAAACTCATCTTTTCATCTGTCTCAGTCCACTTGTTTTGTGCACACCAACGTTCACACTTATTCAAATGAACCGCGCTAAAAGAACAATCGCACCAGGGTTCATTTTAATTGGACCAAGCATGCCAAATGTGAACACACCCTTAGTATCATAGTATACTATTATAGTTTGTGTTAATATTTTCAATTAGATTTTACTTTCAATTGTTGCAGATTTTTTTCAGTTTTTTTTAAAACTAAACAAAAAATTAAAGCATTATTTTTTTTTTTGCTGGAAAGTGGCTCCAAATGGCCCATTTTAACCCTTTCGCACGTACGATCACACCGGTGAGATCAGTCTTGGCTGGGCCCTGGAGGGTACGATCACACCGGTGTGATTAGAACGTTCGTGATTCACGTCATCAACTGCTAAATTCAAATTCACGTGTTTTCGTGCGTCATCTGGCGCCTATCCAGAGATGGACGCACTCAGAGCTTGTCATATATCACAACTACTAAGGTTTATTTTCGGTTTTAGACATTTAAATACTCATGTATTCGCAAAACAATACATCTATAGTTTGAAAACGTCCATAAAAGCAGAAATAGCAGTCGTTCAATTATAAATTGATCAGTTAAATCAGATACACATTGCATAGGTAACTATAAAGTTCACTGTATTCTTCTCTCACTTCACCGGTCACTTACTGCCATGTTTTTTGGAGACGCAACTGAATTTGCGTTATAAATCAGACCGATCAGATTCTCCGAACTGCGGTGCAAACAAACATGGCGGCGCCCTTCGCGCATCATAGATCAGCTAACATGATCATTATAAAAGTTTTTAAACGACAAAACACATTCACTTCCACATATTTGAGAATCTAAATATCAGATAGTTGATAACATAGCCAACAAGTGTGTGAATATTTTGAATAAATACGACATACACTCAATAAATGCGACGCACATGTCATACAGCGCTTTTTAGGCTGCGGTGTGTCAGCATGACGCGTCGCCATGGGAACAATAAGGTAAACATTCTAAAATAACGGTTGCCTAAAAAAACTCACGCTGGGGGGTTAGATAGAATATTTAGAACTTACGTGCGAAAGGGTTAATAGACAAGCCAATTACCAGACCAAACTCTTGGTGCGGCATTCAGCCTCTTTTTGAACAAAATGGCACGCAAGTCAAAATCCATCTTATTATATTGGGGAAGTTGAAAAGTTAGTGGAACAATAGACAAATGCCAGCAGCAAAACAACAACTCAGTAGTCGCCAATGCGGGTGGAGCGTCTAAGGGAGACTTATAACATGCGGGAGTTAGGATTAGAAGAAAAGGGCAGGCAAACGAAGGGGGGATAGATGATATGGAGAGAGCAGCTGTTCTGAGACTGAAATGAAAGAAAGTGGAGAGAAGGAGGGGAGCAAGGGATCTGTGTTCTCCGCCGGGAGCCGAGGGCCAAGGGAAAGTGATTTCGTCCTTGCAGTTTCAATCCCAGGCCCTGGCGGACTCTATCGGAAGCAATAGAAAGTAATAAATGAACGGGAAGTTTTGCAATGACCGCACTCAAGAGTGCCAGAGTCAGAGTTTGTTGCTGAGGAAGACCTCAGTGCAGTTGTGCACTGGAACTTTTGCACGTGAGGGGAATTTTTATTGTAGAGGACTGCAATGAGAAGCCTGCGGTCTGAGCAAGAGGTTACCACTTTAGGTTAAAAGTGAAGTAAAGTCGCTGCTATTGTGTCTCTCTTGTTAAGTAGTATTTTTTTTGTAACTGTTGGGTTTTTCATAGTTTTCAATTGTGCAATTGGTTTGTCCCAACCAGACATGGCAACAGTTGCCCACCCAATAGTGTGGGACTATTTGTTTTTGACCAATTTTTGAAGTTATACACTTCAGCTTCAACTAACCATTTGTAGTCATTTACAGGTTTATATTTTTAGGTTTTAGGAGGACTGTTGTGGTGACCCTAAAAAAGGATTAAGGTTATACGAGGTCCATCTCACACAAGTAACCAAAAACCTTTGCAGTTTACAAGGTCACCACAAATCCTCAAGCCTTGAATGAAAAACTTTCAGAAGCAGCCCACTATTACCTTTTATTAACTTGTATCTCTCTCTGAAAACCTTTCACTAGGAACACTTAAATGGTTCTGCACACATGTAGGAGGATTGTTTCGTGAAAGAAACAGGACAGCAAAAGCTTTTCTTAGAAGAAATTTATGTCTGTGTCAAAAGATTATTTAGGAAGAACCCACCACAGGTTGACATGAATAAAGCATCCCACATTCAGAGTGCCAATCTTTGACAGATTCAAACTCATATCCAAAACTAAAGTTCAGCCAAATTTGGTGGTAGTTTAAGAATTTGATTTTAGGTTTACTTGAAGACGACATGAATTCAAAATGTACTTTATTCGTTTTTATAAAGGGATAGTTCACCCAAAAATCATTTCCTGACCCTCATGTAATTTCAATTGAACGTTGTATGGCTTTTTCTTTTGTGGAAATTGAACTTAGAACTAAAACTTTCAAGCTACAAAAATTAAAAAAGTATAGTAAATTTCAGCAAACTGATTTGAATGAGATGTCTTTATATTAAGAGATATTAAGTCTTTTGAAACCACACAGTGGTTTTGTGAGATAAACAGACCATAATTGAAGTCTTTACTGATTATCTTTGTCTCCAGTGAGCTGGTAACTACTCCAAGTCTTTGTGAATGATTCGTCACCTGAAATAATTTTTCTGCTAACTTTTCATGCTGTTCAAATTGTAACTGATAAAATGAAGCCCATTTCCCTCCATTGACAGCTACATAAGTAATCCTTCAAAAAGTTAATAAAGAGGTTGTAGAGTGAATCCATGTGAATTGAACGGTTTAGTCCAAATTTTCTGAATACACACAATCACTTTAGATGAAGAACAGATTTAATTTAGGCTTTTATTCACATGTAAAAATTCATCATTATACACTTGTGGTAAACAGAAGCTCAAGCATATTCTCTTGACGTGCAAGAACCAATGAGGATCATTCTAGTGTTACGTAGCACGTTTGAGCTTCCGCGAAAACCAATGAGGATCATTCTCGTGTTACGCAGCACGTTTGAGCTTCAGCAAGAACCAATGAGGATCATTCTCGTGTTACGCAGCACGTTTGAGCTTCAGCAAGAACCAATGAGGATCATTCTCGTGTTACGCAGCACGTTTGAGCTTCAGCAAGAACCAATGAGGATCATTCTCGTGTTACGCAGCACGTTTGAGCTTCAGCAAGAACCAATGAGGATCATTCTAGAGTAACGCAGCACGTTTGAGTTTCAACAAGAACCAATGAGGATCTTTCTCGTGTTACGCAGCACTTTGAGCTTCTGCAAGAGCCAATGAGGTTCATTCTAGAGTTACTCAGCACTTTTGAGCTTCTGCATGAGCCAAAGACTTTTTTTTCTCTATCGCATCAAGCAGGTTCAGATGAGCTTTTGTTTGCTGATCAATATTTATTGCATTCACTCTTCAGAAATTTTGAACTAAACTGCTCAATACTGAACCGCTTGTTATTCCAAAGTCTTACGGCTTTGGAACAACATGAAGGTGAGTAAATGATGACATCATTTATTTTTTTGGGTGAACCATCTCTTTATATTCCTCCTTACAATTTTCGTGACTCCTACAACGTATATACAGTACGTCTAGAAAGAGTTGATGGACGGTACAAGTGGGCGGTCCTTACTTCAGTTTACTTCTTCCTGTTGCTTTTAATGAGCTCATTAATATTCACTGGATCCATTTTCCCCCTCCTCTTTAGCACCTAATTACCAGCTTTATTCAGCTTTGCACAGCTGTAGTTCATGTATTATTCAGTGTTAATTGCAACTTCGATAGTCATTAATAAAGACTTGTGTTCTTCCTTTGGAAGAGATGACGCACTCACTATGGAAGGCTGACTGTGTGTGTGTTGTGCCTCTGGTGCTGTGGATGATGATGATGATGGTGATTATTATTTTGGGTGAATGTGCATTGCAGCAGTGCTCAACAGCTGTGGCGAGAGGGCGGAATGTGTGCGCGCATGTGTGTGCGTGTCCTCTATTAAAAACGGTATTGAAATATTTGTTTGCACGCCTCAATGGCATTTAATCTCCTGTTGTTCATCAGTTTCCACTTGATTTATTTCTTCACCTTTGCTTATTTATTGAATTTAATTACACACAAAGCCGAGGATGGTGGCTGCTTGTTTATGCGAGTTTACGCGAGCAAAGTTTTTTTCTTTCTTTCTTTCTTTCTTGTTTTTTTTACACCACCGTCTCCTCCCCCAATCTCCTCTCTCCCCCCAAAATCATGCAGACTTGGTAAATTGATATAAAACTCCCTCTTGGTGGCAGCCAGGCTGCAAACGGTGCCAAATGACTTGGGGTCTATGGCAGTCAGTGCATTTCGGATAAAATATCACCCTGATAATTGTGCGTTAATCGTCCAGTGTGCACACCCTTTCTCGTCCATACAGATGAGGCCCAGGGTTTGTGCTTTTTAAGACGGGAAAATCTGCTGGTAGGAGCGATTGGTGAACCTGCAGAACAAGGTCACAAAGCTCTTAAGTGATTTATAGATCATATGGATGTGCTCGAGATGTGTCTGTGGGTGACTAATTTCAGGGCATGCTGCCTGCAGGCGTTTATGGAAGTGTGTAAAGGTCTGTGCATTAATGTATGCATGCTAGGGTGCAAGCCTTTATGTGGGATAGCTGAAATATTTTTCATCTCTATATTAATTATGCTTTTGCGCTAAAATGCCTTTTATAACGGCTTTTTTGTTTTGACCAAACAATCATTCTTATGTTGTCAGATACTTTTTTTTCAAGGAATTCAATTCTTGTGAGTATTATTTCTAAATTATTTTCTTTAATATGCAACAGTTATTTTAGTATTATTTATATAAAATTGTGGTAGTAATATTTTGAATCAAATATACTTTCAATTTAATGTTCATTTTAATGATTTTTGTTGTGCTTCTCTCATTTTAAAATTTTCATCTGTTTTTTTTTTAAATTTCAGCTTTATTTCATTTAAAATGAAACAAAATCTAAACTTTTTAAGTTTGCAAACATAGTAAGACTGATATGCAAAGATAGTAAGACTGTAAATGTCAATGTTTACTTGAATTTTTTTAATGGAAACATTTTAATATACAAAAAAGCCAGAGAAATTCAAAAACAATTTGTTATGATAATGCAATCAAATCAGTGTTTTCAAAGGATTCATTCGAACTGATTTATAAAACAATTTTCATATACAGTATGCTCTATATTATGGATGGACAATAAAAACGTATTTTTGATCACTTGGTCAAAGTACGTTGTGAAACAAATCTAATGTCATATTTACTGACTAAATGCATGAATAAATCGTTGCAGTATTCACAACGTTGCTTAATTTTTTTTTCATCAGGCATTCACTGTGAATATATCTTGAATATTTAATATATCGGCCAGCCCTGCTTGGGATGTATGTTGTGTGTGTATGTGTGTGTGTGTGTTGGTTATTGAGTCAGAGAGGGAGTGACAGTGATGACCCCCTGCCAGAGGGGAAGTGCTTGGAGCCAGAGGCCTGCTAGTATGTTTCAGCATCAGCACTGACCCTCGCTGTCATTTCAGCTGATGAACTGAAGGCCAAGGATCTCCCGCAGATACGCACACATGCATGACGCATGCACGTGCACACACACTCCAGGGTGAGTCAGTAGTAGGACTATGAGTCACATATAAGGGTTTATGAATCATGGGCATCTCAGTAAAGCTCTGCTCCATAGGAAGCACTTTCACCCTTATGCGCTACTATCTACACATGCTGTTCTGTTGTGACTTAATTAACAGCTTGGAGATGAGATTATGAATGCAAAATGAAATGTTTTATGAAATCCTTAATCTTGCGTATCAATCTGATAATTTTGCATACTGTGTTATAGCACGTTCATCTGTTATATCCTTATGCACAAGTTCATGTAAAGCAGATTGGATTTATAAATTAACATATATATATTATATGTATTATATGTATAGCAGATTGGATTTATAAATTAACATATATATATATTATATGTATATTATATATACATGTGTATATATATATTCGCATAAATCTGTCATATATTTTAATTTATTTATATATTATTTATATATATTTATTTATTTAAATATTTTTATTTGTCAGCTATACTGTGTTTTAGGGATGCACAATAAAAGTGATTCATATTGGCTAAAAGAAGAGATGATTGTTTGCTTGTTAATATATTTCTTCGGTATTGGTCTGTATTGGAAATTTAATTTTGCATGCTCGTTTCCCTAATTTGAAGTACATCTTTAAAAATACAAATAATTTAATAATACTGTTAAACGTATTATTTAGCAAATATAAAAATGAATATCTAATTTTGTTTTGTTTTATTTATCCTTATTTAGCTTTGTTTATATTTAGGCATAGTACTGTACTTGTATTGCATTATATGGTGTATATATATATATATATATATATATATATATATATATATATATATATATATATATATATATATATATATATATATATATATATATTCATTATTTACTTTTATTTTAGCATTTTGTTCCCCAACAGGCTTTCTAGGAAGTTTATGTGCGATTATGTGCGCAAATAGCAACCTGGGAGGTTGAAAGAGATTTGGGCTGCCATCCAACTAGCATCAGACAAATACAATTTGTACATGTAGATATATATTTTGTAGCTAAATAATGTAATTTCACATCTTATCAAATTTGATAGAAATCCATGCTTGCCTGTAGTCTGAAAGCAGTCGCCGTACATGCCGCTGTTACCAGAATGGAATGTGCCTACAAAATCTTAATATGCTTAACCATTAGTAAATGATATTCATAATGCAATCAAATATGGCGTGTGAGCTTTTATAGCTGAAGTCACATAACAATAAAAGAGCATGTCAGAAGAGACACACACACAAAGCAGCAGCAGAAGAAACACTGACACACACAGTCGAAACGAGTGTGACGAAGCAAATAACTCCCATTCAGGGGCTTTCATGCTTGTCCGCCATTCCGTTATCTGAGGCTCCCGGGCTGTGCGGAGAAATCTCTCGATCTCTTTCCTAGGCTCGGAGCCTCGCAGTGTGCCGATGGCATATCTCCAACACACCCTGATGTGACGAGTCGGTTGGATGGCAGTCTGACGGATTGAGGGCCACATACTGAGAGCCCAATCCTCGCCCCTCCCCTGCCCACCCCTCACCCTGCCAGCCTGCTGATTGTGCCACATCGTCACCATCAACCAAGGCAGGAAACGTCCCTAAAACCCTGTTGGAATGGGTAAACTGACAGATTTTTGTGAGAGATAATGACCAAGGCCATTTAGAAACCCGACAGGACTTTTCGGGGCAATGAGTTTGCTCTTCTTGGCCTTTGCTCATCTCACTGTACATGAGATAAACAAAAAAGGGGTTACTTTTAGAAGATATAGGGCTTTCTTTTTCGAAAGATCATTTCTGCGCACATGCATAATTGCCATGCGTGACTTGTGGAGCCCTGCGGTATATAAGGTCCATGCAGCGCTATTAGATTGCATGGCGGGTGCTGATTTACACTCCCTGTCATGCGAGGGGGTGTTTTTTTCCTTTTCTTGTAGTGCCGTCTTTTTCTCTGAATAACTGGGGCCCCTCCTGGAAAAAGGCATTAAAACAAAAACGGAGGGATGAGGAGGAGGAGGAGGAAGAAGAGAGGAAAGAAGGGGTGAGAGCAGGGTGTTAAATCTCATTTGATTTACACTCTAAGGAAAGCTAAGGGGGAATTAGGAAATTAGCTGTAGAGAAATCACCCCACGAGTGGCGCAAGCAGACTTAGTAGTGTTGCGCCTGACTTAAAGGCTTTTGGGTTTTTTGTTAGTCAGATGGAGCATTTCCACTGGTGAGATTGACTTTCCCTGCCCTTGCTCTTTGGGTAATACTAGCATGCATGCATGCAAAAAAAAGTGAACGGAGTAATGCTGTGCTGCACTACTGTAACGGAAGCTAGTTAGTAAGTGCTATGCGAGTAAACCACAGTCCCCTGTTAGTACACCAACCTCCAATGCCGGAGACGCCGGTTCAAATCCTGCTTGGAGCAGTTTGAGTAGGACCGGTCAAATTTATTTAATGAGCAATAGGATATAAATACTATTGCATGAGCTTGTGCTAGAAATGTGTAGCAATAACTAGGGATGAGCGAGTACATCTTACCTGTATCTGTACTCGGACTGCGTGAGGCCTAACCCGGAAGTGGTCGGGTTGTCTTGAAATGGGCATTTATTAAAAATAAATGATTATTTTTAATCATGCAATTGATATGGGTTGATCAGAAATCGTTATATTTATTGCTGATTAGAAAACCATTTACATGACAGCATCAGCATTGAGCTTCAGATCAATGGTTTTGATCACGATAACAAACAAACTATATACAGAACAAGTTTTGCAACAATGAATACAACACATGCAGTTGCAATTATGAAGAAATCATCATTTTTAATCATTATTTTTTGCGTGAAGTCAAAAATCTGGTTAGAGCCTGCAGACGGTTAAAAAACGCTAGGCGCATTCTACCAAGCACCACGTCTGAACAAACCCCACGTTTACCAGAACTCTACTGGTTAGTAAGTAAGTACTACAAACAAACCGATACCAAACCAAATCGATAACGGAAAAGACCCGCAAACCTGAGTGACTGAGGGAGAGACAGAGAGAGAAAGAGAGCTGTTCTCTTCTCAGTGTTCTGTGTGTGAGTGAGCAAAGCGGGACACAGCAAATCTGTGTGTGTAGGGGAGGGGCGTCGTGACTAGCCTATCACAGAACGCAGACACAGTCAGCTACCCAATGAGGATTTTTATTCAATCCGAGCACAGATATTGACTCGTATTACTCGTATAATACTCATACTCGGCAAAAGTGCTTTATCCGTACCGGATACTCGTTTCAACTCTAGCAATAACCCACCGTGTTCCACAGTAGTAACACAACCAAAAGGTCTCATCACCGTCATCATCATGTTTACAGGAACAAACAGTAACCTTTTTTCCCCCGTGTACCTTAATTCAGTTTCCCGCCTCATTTGTTGGTAACACAAGCTCCTGAGCTTGACTGCTTCCACGGCTCATGTATTCCATCTCATGATTGGCCCCCTGCATTGCTGCTACCAGTTTGCCAACAGAGAGCAAACGACCCGACCCCAGAGTGTTGAAAAGATGGGCCAGCATTACTCTCCATTGCTGCTTGTGCTCATCGACGGTTTCTTTGTTCTTTTATGCATTTGTAGATAAATATCCAGGTCCCATATTAGTCCTGACCTTTATGTTCTTGTGCAGATGTACATGAGGTGTCCAATAGGACGGTTAAGGTCCAATTGCGTTGTGAATCTTCTGTGCTAACAAATGTCAGATCCATCGATCGACAGCAACATGGCAAAATAACATAGAAGCAGGTGCTGGTGCATCCCTGCGCTGTGGTAAAAATGAGGGAGCTTTGGTGTGTGTGTGTGTGTGTGTGTGTGTGTTCATGTGTTAAGGGACAATAGAAAACCCTGCTCATTAACTCCCAACTCTGCAGTTCCACGTTTTCATGGATTAATCAATGCTAACGTACTTTATCAGAGCCACTTATCTTCACAATACAGGAATCCATGCTTGTCCCTGACCTGTGCATGTACGGGTTTGCATTAAGAGTGAATCCTGATTATATATTAGTTAAATTCGCCCATTTCTCTTCAGTGCTTTTTAACCATTCCGTATTAGATAGTTCACCATAAAATGAAAATTAAGCTATAAATTACTCATCCTGGTGTTGTTCTAATGCCATATGCCCTTTCTTTTAAGGACGACAAAAGGAGTACAACAAAATGTCCCACTCACGCTTGTCCATAAAATGGCAATGAATGATCTCATACGACACATGTTGTATATTCCAAGTGGTCGTATACAAAATTAAATTTTATGTATTACTTAAAGACTCTTTTAGCACCGCAGTTTACTCTCTTGCCCATAAAAAGCACACAAGTTGTGAGAAATCAAAATGAATAAAAACATGACATGAAATACAGTACCCAAAAAAAGTATCCATGTTCCTTCTTAATAGAGTCTTAGTAAGAGATTTCTTAGTAATATTGTCAGACTGGCACTATGATGACAGTCCGAGTGACAGTTGATAGCAAACACCCCAGATATATTCTCCTCAAAAACTTGCATTTTGTGTCACATGTCTTGTTAATCTTCATTTCTTCTATCTTCTGTGCTTTGTGATGATGGCGTAAACATAGTCACAAAAATCTCACGGAGCCGTGCACTAAAGACCATTGGCCAACGCTCAGGATTTTCGTGAAATAATACATTAAATTTCTTACCGCATACCATATAGCAGTGGTCCCCAACCCCCGGTCCGCGGCTCCGGACTCCTGACTCCGGAATTCGCGGACCGGTCCGTAGATGAAATGGTACCGGTCCGCGGAGCGCATTGACGGACCGGTCCGTGAGCTACTGCAAACGGCTGCAAGCCGCTGTGGCGCTGTGCCTGTGGAGGCGTTTGAACAGTCTCGCTTGCGCTCGCTGCAAAATTTCTGCACGTTTACCGGTCCGCGGCACAAAAAAGGTTGGGGACCACTGCCTTATAGGACACTTGTCGCATGGGATCGTTTTACGATATGTTCTTTTGAAAAGCTTGATGCTGGTTGCTATTCACAGCCAATATGTGGACAGCATTTTTTGAAAATTCTCCTCTTGGCGAGTCATTAATGACTTCATTTTTATTTTAGGGTGAACTGTCCCTTTAAGATAGGCGCTTAATGGAGCTTAGATGAACTGCCCTATTCGGCAGGATCCATCCAAACCAGATGCACAGAAATTACCCAGGCGTGGGCCTACAGTCTGGCCCCGGCACAGAGAGTCATTTCTGCCTTGACTGACTGACTGAATCCCCTCTTCCGCTCATAGTCTGGGTGAATGCTGCCGTTTGATCTTTCTTCTCCTGATCAGTCTTTGGAGCCAGGTGTCTCCTCGGCCAATAGAGTAGACTGTTTTCCCTCTCTCTGCTGCCTCAGGTACTGTCTCAGATGTGTCTGCCTAGTCTAATCAACTATTTATGTATGCGTTTGTTTATGTATTTATTAGATGCGGTTGCTCAGCATTTTGTACCGCCCAGTCTACCTCCGGGGAAGGTTGCGGTACAGTCCGACAGCCAACTTGACAAGTTATTTGATTTCAGCAGGGTCGTAATAACGTAACAGTTTGAGTTGTTAACAACCTAGGCCCCCTTCCCCTCCCTCCTTCCCGTCAGCCTCTTTGTTGTCTAAAGTAATAACTGGCTCATTATGGGATGTAAGAAATATCTACTAAGAGATTATGCTGGAAATAAAAGGCGTGAAAGCATAAAGGTGATGGGAAATGGACCCTTGCAGCATCTGTAATTAGCTGAGGGGATTGTGGACAATGCTCCCCAGAGAGTCTTCTGCGTACCGCCTCCACTCAACTCGACGGCAGCCACAATGGTGCTCAGAGCCACATTGAGTGTGTAATTAATGTATTTACTGTATGTACCGCTGGCCTGCTCAGCTCCTCTTCAGTTAGAGGGCATTTACAACTGGGAGCTAACGGGGGCACAAGGTTACAGCTGCTCCAGTTTTTCTGGCCCTCACTCTCTCCACCGTTTCCTATTCACCTCTTGCTTACGTGATATGTGTCACAACAGCTACGCCATTAGAACTGGTCTTTTTAACAGCCGAATAGTGCAAACTTCTTTTGGTTTGTGCTGATTGCGTTGTGTAATGTGTAGATAGTTCAGCAGACCTTTTTTCTCTCACTCTTTTCGCCTTCGTGGCACCATTTTGAAATCAAGATGGAGAATGTTAAAAGTGCTGAGTCATTTGTCTGATCGACTAAGTGAAACACATTTGGAGCAAATGAGTCAGGAAAAGAAATGATTGAAATAGAGGTGGAAATTTACATGAGAGAGGAGCTAGCGTTTCTATAGAGGAGTGTGTGGGCTGAGCCAGATGGAGGTGAGGGTCTAATCCCCTCACACACACACACACACACCACCACCACAGGAACATTGAAGGGCAAATGTTTGAATCATTTAAAACTCAAGGGAAGTATATCTATTCCAGTGGCCAATGGCATGCTAGAGATGAATGCACAGGAATGACCTGCAGTGCTGCTTAATTAACGGACAGAAGACAGAGAGTCCAGAGACATGGAGATAGACAGAGATAGAGGGATATATAGATGGGAGCAATAAAGATGGATGGTATTGGGAGGACTGATCTTTATCGTGCCAGGTTTACTGGTACTGAAGGAGTAGTTAATTGGGGTTGGGGTGATTGCCCCACCTGTCTCCAACCTTTTACATCTGTAGTAACTTTTATGCATGAGAAGTCAAACCGTAAAACGAAAAGTGCACCAGCTAGAATCCCAAGTGGAATGTCAGATGACTCGTAAGTCTGAAAGGATCACTGAATGCTGCTAACATGCTTTGCAGGACCTTCCCTATAGCCTAGTCCTTGAAGATATGACCCTGCTTCCTAAAGATAGGCTCGTTGCCCAAAGCCTAGGAGATTTTGATGATATAGTGCTCCCTTATTTAATCAACTGGCAGCCTTTATTTGGTGTTTGTTACCCTCCTTTGACCTGTGGGGACTATTAAATGTCACTCCCCTTTAAGTGAGAAAGAGAGACAACTTTGCCCAACTTTGCTTCACCTTTAAAGGTCAGGTGTTGCCATGGTGACCGTTACACCCCCCACCCCCTTAAAACCATCCAATCTGTGTCAGCTTCCTTTTGGTTTCCCACTTGTTTTCACCTCTATATCTTCCTCTCTCTCTCTCTCGCCAACCTTCTTGCCTTCCCTTGTCCTGACAGATTACAGGATGTTTTTCTTCAATGCTTGGCCTCCGTATCGGTGGCTGACGGTTTTATTAAAAGTACTAGGCATGAACGTGGGGGCTTAAGTGAAGGTGCAACAGGCAGGACGGACGCGACCACACTCCCCCGTACCACCACCACCACAGCCCATTGATGAGAATTAATGCAGCGGCTGATATGCAGAGAGGTGGGAGAAACTGGGAGGATTAGAACTTGAGCTTTCCAGTCACGCTACAGCAATTTATTAGAATTTGTTTGCTTGGCCCTGAAGTCTTCATTCCCCAACCCTGACGGAACGAGAGAGAGAGAGAGAGAGAGAGACTGGAAGTAGGAAGAGTGCAGGAGAGGATGGGCTTGAGGGCTGGGGATGGCGATCCAAATGAAGACACAGTCAGCAAAACCCGACTTTAAGGGATTTAAGCCATATTGAGAGTTATACTGTGTCCTAACTAGGCACAATGTGATACAAAGTAATTTACCCATCGTTCCACACTGAAAATTAATACAGCATGCATTTGGACCAACCAGATTTCAGTGTGGTAGGGGCTACCTAGTGCACTAAAGATGCAACATTAACCTTTAATGTCCCTAGATGAATGGCACACAAATCACCTAAGTGTATTTCATGAGGATTGTGGGTAGAGTATGGCCTCAATTGTTAGCGTGAAAGGTAGAGAAAACTGAAAGAAGAATTATAACGTTAAGTTGGTGTGATGCTGGGAACTGGGTCGCAATACGATGTGACAGACATTGAGTCAGCTTCTGTTCTTCAGGGCCTGAGCTCAGCAGGAAAGCATCTCTTTGACCATGCCTTCCCAGCATGCACTGAGGATGCAGCTTTCCATCTTATCAACTACAGCAGGAATTTAGATGCCAAGCTATGTGTCTGAAAAATTAAGACAAGAATGCCTCGGAGAACTCTGAAAGGAAAATGTTTCTCTATCCATCCACATTATGTAATGCTCCAGATAAGCAGGAAAAGTTTAATATTAAATTAAAGGAGAAACAAAACAACTGTGAATGCAAGAAAAAACTCACCTTATTAAAAGATATCATTCATATTTACAACAGGGACCTTTTATTGGTGAGGAAAAAAATCTATTTTGCTGCCCTGTTTGGCCAGATATATCGCAGACAGATTTATCTCAGCACTATAAATAATTTACTGTCTAAATCTAAGGAATTCATGACCCAAAGAGCTAAATTATGCAGTTTTTACATATTCCAGTGATAGGTCGGACATGAATTAATTGATACCAAAATCGTCTAAAGATTTGAAAATTAAATCGATACATCTTCAAAAGCCCAGGCTCATAAATAAGTCATAGTAAATAAACATAATACGTCAGCGTGCAAAATGTATGGGAGGTTGTATCTCTGAGGGAATCCTGTATCATTGATTGTTTAAAATGTTGACATTAACAACTATGACTTCTACTGTATGTCACATGTAGCTTATTTCTCGTAAAAATAGTTCAACTATCCTTTTCAATAATTTAAGTTTCAGTGTGTCAGGGGACAACAAATGTGGAGTTTGTTTTAAAGTTTCTCCCGATCATGGATTTAGCAATGTAATGGAACCTTAACTAAAGTTTCTGGCAATTCAAGGATTTCAAAGTTTTATGGCAAAGTGTGAGAATGCTAAGCTACATTCTCAGTGTGAGAATGCTAAGCTACAGGCTAGTTATCATATGCTGGTGTTGACATTCTGCAAGCTTCTGTTTTTTTGAACCTGTAGCTTAGCATTGACAATTGTGACAGACGTGCATCAGTTTTGTTTGACAGACTAGGTATATATGAGGTATATTCGTATTTATGCTTTACAAGTGTAGCTCAAAGAGCTAAGGCAGACTGGGTGGTAGCTAATGTGCTATATGATTGTATGTGTGTGTGTGCTCATGCGGCTGCATGCTGGCTTTACGGTGACGGGGGTCATTTACATATAAATGAAAGTTGCCGATCACACGCGGCTGACCCCATTTATTCTGGTGGACGGACAGGCAGGCCTGGCTAGCGTCAACGCACTGCCGAATTACTCCAAATTACCACATTTCCATCTCCACATCGGGCCTGTCAAACAAGTGCTCATCGTTGCCACGTTTTCTCTTCCTTTTTTCCTCTCGCTCTTTTTCCCTCCCTTGCTTTCTCCACCAGAAGGAATAAGTGTAATTGGCAATGGAGAATTTAAAAGGGCTGTCATTGCCTGTGCTAGGCATCCAGACAGCAACCCACCCTATTGAATTAGAGAGAGAGAGGTTTTGTGTTGGGCGTGAAACTGAGACAGTGTAGAGAATACCTCAGAGACTATAGTCCATCAGGGACTTAGTATTGTTATAGGAAAAGATTGTTTTGTCATTTAGCTGCCGCAACTCTTTATCCAGCTGACATCTTGTAAGACAGCCTCTTTCAGAATGAGATTTTGTAAGTTTGTTTCATACTTGGTCTATTAACAGTTGTCTTCCTTTAATTTGTTTGGTTAATGCCACTTTCAGCCGTGCTGATCCACACTTAACATTTACTAATCGCATTAAATAATAGATCATTGTATGTGAGTTAATTTTTTTTTTTTCATCACTCAAGTAGTATTGAAATAGAATATGTTTACTAAATTGGGTTTCAAAGGAAAAATGGCACTTTCTACTTTTTAGACATTTAAAGTAGAAAAGGCACTTTTATTCATTTTTTAGCTGTGTAATGTTGAATAAATTGTCTTTTTGAGTTGCAGTTTCTACGGTAGTGCTTTATGCATTTTGTGTTTTTGTATGTTTTCCATTTGCGTTATGCATTTTTGTCATGTCCCTTTGACCCAAAATAAAAATAAAACATATATTATTTTATATCTTCTGGGGAACACAAGATAAGATATGTTGAAGTTATTTTTTGTCCTTGCAATGAAACTTCAATGAAATTAAAGTTAATTTAACCTTGGACCCCATTGACTTTCATTGCACACAAAATCTTCTTTTGTGTTCAACAAGTCATGCAGGTTTTATTTTGAGGGGAACTTTTACTTCTTGGCAAAACTATTCGATTCTCCTAGTAGATTTCAGAATAATCCATGTTGAGTCTGGGTTCTGAGAAGCAGTGGTTCAGAAATATTGAAGTTGTCAAACCGCAATGAAGAGAAATCTCTACAGCGAGACCTCACACATACCATTTATTTGATATTCCGTGCAGCTAGCATATCTATAATCTTGGGTCTCTTCAGAGCAAGAAACAATCAGTAGCGCCATGAAATCAATGGCAAGGACAATTATGAGTGAGCGCGTAGGTTAACTGGACGTCAATGTCCACGCTATCACGATGCACCTTGTCAAGCGATGGTTACCCGTCTCCAGTAAGAATAGGTCAAGTGGTCACAGCAAGACAGGACCGGGACAGTGACTTGAGACCTCTAGAACCTGAGGCTAACCTATCTAGTCAGTAATGTCATTGGTGACATTGGGATTCTATTAGTGGCCTTGGAAGAGGAGCTGGCTCAAAGCCCAGCGGTACAACCATAATTGATCTGTCATAGAAGATGCCCCTGCAACCTCCCTTGTGGCCCCAGCTGAATCCCCCAAAAGTCTGCTCCCCGTGCCTCCATCTTCACCTGGAGAATGAAGCCAGAAAGTGGCCTGAAGGTCACATTTAACGATGGAGGTGGAAAATAAAGAGGCCTGAGATGTTGGATACCGACCATAATTGCCAGTGAACAGTGGGGTTATTTGATATTGATTCTCAATGAGGGGAATCCATGATGTCTATACAGGCCGTTTATGTGTTTGCTCGATGACTGCAGGCCAGTCAATACACCCGCGTGGCACCTGGGAACCCAAGGAGACCCTCCAACCCGAGGCTCATTTGAATGGGTGAATAGTTATCGGTTCTCTCTTCCCTGCAGCCGTTGTGTGGCCTCATTTGTATTTTTAGTGAATTATTCTGGTTGCACAACCTGAACCCACTTAAGCGTGTCACTTAGCATTTGTTGAAGTTTCGCCAGGGTGCGGGCCTCATCAGGTTTCAGCCTGGGAGTCTGCGGTTAAGTGGCCGCTTGTCATGTTTATTTATTTCATTCTTTCTCTTTTTTTTCATTTTGTAATGCAGGATTGCATTGCTGATTGTGGCTGTCTAGGTTGCTTAAACCAGCTGTTCTCAACCGGTTTTGCTTTTACAAGTGCTGTTCCGACACAGTAACTGAACTGTACAGAAATTGAATTTCAGTGTTTTTTTGGCAATGCTGCAAACCTGTATTAAATTGAATCCAGGTCATATTTACTAGGGATGTACCGTATTGGTTATAAGTTGATATTAGAGATTCTTATTTTTAATTTCCTTATTTGCTGATATTTAATTGTTCATGCTCATATAATGTACAGTTATCTTTGGTTTCATCTGACACTAATAATTGAATAACACTGAGACATTTTCCAAATTTTTATTTTTTAATTTTAACAAAATAATCTAGGAATTTTTACATTCATTTGTTAAAACGACCTGTTTATCGGTATCGAACCAAATTTTATTATTAATGCATATTTGCATTGCCCTAGTACAGTAGAACCCCGACTTACGAAACGCTTTACGTACGAAAAGTTCAACTTGCGATAATAGATTTCTGGGTTTTTTTCGTAACGACAAAATGATCGAGATGTGAAAAACGAAATCTTGGCCAAGGCGACGATTTCCGAGTTTTGTTTTGAAATTCGCGCGCCACTCACCCGGAAACTCGCACCAATCGTCCCGCTCTCCCGGCCAGTGTTGCCAGATTGGACTGAAGATTTCCAGCCCAACTACAGCTTAAAACCCACCCAATCTGGCAACACTGCTCCCGGCTCTGACGCTAGCTTTCGCTGCAGCATCCTGCTCTCCTATTGGTCAGCATCGCTCTCACCAGCCTCTGCGTAGCGGCGTTCCTCTCCATGTACATGTAAAAGCCTGACCGACTTACGAAAAGATCGACATACAAAGCCAACCTCGGAACGGATTAATTTCGTAAGTCAGGGTTCTACTGTATAGTGTAATTTTGTTCAGAGTGTTTTAGGATGATTGCACGTCACACAATCTATCCACGTTAGGATCTTCTACCAAGAGCAAGATGAATTAGCCACCAAAACTCTTTGGAGTTTGATTGGATTGCACATCTTTTGATGTCTATAACATTTTAGCCTTTCTTTTGAATGTTGATAAACGTATTTTGTTAAATGGCTAGTGTAGGTTGGATCACAACCTGTATTGGGGCCGTTAGAGAGTTCGACTGCTATACCAAAGGTCACTGGTTCGATTCTCAGTACCGGCAGGAAATGACTAAAGTGCCCTTAAACAAGGCACTTAACCCCCACAGAAAAAATGTCTGCCTGCTGCTCCGGGTGTGTGTCACGGTTTGCAGTGTGTGTGTTCACTAGTCACTACTCCTAATGTGTGTGCACTAACTTGGATGGGTTAAAGGCAGGGGACAAATTCCAAGTATGGGTCACTATACCATGGGTTATGGGTTACTTCACACGTCACTTAAACACAACCAAATGGACAGTGGCGTAATCCTGCTAAATCATGGCTGGTAATCATTAGATTACCGGCCGGTGTCAGTTAAATGCTGCAAATCCGCTAAACATTTATCCTGGCCTAACTTGAAAACATGACGATGTTAAAGCTGCTATGTCTGATCCAAATTTGAATAATCTTAACTGTTTATGTGGCGAGATGCCTAATCCCTGTGAATCACACTATAAGGGGCGCTTTCTTGAACATGTGTGACGTACTAGTGTGGAAGTACAAATGGCACTGAATATTGAAATTGGTCCCTGGAGCCAATTACTCATTTTTGTTCTAGATCTTGGTATTCCTTTTCCACGTCTCAAATGTCACGGTTTTGGTTTTTTGTTTTGGTTTTTGTTTTTTCCTCTCTCTACGTCTGCACAAGAGACTCTTCCTGGTGCCACTTTAGTATGCATGGAAAATCACTCACAAATCCACGATATACATTATAAATGAGGCATCCGATTCGGTACGCTTGTCATAGAGCAGAAATTTCTATGTGTCACCATCTTCCCCCTCAATTCTCTCTCTCACTCACACACACACACACACACACACACACACACACACACACACACACACACACACACACACACACACACTCACACACACACACACACACACACACACACACACACACACACACACACACACACACACACAGAGTGGTGATGTCAAGGGTAGAATGGTGGAACAAGTGATCATAGTGGGAATATGTTGGACCTCATGCCCCGTGGTCACATGTGCCGTTGATTTGTCTCCCCTGGACTTTTTATTGATTTATTTTAAACAAGGTGGAAAAAATACTTGAGAAATGAGAAGCCTGAGGTGACGAGAAAACTAATAAAAAAGGAAGACGGATGAAGTTAGGACAGTTTAGAGCTAAAAAAGATTTTAATTTTGTCTTTTTATATTTTAGACAAATTTTTATAAAAAACAACTTTTATTTATTTATATATATTAAAAATATTTTGATCAAATTAGCTGTAAATTATCAATTATAAAATTAAAACATGTTTTCAAGTTTTTTATGCCAACAATCTTTTACACAAATCCCACGGGCTATATGAGGGTGCGGATTATCTGCGTCTGCGGGTTATACGTGGGAAAATACGGTCATTTTCAAAAAGTTGGACTTTGAATCCCGCTTTCAAAAGTTGGTGTATTCAGGCAACCAAAATGCTGTTATTGTGTAAATGAATGGCCAAAACATCTAAAAAGTTTTCAATTTTTATTCGCGTAAATGCACCCTGAAAATAAAGCCACAGAATAACCAGTGAACAATTTTTAAAATAACCATTTTCTTCTAAGCGAGAAGAACAATTTAATAATCTAAAGAACATTTATCTACTTAAAACCAAAGATGCCAATAAGTAACCTTTATTTTTAAGAGTGCATAGGATCAAATCTGGTCCTCATTGCATCTAATGCTACCCAAAAATCACCCACTTGGGTGGAAAGTACAGCAAAATACTTGAAATAGACTCTAGCTCAACAATAGACAGTTGTAGAAAAATAACAAAATAATTGAAATAATGGGCAGGCGGTCTCTGTGTGTATCACCCGCGGCTGTGTGTAGAACACGGAGACACACCAGACACGGAGATAACAGGAATAAACTCAAAATGGAACTTTAATCAAACAATAAACAAAAAGGCACGCGAGGGTGCAAACAGAAAACTCGGAAGGGGAGACAAGGAGCGTACATCCACAACTGACATAAATACATTCAACAACTGACAAAGACATGATGCACATGAGGGTTTAAATACACTAGGAAAATGACAAACAGGTGGCGAACTAAATGGGTAATCGAAACCAGACAGCTACGGGAACACATGAGGGACAAAACAGGCGGATCAGGACCAGACTGTGACAGTAGCTCCCCCTTCCGGAAGGCGCGAGGTGTGACCAAAACAGGTCGACAGCGGAGGGATGGAGGGGGACCACAGGGTGGACCGAACAAAACAAGAACATGACACAGAGTCCAGACCAAATTAACAAGTCCATGGGGGTGCAGGAGGGATCAGGGGCCAGGCAGAGGGAGGTGTCCAGGGGGGAGCAGGCGGGGTCAGGGGCCAGGCACCCGAGTCAGTCCATGGTGGAGCCGACGGACCAAGGTACCTGAGTGACGCCGCTGGCTCCGGAGGCCGAGGAAGAGCTGGAGTGACGAACCTCCGAAGAACCAGCGGCAGGCCCGAGGACTGACTCGGAGGCGGAGGGACAGAGGACGTAGGGGGACCTGAAGGGAGGGAGGAGCCGGCCGACGCCACAGGAGAAGGCCAGGCGACGACCGACCAAGGGGACACCGGTAGGACGAGGGAGCCCGCAGGAGAGGAAAGGCTGAGGGATTACGATGGAGCTGAGGGTGTGAGGAGTGGAGGCGCTGACGATGCGTCGACGGGCCGAGGTGGAAGGAGGGGCACCGAGGTCGTAGGTGGAACCTCAGTGCCCCACGATGCCGGTGTACCGCCGACGCATGACGGCTCCACAGTGCTGGGGGGAGCCAGAGTGGGGAAGCGGGACACAGGCAGAGACGGGGACGGGTGCAGGATGGGCAGAGGTGGTGGGAGAGGGAGGCTGGGTGGGTGTTCTGGTGGCTCGGGTAGGTCCAGGTTGGCCGGCGGAGGTTCGGGGAGGTCTAGGAGGTCTGGGAGGTCTTGGAGGTCAGGGAAGGCCCAGAGGTCAGGGAATATAGGGAGGTCTGGGTAGTCTTGAGGGTCAGGAAGGATCCAGAGGCCCAGGAAAATAGGGAGGGCGGCCGCGGGCAGACACAGTTCATCGCGGGCGGCCACGGGCAGACACAGTTCATCGCGGGCGGCCGGCACCCACTCCACGATGGCTTGGAAGTCCTCACAGGGTCTGCCCGCTGGAATGCGTGCCTGGGACGACGCGCTCAGTCCGGCGGTGTAGAAACTGATGAGCGCGTCGTCTGGATAGTGTGTGCGGCACGCAAGATCCAGGAAGTCCTGTGTGTGGCACTCCAGCGGGCGGTCTTCCTGTTGTAACAGGAGCAGAGCGACTGCGGAGGATATCCATATTTAAAGTCTTTTAAAGGTGACAAACCTAGTCTCTTTTTGGGTGACCAATCCAGGTCAGTTGTTCTGTTATCCACCCGGGCAGTGTGTGACACAGTGTGTGACACAGTGACACACCAGACACGGAGATAACAGGAATAAACTCAAAATGGAACTTTAATCAAACAATAAACAAAAAGGCACGCGAGGGTGCAAACAGAAAACTCGGAAGGGGAGACAAGGAGCGTACATCCACAACTGACATAAATACATTCAACAACTGACAAAGACATGATGCACATGAGGGTTTAAATACACTAGGAAAATGACAAACAGGTGGCGAACTAAATGGGTAATCGAAACCAGACAGCTACGGGAACATATGAGGGACAAAACAGACGGATCAGGACCAGACTGTGACACTGTGAATGCTTTGTACATAAACCAACAAGCTATAGAGATCAAGAAAACTTGATTTTAAGAATCACTATTATTTTCCTCTTTTTTAGTGGTCGGTAAATTATTTTTTGAGCACAGAATTTGTCAAAAATGGCCGTCTGTGATGCCAGAGTTCCACTTTAAAATGACTCCCTGCTTAGTGAATCCTAAGTCGTGCTCTACTTAATAAATCCCCCCATTTATTCTTCTTAGCTTGGTTTTAACAGTACAAGCTTGGACTTTAGCACTCCGCAAAAGCCACCTGTTCCGAACGGGTCACCTTTATAAGTCTAAGGCCCTGCATTGATTTTCAGCAGGACTTATTTCATGAACCAGGTCTTTGGGACAGGACACAGATGAAGATGAACTAGGAGGCTAAATCACTTTTCTTTGGCCTCTTTTTTCACTCTCTCTCCCTTTCGCTTGAAATCCCCCACCCTTTCCCATAATTCTCGGCTGTCATGTTTTCAGTGGAGTGGAGCCAAGGCGAAGTTTCAGGAAAAAGAGCTTTCTTTTTTTTGCGCTTAACTTCTTAACACCATGATGGATACATCATCTGTCACGTTTGAGTTGGTTTATGTGAATTACTAGTATGTGTAAACACACTTTCGCAGGCAGTGGGTTAAAATATTAAGCGCAATGTGCATGCGCAAGATTGCTCAAGCATTAGCTAGAAGGCTAGCGAGGAGGGTCGACTTCCTCAAATGTAAATGCTGCATGATTTAGCAGGTTTCCATATCTTTGCACTTCGAATATGGGCAGCATTTGAACTTTATGAAAAATGAATAAATTATTAAACAAAGCAAAGCTCATAGCAGGAGGCGAGAGTTCATGTAGAGTGCAGTGCATTCGAGGGAGACGCTTCATCTCTCTTTCGCTCTGCCGTCTTTCTTCAAGCGTCACGGACATCACTGTTGACACTTTTAAATGCGATGCTCCTTGTTGAATTAATGCCGGGGTAAAATAAATGTCCCTGGATGGTTGTGCGCATAGGATGACGGAAAGCAAGCATCTGTCAACGTGGTGGGATGGACACAGGTGGCGGAAATGATTATGGAAATGTTTATGGAAGGGCCTTGTCTCTCTCAGTGGGATACGGCTTAAAGAAAGGAAGGAAGTCGAGAGAGGTGAATCAACCCTCAACCCTTGGGATGCGTCTTAGTGAGATCCCAAGTGGAAGAAAATATCCCATTATACATTACAGGCTCCCTTGCATGTTCTATCCCTATGTGTCTATGCAACCTATGACCGGAATCCACAAGTGTGTGTTTATTAAATATTTTGGCTAATTTGCCTAGAATTTCCGATATCAATAAGTGTATGCATTGTAAAAAAAAACAACCCAAAAAACATTGTAACTTTTAACAGTAAAAGCTTTATTGGTTAACAACAATTTATCACTATATTCCCCCAGTTTTTGGTTATTTGAAACAAGTCATCTTATACTTTACATTTACAATATATATATATATATATATATATATATACAGTAGAACCCCGACTTACGAAATGTATCCGTTCCGAGGTTGACTTCGAAAGTTGATGTTTTCGTATGTTGGTTAGGCTTTTACATGTTAATTGCCTAATCCGGTCCAAACCTTACAAAAACACCACATTTAGCATGGGATGAGGCACATCCCAGCTCCATACTTCTCACCTACCTCTCTTTTCAACATAATATAAAGCATCCTCTTCTTCCTTTTCACTTCAGCAACAATTTTCACATCCATGGTGAGTGATTAGAAAAAAGTTTATGTTAACTAGGCACAATGATGACCAATAGGAGAGCAGGATTGTAAAAAGTGTTCCCCTTCTTACATGGACTATTCCAGCCATCCCTGTCATTCAGTGCGAAATGGACTATTCCAAAACTTTCCATCTGAGAGAGCTGACGGATGATTAAGGTAAAAGAGATCAGCTGAAGATTGTATATATAGTTTATTGAGTGAAATACAGGGAATTAGTGCCAATCGTTGAAGTTTTATCGATCATGCGTAACCACACATCTATGCACCTTTAATAAATACCAGTTTTGGATTATTCCCTGAGTGAGACATCATTGTTCTGACCGGACAAACTGTAGCCTTCATTCAACCTGAACCAAGATCAGCGCGAATTTCAAAACAAAACTCGGAAATGTTTTTTCGCATCTCGATCATTTTGTCGTTACTCGGGCGAAAAAAACCCCGAAATCTTTTATCGTATGTTGAATTTTTCGTATGTAGAGCGTTTCGTAAGTCGGGGTTCTGCTGTATATATATTTATTTATTTACATTTGTGAATTTGCCTTTTATCCAAAGCGACTTACATTGCATTCAAGGAACACATTGATATTCTAATCAGTTCTTGCTTTCCCTGGGAATCGAACCCATGTCCTTGGTGTTGCAAGCGCCAATGCTCTACTAATTGAGCTACAGGAAAGCAAAAAGAAAGTAACTACAAGTAGCAATCAAAACGTTGATATAATATATACTCTAAATCCTTAAAAACCATACACCATTTTTTATACAGTAAATTTCACAGATTTATTTATAGTATATTCTCAGCTTGTTTAAATTATGCATTCCCCCCCCCCCCAGTATTTTAGTCAGTATTTTTTCATTCCCTATCCATACTTTCAGTTAAATTGACTAAATTTGCATGTAAATATAGTTAATGAAAATAATGCTTTAGTGTATGGGATGTGAAAAACAGAAATAACATTATAATGTGTTCCCTCTATTGTAGTACATTTGCAATGTCTTTATACTTTTAGTTATTTTGTTTATCATCAAGTGAGCATTTGTATTATTATTAATCACAGCACTATGCCTTTTTCCCGATGTTTATTTACGTTTTAGCTTCAGCTCGAACGGATACAGTAAATTTGCACCATTATTGATTATGACCGGATTATTTGAAACAATTATATTCTTGTTATATCTTCATCGACAATATGCATTTTTATGACTTATCATAGATATAATTGGTTTGTTATCGGTCATTTACGTTAGTAATTTAGCAATGGCAATTCGCTTTCCCCTGTCAAAATCAGCAGAGAGGAACTCTGAGATGGACAGACACTTACATCATGTTTTCTGCATAGCTGCACCGTGTTTTCACGTTGTTGGAGTCCATTGGGGCGGGATATGGAAAATGCTGGAGTTCATCTGCCTGTCAGCACTGAGGTCGCGCTAGTTCAAGGTCTAAACTGCTGTGTGTGTGTGTGTGTGTGTGTGTGTGTGTGTGTGTGTGTGTGTGTGTGTGTGTGTGTGTGCTTTTTATCTGGCTTGTTTGCACTGGATGTATAGGAGGATGTAGAGAGTGGTATTTCACCGCTTTCACAATGTCTTTTTGTTTTGTCTTTCCATGAAGGATTTAAATCTATTACGCCATAATTTTGTTGTAATTGATTAATTTCTTAACATGTATTTTAAGGGGGACGACCAGTACCTGCTTTATACCAGGGGGGTTGTTCATTCAGTTTAGTAACTTTTCCTTATTCAACAAAACAGTGAAAACCAAAAGAAGATGCTGATTTCATTTTTTTTGTTCTAATAAAATGATTTTTGTTATTCAACAGAAAAGCTGACAAAGCTGAAAGGAACTGCTCAAAAGTTTTTCCAATAATGTTTTTTTTCCTCATTTGAAAGTCAGTTTGGACAAAAGTATCTACTTTTGAATAAAACATAAATGGGCTATCTATCTATCTATCTATCTATCTATCTATCTATCCATCTATACATCTCTCCCTCTCTCTTTCTGTCTCTATCTCTCTCTCTCTCTAATCAGTAGTCATATCAATGCAAGCTGATATTAGATGCAGATAATGAGGAGCTTGTTTAATCGTCTACTCTTTATCTATGCCAGTGTGGAGTTGTGTTATTGGAGTTGACTTGGATTGCAATTGCAGACAGATGGAGATTCTGGATCCTCATCGGGTTCTAGTCCGTACAAACACACTCACAATGACAGACACCGAGCCCCTTCTGTAAAACAGTGAACACACAAAGATCTGTTATTTTGCTATCGATCGCTGAGGCAATGCGAGTTAAGTGCAATCGAAAGCTGTAAGAAATGGACAATGGGTTGATCAACATGACTGGTTTATATATTTTTATATATAACTATATATTTTTTTGGTTAGCTGCATTTTATCATTTGCATTTATCAACTTTCCCCCATGCTGTCCAAAGCCTGTCAGAACAGCCCAGCGACCCATTTTTGCGTTGCAACCCACCGGTTGAGAACCGTTGCAGTCGGGCGTATTACCATTATTGCATCATCTCTCATGGCAGATAGGTGAATGGCTTTGAGCAAATGCCACTTCTGGCATCAGTTCTTTCTCTTTTTTGCCTTTCCATCTGTCTGTCCTCCTATCTCCTAGTCATTCCCCTCGGCTTTTTTTCTGTCCACACCTGACACTTGGTCGACTTGCATCGCTGCCTCCCTCTCTCCTCTGCTTCTTTCCTTTCTGTTCTGCTGTTGTCATCCCCTGAGGACCACGAGGTTGAAAGAGGTTATATGTGGCATGGAAGGGTGCAGGGTGTCTTTAAAAAAAAAGACGGCAAAAAAACTGCAAGCTGTGGTGAATTGCTAATAGGCTATCATAGCGCTGAGAAGGCGTTGGCTCGCCAGAGGTCTGTAACCCATTAAAGAAACGTCAACTCGGCATAGGTATGCAGGGAATTATGGGTCACTGACCGGGAAGCGATGCTGGCCACCCATTGGTCAGAGAAGTGCCCTGTAATCTGTCACAATCCTGTAGCGGCAGTGACAGCGCAGGGAGCTTCCCGCTCGTTCCGGCTAGCACAGAGCACAATGCCATCAAACCCCTTGAATGCTGTATTAGCACATACTTAAGAGATCCTGTAGTCAAAATGCTACGGTTACCAGTGTGTTCACATAGTTTGTAATATACACATCATACTTCATTTAATCTGGTTTGACGTGTTTCTAGGTAGAAGTGTATACCGTATTTTCCCGCATATAACCCGCAGGTTATACCAGATACAAAACCCATAGCGGGGTGCGGGTTATATGAGGGTGCGGGCTATATCACAATTTTTTTACACGTAATAATATTTTAATATATCTGTTACATCCCTAAGGACGTAAGGGTGTTTTTTTGCGGTATTTTCTTTCTGTTCTTCTTTCTTGCAAGGGTTGTTATCTCTGGTGCGTGTACTAGCACTCTGACGAGTGATGCTGATAGGCTGTCTGACCTGTCAATCATGCAAGAAGACGTGATTGGCTGTGCTGCCATGAGGGCGTGCTCTTCTAATCTCATCCGATGATCAACACCTGAATTTCGCGCACAAGCACTGTGTATCGAGCCTGAACCGTTATGGATAACTGACGTCATGCGAGCAACATTCGAAATTTGAAATGTGAACTTACACAAAAAAGTTCATCAATCTATGGGTGCGGGTTATATAAAGGTGTGGGTTATACCAACAATTTTTTACACAAAACCCGCGGGCTGTATGAGTGTGCGGATTATCTGCGTCTAGGGGTTATATGCGGGAAAATACGGCAGTGCTAGATTTAACCAGATAAACAAAGCAGTTTTGAAGGGCCATAATGAAGACAATAATAGCACATTATTTTTTAATCATGAGTGGGAAGTGATTTATTTGGGGATAATTTGGACTGATTTCTTTCAGGTTTGAAACTATATTGAGTGAATGCCTTCAGACTTTTCTGGGGTCCTTTTTCCTGTTTTCACGACTACACTGACAAAAAATATTGGTTTGTGTCAAGATCATGAAAAAGTTTAGGTGAGATTAAAAAATAAAATCTTTTGTTGTGCTGAAATCATGAGAAACAACATTTGTTGTGGAGAAATCTGGTCAAGAAACTTCTATATAAACAATCCTTTATATCAAGAAAACACCTTGTTTTGTCTAGTTCACAAGAAAATTCAGCCAAGAACTCAATAACTAATCTTTTATGTCTAGATCTCAAGAGTAACTTGTTATGTCCGGATCACGTGAACAACTTTTGATTTCTTGAGATCTTGAAAAATTAGAATGAATTCTGGACAACACAACCTGTTTTTACACTGAGGTCTTAAGTATTAAGTGCTCATCAGCGCTTAGAGTTCCTCTTAATTATTCACGAGAAGGCATGGCCTAATCCTCTGAGCAGCCATTCAGAAGGATTGTTAGTAAGTGCTTCTTTTTGTAAAGCACGTGGAGGCATTACCATTGGACATCCTCTGCTTTTAAAACTGTCATCGGGAGACTTTGAAGACATAAGAGTCGCTAAACGTGATTGCCAACATTTTGACATGAAACGGCACCAATTGCTCTTCAAATACGTTCTACGAGACAGGGCTGGAAACGAAAATGAGAATAAAAGGAGATCAAAACAAACACCATAGTGCTTCTTAGATATTTGTTGACAGATTTTTTCCTCCCACAAACCTCACGTCTCTCTCCAGAAAAGATGGCTTCTTTGAGCTGAAAACGCCTTTACCAGAGATGTCTGGGAAAGATGCCCTTCCCCTGATAAAAGACCACGGCAGCTGTGAAGCTCTCTTGTGCACCACCTTTCTCTCTTTATCTCACTTTGACACTGCGTTGACTGGCTTGCGAGCGTTTGTAGGATTAGAGCCTTTTTAGCGTTTTATTTTTTTAAATTTGTTCTTGTTGAGGTTTTTTATTTTTTTTAGCTCGGACCTTTCATCCACTTCCAGATAAACCTGTGTTAAGGCTGAATTCACTCCAGGAACTGTTGTACACGCTCATGCTAACCGTCTTTCTGGCGGCCTTCGCTAGAATCCTGGTTGTAGCGCTGTGAAAGGTCAGCAGTTTCGTCTTGTGGTGAGAACTTGGGAGGCCAAGGAACGTTCAGGGGGGAAAGATTTCATCTAGACCGCTGACCTTTTGAGGGACATCAAGCTGAAAGCAAACGCTTGATGTGGTGTAAGATAACGCAACGTTAGCTGGAGCGCGGCGTTAGACATTTTCAGAGGAGTGAAGACTTTTCCAGATTGTTCGGAAAGCGCAGTGTCAATGGTCGAAAGTACTGGAGCTACACCTGACCTCCAGTATTGTGCGAATCGGAGGGAAGCCATTGGAGTTTTTGACTTCAGACGCTTACGATTGACAAGTCGGTGCAGTCGATACTCTTATCAGGGCCTCCACAGAGGTGCTCGGAGCAAAGTACCTCATACGCACACACGCTGGAAGATACTCCTTCACTTCGTTCTCCCTCATCCATTTTCCGCCTCATTTTCTTCCTCTTAGAGACCCTGGCAGACAAATGAGTTACATTTGAAAGGAGTATCTCATGCAAAAATGCTAATTTTGTCATTTATTTACCCTCATGTTGTTGGGAATTCTTTTTCACTCCTGTGGAGGACAAAAGGAAATTTGCGACCACGTCTTCTCCATATTACGAAAGGGAATGAGCGCTGGGTCTGTCAAGCTCCTAAATTCTTAATAAAAGAGGGTCCTATTATTTATATGCTACATCACAACTTGTATGATAGCTTTGCGTGGAAAACAGACCAACTTAAAATTGCAGGCTGCTGGAGAATAACTCTCCCGCTCTCTTTCGCTCTCACCTTCCTCTACGGTAGATTTATTAGGCGAGCCGAGGCCCAAGGCTGTCACCACACAGCGCACTTTCAAATCAATAATTGGAAATATTAATTATCGCAGCTGGGATGCTCCAGTCAAAAGGTGTTTATTTCCCTATTAGGAATAACAGAGGAGAAGGGGCTTTGATGGCCTGCTAATGCTAAATAATGATCAGGGAATAGGCTGTTATCTCACTGTTAAACTCTAGCCAAACGGCCGGCATGCTCTCTCTCTCTCTCACACACACACTCTCACTCGCTCACACACACATGCATGCCCGACTCTTAATTAGAAAGCTTGTTCACAGCAGGCTTGCTATAGTTTTAAATTATCACTAGATCTCTATTTGTTTTTTCAAACAAACATTATCGTTGTATCTTATATACAATCCGTAAATAAGTACCTTATGTGCGATTCCTTCATTATTTTACTTAAAAAGCGCAACACTGAACTGTTAGAAGTTGTTAGCTGTTTTAATGTTGCATGTGAACCAAAAAAAAAAGGCGATATGGTGCAAAACGCCTTTTGAACGCTGAACCCAGCAGGTGAGCGAAGCTCAAAGTCTGTTTCTTAACAGGATTCGTAAGCTGTAACTCCTCTGACGCCACTGACCTGGAAAATAAACATCCTTATACATCCAATCTTTACGTTTTTCCTCTTTCACTGTTTGTAAAGCCACTGCAAACCAATCATTTCATCCATGTTGACTCTTTGTCCTGCGTGCAATTTGTGACAGAACAGCATTAAACAAATAGGGTAATTATTTCACATTTATCATAGACTGAGGCAACAAGGCACCGTCCCGATTTGCTCGGAGCAGCTTGTTCTGAATTTCCATCTACCCCATCACAGCAGTGCCTAATCAAATATCGCTACAGGAGAACAGACTGTCTCTCAGGAGAATGGCTGTTTCATATCCCCCACTGTATTTTCTGTTTACCCTGTTTGATAGCTCCCCCATTTGAAAGACAGCAGCACAGCAAACAACATGATTATCGAGTATTGTGTGCTTAAAGAAACAGATGACAAGGACAAAGAGACAGTTGCTCCCGTAGCTACATTGGAAATCCCGAAGAAAAACAAAAACCCATTCCTGATCTGGAATGCAGGGGTGTGCCGGATCGTGTGCATCCTCCCAAACGAGATGCAACTGACACACTCCTGTTGGGACATGGGGATTTGAATTGTTCCGTTGAGTTTAAACAACAGATTGGCAAACTCAGGGACGCCGGTGCTTTTGCTGCAGGCGGGAAACATAAGCGTGCGTTTCCTCCAGCGCGAGTCTATCAGCATATTTGGGTGGAGTCACGGCTCTGGAAATGCCACTCAACTGAGAAGCAATCTTATCTGGTGGTTGCAGGCAGTTCTCCTTTGCCTTCCATCCTCTCCAACCCCCTCCATCCCTCTGTGTTTGTCCTGAACCTCGGTGCCTTCGCCATTCCTGGTGTGGAAACCTTCTTGACTCTGTTACAATTAGAACAAGTGTTGTTGTTTTTTGCAAGGAACGCAGCATAAGAGTAAATGACGCCTGTGCAATAAAGCACAAAAGCTGCAGAGAGATGAACTCTCTCAGGACAGAAGCTAAATGAATGTTTTCCCGATGACAGTACAAGTTTGTCAGCTGCTCATCTTTTTTCTCTATAGTGCATGTAAATGTGTGTGGAACGAGTGTGTTTACAGCGTAGGAGTCGTTTATGGTTGGGATGGACTATTTTTGCCGTAGCCAATTTTGTTCTCGCCACTTTATTAAATTGTTTGCAGCAGTGATGCATCAACACGTTTGCTTTTCATTGTATGTGAGTGATGAGTTGGCACTGCGAGTTATGTTTAATGTAGTGCTAAGTGGTCAGAATCAGTTATATAATCAAATTAAACATTTTTGAGTTTGAAAAAACATCATAGTCATAGTTTATTTATTTCTTAATTGGTTTATTTAGTTATGATTGGATCGAATGCTACCTCACATATTTTTATGATTAAAAACATAGCAATTCAGTTTGTTGTTGAAGTGTTATTTTAGTATTATGTATATACATAGTACATACTAAATATACTTTTTGTCTTTCATTTATTATGATATTACTTTTATTTGAATCATTTAGAACTTCAACTAAAGCATATTTAGTTTGTTCATTTTCAACATTAATATTTTTCTTTTCCATTTTTTTTTAATGAAGTTTCCCATTCAATATTTATATTTTATTATATTGAATAATGAATATTTATATTTAATAGTTTGTTTTAGTTTATAATAGCAACACTAGATGAAATTTATATTTATTATTGTATATATTTAAAATAAAATATAAATATTTTAATAAATCTTTTCCTAGAAGTTTTTCAATATTTCCGAATCATAACTTTAAAATATGTATTACATGTAACATATTTATCTACATAGCAAATTATCAGCACATATATATTCATAATAATGTGTTTTATTTATGCTTAATTAAATTATAATGTATTATTTATTTTGTTATTTATTTATTTATTTGCTTAAATATTATGCACAGGTTAAGTCTTTAGCATTTTTGTTACATTTGATGTGTTCCCACCCATCTGTTCCCACATTTGCCTAAAATGAACTTACACCTACGGTATAGAGCATTTTTCAGAATATTTGTTTTTGTGTGTGTGTGTGAATGTGTGTACCTCAAGTGCACGGCATCCCATTAGAGGTGAGAAAAATGCAATAAACTGAGTTCCATCGATACTAAATGTACAAGGGAGAAACACATTGCTCTTAGGAAAACAAATGGACCATTACACCAGCATTTTATGACCTGGACAGTGACTAGTTAGAGAGGTGAATCCATAAACCTTACACGAAAGTCCAATTTGTTAGGAATACGTCTCACTGATGGCATTTACAGATATGAGGTAGTTCTGAATGCATTCCCTTGCAAAACAGAATCTCCTTTATTACCAGACATCGCATCCACAGTGTTGCATGAATATTGTGAAGTATCTATAAATGCTAATATGGGCAACTCTGTGTTTCTCAAATGATTTGTTTGGGATGGGTATATCTCACAATTAGGTATATTGGATTGTTTTTGTCCTTACGCCTGAGAACATCTGAGTAAAAATGCTGTTCTTTGCTCTTGCACTGCGACATCATCATATAGTGCATTCCTGTGTTTCAAATAGACCTTATTTTTTTACTCTTCCTTTAACCGGAGTGTAAGACAAAGCTACTGAACTCCGACCTTCAGAAGAATTACATCTTTTGCCTTTTCCCCTTCGCACAAGGAGTTAGACCCTGCTAGTTATTATTTACGATGGATAAATTTATGGAATAATTTCTCAGAGGAAGGTTATTCAGTTCCTCAAGGTGAAAATGGATACGTTTAACACTTAATGAATATGGCCTGGCCCTCTTCCTCATATATCAGCATGTTATTAAGGCATTTTAAAATCCCATTATGGTGTTTCTCCTTGAACAAGTCATGCTTTTATGGGACTGGCCTGACCTTTTTCAGTTTGCTCCCCCTCCACATGCAATTGGGCAGTAAAAGAAAATATGTTGAGGAGAAAGACAAAATGTTGATCCTGTCATGTCTCAAAGGTTTCCCAGACCTTTGGATTGGTGTCTGAATGGAACAAAAGTTGCTGCAGCATTCATAAAGGCTTAATTTCAGGTTACAGATGGCTGGGGAGCCTGCAAAGGGCGCTTTGCAAATTTGGGTAATCTTGTCGCAAATCTCTGCACAGCTCTTGGCCCTTTTTCATCCAAACTGGGCCTGCTGTGTTGCTATTAGCCGTTTGTTTTGGATCGATAGAAAGCTCCCATTGGATTAAGATGCTAGGGAATGGATGATATAATGTAAAGTAGGCCTTTAGGACAGGATCTGTCCTGTTTTGCAACAATTAAAGAAACTATTCTTGAATTTAACAACTGTATGTATATATATATAAAATTGCTTTGTAAGTTGCTGTACTGCTCTAATAATCGAATGGTCCGCACTCACAGTATTCCACATTCTACATTACATCCCCAGGTAGGCATAAATGGTAGCACAGAAAAACCGTTTGAACATCCTTTGATCCTGCAGCAAAATCCTTTTGAATCCTTGAATGATGGGCAGAAGAAGAAAAAACAAACAAATGAAAAATACATATTTTCTTTCTCTTTGTCCCAAGTTTGTAGAATAAGAACCAGTCGAGAAAGCTTCAACCTTTACAGGGATAATAGGAAAAAAATTGTCGAGCAAAATGCGGGGCATAAAAACTGTGATGACAGAGGCTTCTAATCCAACAAATGCCATTCTTATCAGGCTTTAGTAGATTACTGTGAGCCTTCTACCCACAGAATCCCTCCTTTCCAGACACTCTCCACAGCCTAAGGGGCAGGGATCAATAGGGCTTCATTGATCTCTCTCTCTCTCTCTCTCTCTCTCGTGGCTGCCTCCACTTTAATTGTTGTTGCATTTCACTTCCACCTTGGTAGACACTGTAACCAAGCGAGCATGGCAAAGCAAACACAAAACAACTTGCTGATAAGACCAGAGACTTTTTGAGGGGAGAAGATGGACTGAGATTTGGAATGCCATTGAGATTTTGGCCTTGTCCCATATAAGTAGATGGGTCAAAAATGACTTTTGACTCGAGGTGCACATTGAACCTGGCACTGACATAATGCACATATATGACATTTGTAAATACAATTATTTCAGATGGATAAAGTAAAGTGTATAGAGCTGTGATCACGTCAAAAACAGAAACAGGGTGAGAGTCAACTGAAGGCATGCTGGTACTCTTGGATTTTGTGTTTAAGGGAGGAGTACCCTGCAAACTGACATGTGGATATTTACATTCGATCAACATTTAGACAGTATTGTGTTGTGTTGGGCTTAAGCTACACAGGTTGTAGGGTTATTGTGGTGACAGCAGTTTCCTGTGTCTGAACTAACAACTTGTCTTTTCTGTGCTGTTTTTATTCCAGATGACTCGCCCCATCCAGGTGAAGCCGGCTGACAGCGAGAGCCGTGGAGGTAGTTGTCTTGTTCTTTTTTTCTCTTGATGTTGTTTTTATATGAATGTACATGAACTTTACTACTTTATTTGCCTCTCTCCCTGCTGAAAAGACCATCAAAACTGGCCAGTGTTGGTTGTGTTTTGAATGCTGTTACCTAATACGAGATCCTGGTGTACTGATTTCCCCACCAGGCTTCTAGACTTTTTAGTTCAATTATTTAAAAACAAATCAGGATGGTTGAGATAAAATCCACCTGATAAACCACCATAACCCTTCATGGAAATTGGTGCTAGCCTAAGCTGGTATTTTCAGCAGGGTTCTTACTCACCTACCTTCCTATCTTCCCCATTCTTTTCTTTGACTCTATTTCCATCTATCTGATGGATGCCCAGATTATTCATTTTAATTAAGGAGGCCATGGTGCTGGTGAACAAAAAGGAAGAGGCTTCTGCTGCCTGTCTAACCTTGCTTCCCCTGCCAAGACCATTAACGACACACTGTAAATTAAAAAGTAATTAGCTTAGATATTGGAACGGGAGCCCTGATCCCCAATCCCCCAACTTGATGTCTGGTCAAATCAAGGGGCATATTATAAACAAAAGGTGTAAAGGCAATAGAGATGGTGGGATTGGCCGAGGATGCACAATTTGCCTAACAATCAATTACTCTAGATTGCAGGACACTTGCCAAGACTCTTAGTTCTGAGTCTCCAGCTTGTGATCTGCTCTTTAAAGTAAATAGATCTGTCTATTAAAATCACCAACACAAGCATGTTGGTAGAATAGAGTCAGTTCTGTATTTTTCTAGCTTTAAATAGGTATTTTTCTAGAAAAGGATGGCCAAGCTCATTATTCTTTGAAAGGTCTAAACCAAGGAACTGTAACTCCGCTCCACAGATTTAAGTTCTACAGAACTTAACAGAACCTGTCTACAGAACCTTATTCAAACACACCCAAAGTCTTGAGGATTACTGGAAAATTAGGTGAGTTTGATTAGATTTGGAACTAAAATCTATGGGACAGTGGCCCTTCAGGAACAGGGTGTGCCTATTCCTTAACTAAACAGACAACTAAGAGTACATTCTTTTGTTGTTCCAGATGACCTTTAAAAATAAATGACCATTAGTAACTTTTAAAAAAAGCTCCCAATTTGTCCACATGGCAGACAAAAGAATATTTAAGGGGAAGTAGGTAAACCATCAGGGATGGGTCAACAAAATCCCTAAAAGCCTTCCCCAGCAATTTTTGGAAAATGGTGAATGTCAAAGTCCCACATCCAAATGGTCCATCCCAGCAGTAGACAAGCTGGTAGAGGAGATTGATGCCTCATAAAGCTACATTGATTTTGCCATTGTGGAGGTGTGTGTTCGCATTGACTCTGACATTTTGCTGTCTTTGGACATCCCTGTGAGTGGCCAGCCTTAGCGCTCCCTTGGCACCTATTGGGTTTCCTTGGGTCCCTTATTGCTTTCCTCTCGGTGGCCATGTTGGAGATGAAGAGTGTGCTTAGGTCAGGCCCAATAGTTGCACATCATCCTAAATGAACAGCTCAGAGTAGCACCCCAGGAGCAATCCAACACCTTTGTGACTTTAATAGTTGCAGGGGATTTCTTTCCCAGCCCTTGGCCAATCCTAGAGTGTGTCCAGCTTTGATAGACTTACTGTTGCTTTAGGCAGTGTTTCCCAGCTATATACGTTAATGCTTCTTTTCTTCATGGGCACGTCCTTCAGTCCCTAGAGTAGTTGGGGATCCATGCATTAGGACTTAATTACGTTTCTTTCTCTAATTCCAAGGTGGCACCCAGATGGACACTGGTTATTCTCTCGAGTTCAAGCGGGTTGACTGTTGGGACCCTCGTTGGCTCTAGTTCTAATTACTCTCATAATCTCATTAAGTGGTTGAAAGGTCACTACACCTGTTCAAAGAAAAACAATAGAGATCTTCTAAACCTCAAGAAACCTTGTCCATGAGGGCTCTTTGTCAGTGGTTATTAAGTCTATAGAGCTAATGTGATTAAATTGTTCTTTAAGATGCTTTTTTTAATCATTTCAATCTACACGCGGTCGTGGATTAGAAAGAATCTCCTGGTTGGGTCACCTGATTGACATGCTGCCTAGTTAAATTAATATTGTGATGGGTTATTAATAAAAGAACAGTGTGCTGCGAGATTAAAGTTGCATTTTTGAATTTACGAGGGGTCCATAAGTGCTAATAACCATTGTCAACAAAATGCGTATGACTCTGTCGTAATAATATTTAGTAGTTCTTGTACCAAGATAGTTTTGTTAGCGAGAATTTGAAGGACTTCTGACCAAATAAGTGTGTCCATGCCGAGCAGAAAAAGACGGGAATTTGAAAATAGAAATTAAAGTAGGTTTGACTGACAACTCCCTCTGTACCATCCGAGGCTTTTTATATTAGTCCTCATCTCCAGATAACAGCATGTTTGCCTTATTGAACACTTTTATATCCTTGCTCTGTTATGCAGCATGTGTCATTAAAAAGAGCTTTGGGGACAGATTGTACACTCACATACACACTCTCTCTCCCTCTCCCCTGGTATCTCTGATATGAAACAGATTGATTTTGCTTCACAGGCAGGCCTGATGACTGGCACAGACTGGATATAAAGGTGGCTGCTATTGCTTTTTGAAAGGCTGTTCAATGCCTCTCAGAGGCATTTGAGCCCTAAAACAGGATAAATCAGCTTTAGTCGCTTTGATCTTCTACCCCCGAACGTCCCACCCCTTGAGCAGATACCACCAACACCAACCATCTTGTCCTTTTTCTGACTGGAATCATCCCAATGACAGGTTTCATCTCTTAATTTTCCCTCCAGCCCAGAAAGAACAGAATTGCTCCACACAGGGTAGTCAGTATGGTTTTCCAAAAGTCAGTCCATTGAAGCCGTTGTTTGAAATTTGTCAGCTTTCTTGGCCATCCTTCTATTATTCTTTAGGGGTTGATAAACACAAGTGTAAAATGAAATAATGTAGTGTATTAGTGTTAATAACTATAATAATGTGCTGAATTTTCTTAGCATATTCTTCCTAAGAATGTATTTATCAAGGATGAGCGAGTACAGCATTATCTGTGTGTCTATCTGTATCTGTTAACTATATGAATTATCTGTACTCTGACTGAGTGGGGCCTAACCTGGAAGTGGGCGGGATTTAACCAGGAAGTGGTCGGGTTGTCTTGAAATCGGCGGGGCTTTAACCGGTATGTTATTTTTAATCATGCAATTGATATGGGTTGATCAGAAATTTTTGTATTTATTGCTGATTAGAAAACTATTTACATGACAGCATCAGCATTGAGCTGACAAACAAACAAACTCTATACAGAACAAGTTTTGCAACAATGAATACAACACATCATTTACAAGATGGCGCCGCGGATGGCAGCCTCGGTTTTTAGCTCTTCAGTGATTGTTTTGTCTTTGTTTGTTTGTTCTGCTTTTAGTCATTCTTTTCCGATCGTTTTCACCAAAAACGAACTACTGGACATTAGGGAACACACACCAGACAATATTTCTGCAGTTGTGTTGAATATGTGCACTGGAAGCTTCAACACCAAGACAAATTACTTGTGTGTGCAAGCACACTTGGCAATAAAGCTCTTTCTGATTGTGATTGTGACATGCGGTTGCAATTATGAAGTTTTTTTCTTTTTTTAACTTTACATTTTTTTATGATCAGTGTGATATTTTTTTTGTTCTTTTTTATTTCTTTTATTTCCACACCAGGTATGTGTGTGTGTCTGTGTGTGTGTGTGTGTGTGTGTGTGTGTGGCTAATTCATTATATAATTCAATATAGTTTTTATACCACTACTTTATTTTTTGCATGAATTCAAAAAACTGGTTAGAGCCAGCAAACAGTTATAAAAAAAAAAAACATTCTACCAAGCACCACGTCTGAACAAACCCCATGTTTACCAGAACTCTACTGGTCAATGAGTAAGTACTACAAACAAACCAAAATAAAAAACAAACCTGAAGCTGAAGAAACCCTAAATGTTAATGGAAAAGACCCGTGAACCTGAATGACTGAGGGAGAGACAGAGAGAGAAAGAGCTGTTCTCTTCTCAGTGTTCTGTGTGTGTGTGTGTTAGCAGAGCGGGACACAGCAAATCTGTATGTGTAGGGGAGGGGCGCTGTGACTAGCCTATCACAGAACACAGATATTGACTCGTATTACTCGTATAATACTCGTACTCTGCAAAAGTGCTTTATCCGTACCGGATACTTGTTTCAGCCGTAGTTTTTAGATATGAACATTGAATTTAATGTTTATGTATTTTATCTCTTAAGGGAAAACCTTGCCATACATTTGGAATTATGATTTTTTTTATGCCACAAACATGTGCCAAAAAAAAAAATCCCAAAAAAACATGTGCATACTGAACCTCTCAACTAAAGTGGAACAGGTCAATTTTCCCCTCAGCGTCTTGACTAAATTCTAGGTTCCACTCGTGGGTTAAGATTCAGCCGCACTTCACCATGCCAGCATTATCTCCAGTCTAAAGGATAGTGGGCACGATTGCATGAATCTGTTTGGATGTGACAGTCAGGGGTAGATGTGGAGTGTGTCATTGAGTGGGGTGAGCACTGTGGAATAATGAGTTCATCGGAAGGAAACCTCATACAACATGCACAAGCATGCTAGCTTGCACACTAAAATAAGTTGTTGGTGGAATAAGCCAGTAATTGTAGCTTTTTTCTCAGAAAAGGGAAAAGAGGGTCCAGATTACTGCTTTCAGTTACGCTTGGCTGGTCCAAATGTCTGAAAAAATATGTTAATCCTCTTCACACATGCATAGGCTAAGTCACATGTTTAAGAACTCATCCACCTAGCTGTGAGCATTCTTTGAGTCATCTACACCTGGACAATGAGCTTTGCTCGAAGATATATTCACATTGTTGTATGCATCAACATTTGCAGTAGCATTAGCAGCTATAGCAGAAATAAGGTAGCTCACTTGAAGATATATAATGGCACCTGCTCCATGAATAACTATATCGTTTCAAGCAAAGTTTGCATCAGCGGCTGCATTTGAGGGAGGAAAAATAAGGTCGCTTGTTACTTAAGGTTTTCAAACATTGAAGAAACAAATTGGCTCCAGTTAACATTTAAAGTTAGCGGGTTCCCAGACAGATGACGGCAGTTGAAGGAACATCTTTCAACCGCTGATTCTCTCGTCATTCTCAGCCTCAACATGCACATAATCGTAGACGCAGCGGTCGGGAATTCATTTCAGCCCGTCTGTGCAAGCGGACCACCAAAGGTTACTGTTGAACACAAGAAGTAAAGGTCAGAAATCATGTTTAGTTTTCCTCCAGCTGCGAGGTAATTCCAGCCAGCAGATTGTGTCCCCGCCGAGGCAAGGCAGAGGAGCCTGGCGCAGAAGGGCGAGCAGGCACAAGGTTATCCAGTCAGTACTGCCGCCACGGCCCCTTCGCTGTCACCCCTAATAAGAACTGCTCCCTTATCACTGCTACAATCACCTTGAGAAACAAACTCTTCTTGCTTTTTTTCCTTAGCGAAAGGCATGGACAAAGGTGACAAGGTTTCAGTCTGCCATTCTCATAATGGTTTATCTGTCTGAATCAAGTGAGAAGAATGAAGATAGGTTGATTAAACTTGTTTTCCTCCAGCTCTGACTAAAGAGTTAGGAAAATACAAGTCAGATTGAACAGTGTAGATGTTATTAACGTGTACTTCCTCTTCCACTTTCATCACATCTAGTTTTAACCCTACACACAGAATCCCTAGTTTCGCGTCAAGGTTTTTTAAAGG
This sequence comes from Rhodeus uyekii, assembly GCA_037043235.1. Lineage (NCBI taxonomy): Eukaryota > Metazoa > Chordata > Actinopteri > Cypriniformes > Acheilognathidae > Rhodeus > Rhodeus uyekii. The sequence continues at coordinate 2,135,973 of JAWRVZ010000119.1, forward strand.
AACAGTTCACTCATCTGCCTTAAATATAAAGAATTTAGTCACCGTCTCGCTAATTTTTAACCTGGACATTGACATGTCAGGCCAAGTGTGATGTGAATGACTGGTTTCTGCTTGTGTCCACAATAATCGTTTTTTGCTAAATTTGAATATAACTATATACTATATATTTTGGGATCTGTTCCTTAGGCAAATTTAACGCATAACTTCAAAAGACTTGGAATACCGCTCACAAGTTGTATAGACTGCTTTATCAGTGGAACCCGGTTATGTCGACGGCCTCAGGAGTTGCAAAAAAGCCTTGAGATAACCGAGGATCGAGAAAACCAAAAGCCAATATGGTGATTTGTTTGAAGAGATCGGCATGCTATAAAAATGTGCATACACTGTATATGTTTACTAACAGCAAAATACATTTGTGCACCAACTAACAGCAGAGATTTACCAGTATACAATAAAAAACTCCTGCGCCTCCTCTTCCAAGATAGCGTCTGTAGGACTTGATTTTTGCGCGAGTTCTTCTGCGGCTGGATGGCACTGCGCCGCAAGAGTGAATGAAGCGTCATTGGAGTGAGCGACCGTGATGCAACGCGAACTCAGCGCATGCGCAGTGAACTCGGTACTGACATTAGTCACGGGGATCGAGATAACCAATGTTAAGTGGCGACTTTATCCCTCTTTTGTGCTTGAGATATTAGGGTTCGGCGACATAAAATAATCGACATAAACGATAAGAAAATGCTAAGAAAAATAGGGAGTTTGGTTGTTCCACTTCAAAAACGTCGACAGAACAGGGTTGGCGAGATAACTGAGGTCGAGATAAGTGGGTTCCACGGTACATTTATTTACATTTATACATTTTCTTTATTATAATCACTCATTGACATTTTGTCGCCTACTGCTTTAATTGCTCAAATGTCTAATTGGAATCATTTTTTCATTCATGTGAATGGCCCTTTACTTTGCATTCAAGTTATTCATTGTATCAAGTTCATGGAAATGGAAATCAACCTGTGATGATTTTTTATGTGTTTTGTAAATTTTGGAACTTAGACTCCATTGACCTTTATATAATAAATAAAGTACAGTAGTACCTCAAGATACGAAAGGCTCAACTTGCGAAAAATCCAAGTTACGAAAGCAAAGACGAAAATTTTTACTGCTCTACATACGAAAAGTTTTCAAGATACGAAAGGTTTGTGAAAATCCAAGATTCGCCCCATAACAATTTTGAAACTCGCGCCGCACGCCGCCATCTTAGTTATAGTAGACTCGCCACCATCCTCCTGCTCTCCCATTGGTTCCTGATGCTAGCCAAGCCATGAGATCCTTCTCTCTAATTGGACAGCATCCCTCCCATCATGCATCTTCTATCCGTACGTGCTGGCGTGCTTTAGCTCAGCCACTCCGCACCCGAAACTTTACATTTGTTATGTGTTTTCGTAAAGTTAAGTGTACGTACGTACGTACATTATCTGCCGTTTGTCCTCCTCCTCCTCTGCCGCCACTTTCGGAGATAGCCTCACTCGAAAGGTAAGCTTCGACATTTTACGTTATTTCATTGTTTATAGGTAATTTAGGTCCATTTATTATGAAATTTAATGGGGTGTTCCAAGATACGAAAAACTCATTATACGAAGGCCGCCTCGGAACGGATTAATTTTGTATCTTGAGGTACCACTGAATACAGATTGGGAAAGACATGAGAGTGAGTAAATGATCACATAATTCTTATTTATGTGATCTAATCTTCATGTTGTTTAACAGCAGTTGATCAAGTACCGAAATGAGTAAGTCATTATATTGTATCATTTGAAATAAAATATGTTACTGTATTTTCCCAGTATCGGTATACCGCGCACCCCTAATTGTGGGTATCTCATCTTCACCAGCAAAGCTTTGCTTGATTGGTTCACTAACTTTACCATACATAACCATCATTAACTAGCATAAACTAAGACTCAAAGCCTATTTTTTTTAATCAAAATTGATTTTTTTTTTTTATTGGTCAAATTTTTTCGCCATTTATTGCATAGGCCGTATGATTGCTGGAGAACATTGTTCTTACATGTGTACTCCATTTTGCTGGGTGGCTGTTGCTAAGTGGGCCAATGTCCTGTCTGATTGCATAGGCTCTGAAGCGAGCTCTCGAGGTGTTCTGATTGGTCGGACAGGTCAAAAAGAGCGGAGCCAAATCACTGCAATCACTAGGCTGCTGCCTCTCTCAGCACTAATGACAGTCCTTCATATGCAGCCGTCTCATTAAAGCTATCATGTTCTCCAGTGCCAAACACACTCATGTAGTGCACACAATGCGTCCGTCATAGTCAGGACACACGAGGACATATTTCATCTTACATGCCCGAGCATGCAACAAAAAAAACTGTCAGTCTCACCTTCTTATACTTGAAAGACAAGATTGATTTAGTGATTTCACTTCATACACACACATGCATTCGTACTTGGCTTTTTATATGTGGACATACTAAAATAAATATTTTTGTTTTTTTTTTCATTAAAATAGTACTAGGGCTATACGTTTTTTATTACATTAATTTAGTGCATTTATTTAAATAATATAAATGATTTTGCTGAATTTTTTTGTTGTTAATTAAATGATTAATTTGGGAGCAAATATTGATTGACAATTTCAATGTATTATTTATTAAGCATGTTGCAAAGTATGTTGTTCAGGGAAGAAGGAGGTGAACTGGCGAATATAAAAATCAAACACAAAACGAAAGTAAAAGCTGCAGACCTTCATGGGCGACTGCCACGCACACAAAAACAAAACACAACGTAAGGTCCTTCACTGTCGTAACCCTATACAGAAACACGCTGCAAATGCTCACAATGCAACCAAATATTCACAACAGAACCAAATACATAAATGCGCTGAAAATACTCGCAATCCAATACTCACAACACAACAAAAAACATAAAACGCTGCAAAAGCTTACAGCGCAACCACATACAGAAACGCGCTGCAAATACTCACAATGCAACCCAATACTCACAACACAACCAAAAACATAAACACATTAAAAATGCTTATAGCGCAACCAAAACTATAAACGCGCTGCAAGATCTCACAATGCAACCAAATATTCACAACGCAACCAAAAACAGAAATGCGCTGGAAATACAACGCAACCAAAAACAGAACCGTGTTGCAAATACTCACAACGCAACCAAAAACAGAACCGTGTTGCAAATACTCACAACGCAACCAATGACAAAAACACGCTGGAAATAACACAGACCCCGATGGAAATGTTTAAAGGGAACTGCAACAAGTGACGAACCTGACTGGGACTTATTATACAATGTGTGCCTGTCAGTGGTGTTGTAGAGCAGTGGTCCCCAACCTTTTTATCGCCTTGGACCGGTCAACATTCGATAATTTTAGGGGGGGGGGGGGGAATCAGTGAATGAATGAGATCATTTTAATTTAATTGTATTTAAACGTCTTCAAATTAAAATAGTTACACCAAAAAATGAATATAAAATGATTTAACATTTTAACTCACTAGAACGCTAAATCAATGAGAACCCTCTTTGCAACGAGACGCTTCCATCTGGGGGTAACCGATAGACAATGACACCCGAAGTGTGTTGCTTATGTCAAGTTTATTCCGTTGTTTTGTTTTGGTTGCTGTCACTGCAGACAACCCCGCTTCACACGGATAGGATGTCGGAAAATGGCAATAGAGATTTAAGTGCTGAAACTTTCTAATGACGTCTGTTTCGTACTCATTTTTGCAAATTTGTGGGTTAAATTTGAGCAAACACAATATATACGTACATCAAGCACTTTTAAACATAAGAAAGTACCGGTGAACAGAGAGAAGAGCAATACACACCTTCTCTCCACCAAAGCTACAACGCCACTGCCGCTTGCAGCCGCTCAGCTCTAGACGTTACCTAAAACCGCTCGAATATCACGATATTTTGCAAATGCGCGGGTATTAGTGCGGCTTTAGGTGACGTCTGGAGCTGAGCGGCTGCAGTGGCGTTGTAGCTTTGTCGTCGCCGTCTCTCGGCTCCCGGTTAACCTCTCGTCCATGGAAAGTCGAGAGAAATACACCACAGTAAATAAAATGGAAATAATTTAATATTGCTTGGGCGGCCCGGCACCATTTGATCCACGGATCGGTACCAGTCCGCCGCCCGGGGGTTGGGGTCCACTGATGTAGATGATCTGAAAGGTGACTTTTTTGTTAATTTTATCATCCTAATCGCATGTGTGTTGTGAGTATTTGCAGTGTACTTCTGTAATTTGTATTTGGTGTGAGTATTTGCAGCACGTTTACTCAAACTAATGCAGATGTAATCTTTATTTGCTGGTGTTTTTCTATGTGCATGTGTTTTCTTCGGTTGCAGAGCATTGAGCTTTCATCGGCCACCATAAAAACCTGACCTAGACACACTCACAAAATTGAGAAATGTTCTTTATAAAACTACATAATAGACACTGCTGTGCCGACACACACAAGTTCACACAGGTCAGGGTAGTGGATTGGAGTGTCCGAAAAGCCCAGATGGGGCGGGCCAGGGCCTGGGTGCTGTGTGGGGAGAGCAGCTCCTTTAGCAGATGGGAGGAGATTACGACAGACTACATCCAGAACTGCTTTGAGTCCCAGCTCATCCTAACACACTGCCTGTGAGTCTTACATCACACACACAGACACACTTTTTGGCAGGCCTGAAAATACCTCAAGGTTTTTCTGTGGCAAGTGAGCAAACTCAGCCTGATGAATATTACATGTAAAATCCAAGGATGGATTACAGCACAAGCATCCTTTGACATAATGCGAGTCAGAATTCAGATTTAGTCAGCGTGTTGCTTCCGTAAACCACTTCCGTATTTGCCTGAATTTGTACATGATTTTCGCCCCTTTTCTCACACATCGTCAAGTCACCTGTATACAAACTAGGGCAATGTATTGAATATTACACAATGTAGATTCGCATGAATTTTGCTGGCGATTTGAAAATAGGTTACATTATAAATAGTGAATTTTTATTTTTGGGTGTTTTTATATATGGACACCATTTATATATATTTTTTAAATAGTTGTATTTTATTTAAACATCAGACTATAGATAGATAGATAGATAGATAAATAGATGAATTAGATATATTTCATTTGCATATTATATTTGTGAACCACCCAATCGACAGAGAGATGGAGAGTAAATCATGCTTTTTATATGGCAAAATGTTTGCAATATTTTTCAGTGATCTCTCCTTTTTTTAAATAGTTGCCTTTGATTTAAACATCAGACTATAGATAGATAGATTATATATATATATAGATATATTGCACTTGCATATTATATTTGAGAGCCACCCAATCGACAGAGAGATGGAGAGTAAATCGTGCTTTTTATATGGCAACATTTTTTCAAATATTTTTCAGTGATCTCTCCATTTTTTTTAAATAGTTGTCTTTGATTTACACATCAGACTATAGATATAGATTAGATATATATATTTCATTTGCATATTATATTTGTGAACCACCCAATCGACAGAGAGATGGCGAGTGAATCATGCTTTTTATATGGCCTCAATTTTTCCAATATTTTTCAGTTATCTCTCTATTTTTTTAAATAGTCGCCTTTGATTTAAACATCAGTCTATAGATAGATAGATTAGATATATTTCATTTGCATATTATATTTGTGAACCACCTAATCGACAGAGAGATGGAGAGTGATTTTAAGGACAATCTGAGGCAATTTCGAGTATCGTCTGATCTATCAGTAAGAAAGATTTTCAATAAGTGCACTTTTGTCTGTAATTCTTTTATTCTATTATTTAGCATTCTTCAGTTTCAGCCTGAAAAACCCTTTAAAACACTCTGAAGGAGGTTAGGCCGATGGAAAAGAAATATGCTACAGTTCAAAGAAAGTCAAATGACAGCATATGCTGGCTGCTTTTTTAGAGAGATACTTAAAAAGTGTGTGTGAAATGAGACTAATGGATATCTGAAGAAGACTGCTGGGTGAAAAGATGAGGGAATATTTTTTTCCCCATTGGTGTCTGTACAGCGTATATAGCTATATATAAATATGTCGTTCGTTAGTAACAATTCATCCTCCATCATTTCTCAAATTGGCACCGGTCCCGCCGCTATAATGTGATTCATCAGCAACTTAAAAGCGAGCACTTGGGAAAAGATGCTCGCTGCTCTCCCGTGCAGTTTAAGCCGTAATTATGAAATTCTGGGTGCGAGTTGGTGCAATTCTTCTTCAAACCAAAGGGTGCTAATGCCTTGAAGGGGCTAGCCCTCTCAAATAGCTCCCCCCCCGTCCTTTTTGCTCCTTCTCTCCATTTGTCAGCTAGACCAGACACGTATCATTTACAGGTACATTATTTATGATGCTTACCACACCTCCAAAAATATCCGAGCAGCAGACAGACACCAGACCTTGGCAGATACACATGGGTACGGCGGGGACTCCAGGAGCAATGCACCATTAAAGAGAGCCCATGCTGCTTCAGAGGGCACTGCAAAAAGGCTTTAAACGACGCCTGCTCACTATAACTGAGAACATTGTGTGTGCGCGTGTCATGTTGTCCGGCATGGGCTGCTGATTACCCCGCCAGGCAAGGCAAATGAGAGTGCAGGTAATGGAGAAAGAAGTGCTCGCTAGTCGGTTGTAAAAGCCTCGCAGTTAGAAGATCTGTAACCTTTGCTGTGAAGTGTGAACAAAACGTCCAGCACATTAGCATCGATAACTGTGCTCTCCCATTATGTACCTGTGGATTTTTTAATACTCACTGTGAAGAGGGTTTTGTCACACTTGCCAAGGCTCGACAATGAGGATTTTTATTGTTGACAGGGTTGGGCTGTCAACAATAATTTATTTATATATTTTTTTACTTCGTTTTTAAATTACATCTGCCTGTTTGTCTATCTGTCTGTCTTCCTGCCGTCTCTCAACACATGACAGACATACCGTATTTTCACGCATATAACACTCACTCGCAGATAATCCACACCCTTTTGGGGTTTTAAAAAAATCCTCGGTATAGCACGCACCTTTATATAACCCGCACCCATAGATTGATGAACTTTTTTGTGTAAGTTCACATTTCGAATTTCGAATGTTGCTCGCATGACGTCAGTTATCCATAACTGTTCAGGCTCGGTGCACAGTGCTTGTGCGCGAAATTCAAACAATAAGAAAACAAACACAAGTCAAAATCAGAACAAATTAAAAAGCAGTCTCTCCCACTGTGCAGCAGCACGTCCCTTAAGAAGCAATTCTACAGGTGTTGATCATCGGATGAGATGAGAAGAGCACACCCTCATGGCAGCACAGCCAATCACGTCTTCTTGCATGATTGACAGGTCAGACAGCCTATCAGCGGCAGCTGTCAGAGTGATAGTACAAGCGCCAGAGACAACAACCCTCGCAAGAAAGAAAAACAGAATGAAAATACCGCAAAAAAACTTACTTCCGCAGGGACGTAACAAATACATTGAAATATTATTACGTGTAAAAAATGTGTGATATAGCCCGCACTTTAATATAACCCCGCACCCCCCTGTGGGGTTTGTAAACTCTGGTATAACCCGCGGGTTATATGGGGGAAAATACGGTAATTCATATATTCTGTTCATAGATACTCACCATACTCAGCATCTCAGTATGGTGTGTAAATGAAGACAGGATAAAAGGACAACTTGTACCAGAACAAAGCTTGTTAAGTTGGCTTGAGAAAGCCAACTTAGTGATATTGTATCTAAACTTATTATTATTAAGTTGGCTTGAGAAAGCCAACTTAGTGATATTGTATCTAAACTTATTATTAAGTTGGCTTGAGAAAGCCAACTTAGTGATATTGTATCTAAACTTATTATTAAGTTGGCTTGAGAAAGCCAACTTAGTGATATTGTATCTAAACTTATTATTATTATTATTATTAAGTTGGCTTGAGAAAGCCAACTTAGTGATATTGTATCTAAACTTATTAAGTTGGCTTGAGAAAGCCAACTTAGTGATATTGTATCTAAACTTATTATTATTATTATTAAGTTGGCTTGAGAAAGCCAACTTAGTGATATTGTATCTAAACTTATTATTATTATTATTATTCTTCTTACCTAAAATTCTCAATGCATCTCCTCCTAGAGCTTTAAAGCTACAACCACTAAACTCTGCTCAGACTTCAGACCTGTTCTGACTTGAGTTGCTATCCCTTTTCAGACTGATCAGACTTATGATTTTTGATAAAACTGAAGATTAAAGTCATAAAATCTCCATAGACTTTCACTAATGAAGTGAAAACTGAATTTTAGATAGAGCGTCCACTCCATCTGTTGGTAACATCACAACATTACACCTGATATATAATACATTTCAATACAGTATGTGTGAACATGTCCATTCCAATGGGCATGCATTTTATTTTTTTAAATCCTGAAAAAAAACTTGCAGGTCTACAATCGATTTTTTACTTTAATTAGTAAGTTAAATCTCTCTATTTTACATTCATAATATCACAAAATTACACCCCTGTCAGTGAGAGCACTGAAGTTCGAACGAATCAGAGCGCTGCAATTCAAAGCCTCAAAGCTTTTCAAAGACGCCATTACTGCTGGAGAGAGATATCATAATCTCCTAAAATAGATTTATGTGAGAGAGTTTATGATCAAACGGAAATTGTTTCCGATTATCAAGTAACCGCTGCAGCGTGTTTCCTTGAAGATTTATGCACTTATATGGCCAAATTCTGACTCTCATTCGTCTTTACTCGGCAAAGGAGTACATTACTATGGGGAAGGTAGGTGAAGTTTAAACGCGCGTCCTCCTGGACTCGCGCCAAAGCATAACCGTCTAAGCACCTACGTTTATTTATAGCGCTCATTTATGTACTTTATTGCCGAATTCTGACTCTCGCTCGTGAGTCAATATACATTGGAAAAGGCTTCCCTGAGCAGCGCGCGCGCTGACTCTCTTCAAATGCAGCGTCTAACAGTCAAAGTTATTTATAACTAATTCTTGAGTATATAGTTACATTGTGTTAATTCTTTTATCTGCTTTTAACTAAAGTCTGACTCCTGTTCTCGAGTTCAAACGCGCTTCCTGAGCAGATTCGCTGATAGATCGATGTTTTGTGAACACTTAAACAGTAAATGAAATAAGATTTTTAAAGGATGCAAAAAACATGGCAGATCGATTCAAACTGTAAACTGCTTGAGATTAAAAAAACTGCATTACTCTGCTGCATTACATGAGCAGGAATTATTTAAAAAATACTAATATTTAAGTTATTTTGTTTCCCATGGAGGAAGGCTTTATACAAATATTACATTGCGTTGATTCCTTTATCTGCTATAATTGCCGTGTTGAACTGAAGTCTGACATGGCAGATCGAGTCAATCTGAAAACTGCTTGAGATTAGAAAAAACTGCATTACTCTCCTCATTGTACTTTAGCAGGAATTATTTTAAAAATACTAATATTTAAGTTTGTTTCCCATGAAGGAAGGATTTACATATACATCTAAAAAGTATGTATTAGAGGCTCCATATACGCGCGTCCTCCCGCATTCGCGCGTCCACGCCTAAGCGCCTACGTTTATTTATAGCGCCTAAATCTATTCACACACATACATGCATATCTATCTACATTTATATTGTAAATATAAAGGGCTCCATATACATTCAGTGTAACTGCTGTCTGTTTTGAAAGTGGTAAGACTACATAAATAATGCTTAATTACATCTTTAAAATAGAAATAAAACAAAGTATTATTCACAGTATCACAGTACCATTTATTTATATATATATATATATATATATATATATATTTATATATATACACACATACACACACATCTATTTCGTATATATAAAAGGCTACATATAGTGTAACTGTGGTGTAACTGCAGTCTCTTTTGAAAGTGATTAGCCTATATTAATAATGCTTAATTACAGCTTTAAAATAGAAATAAAACAAAGTATTATTCACAGTATCATATATATATATATATATATATATATATATATATATATATATATATATATATATATATATATATATATATATATATATATATATATACACACACACACACCTCTATACATATTATATATATATATATATATATATATATATATACACATACACATCTATTTAGTATATATAAAAGGCTACATATACATGCAGTGTAACTGCAGTCTCTTTTGAAAGTGATTAGCCTATACTAATAATGCTTAATTACAGCTTTAAAATAGAAATTAAACAAAGTATTTTTTGCATTAGTGAAAACTGACCGTTAAAAGCCAAGGATGTAATTAAACCGTAAACATTTTTATAAACTAATTACAATTTTCCAACACTTTGAGGATCAAAAAGCATAATTATAACTTATTTTTAAGTTTAAACTCTCAAAACTTTTCAAGCTAATTAACGATAAATCTTGCTAACAATATGCTAATTCAGCAAATTCTTGCCAGCAACATGCTTATTTATGTTAAATGTTGCTAATGACTTCGGAATTCATACTAAATCTTGCTAGCAACAAGATAATTAACATTAAATCTTGCTAGCAAAATTGATCATCAATTGATTAAAGATTAAATTATGATCAAAGAACATAACGACACCTTAGTAACTGCCTAGAAACAACGCAAGGCAATAACTAACAAGAGTATATATGCTCAAGATCTAATTCTTTCCATCTATCCATCTGTAAACTTTCAAAACTTTTTAAGCTTTTACAAATAAATTTAACTTTCAGGCTAGGCTTTCTCAAGCCAACTGAAGTTTATATCATAAACTTCCTCTATCTAGTTATTATTATTATTCTTCTTACCTAAAATTCTCAATGCATCTCCTCCTAGAGCTTTAAAGCTACAACCACTAAACTCTGCTCAGACTTCAGACCTGTTCTGACTTGAGTTGCTATCCCTTTTCAGACTGATCAGACTTATGATTTTTGATAAAACTGAAGATTAAAGTCATAAAATCTCCATAGACTTTCACTAATGAAGTGAAAACTGAATTTTAGATAGAGCGTCCACTCCATCTGTTGGTAACATCACAACATTACACCTGATATATAATACATTTCAATACAGTATGTGTGAACATGTCCATTCCAATGGGCATGCATTTTATTTTTTTAAATCCTGAAAAAAAACTTGCAGGTCTACAATCGATTTTTTACTTTAATTAGTAAGTTAAATCTCTCTATTTTACATTCATAATATTACAAAATTACACCCCTGTCAGTGAGAGCACTGAAGTTTGAACGAATCAGAGCGCTGCAATTCAAAGCCTCAAAGCTTTTCAAAGACGCCATTACTGCTGGAGAGAGAGATCATAATCTCCTAAAATAGATTTATGTGAGAGAGTTTATGATCAAACGGAAATTGTTTCCGATTATCAAGTAACCGCTGCAGCGTGTTTCCTTGAAGATTTATGCACTTATATGGCCAAATTCTGACTCTCATTCGTCTTTACTCGGCAACGGAGTACATTACTATGGGGAAGGTAAGTGAAGTTTAAACGCGCGTCCTCCTGGACTCGCGCCAAAGCATAACCGTCTAAGCACCTACGTTTATTTATAGCGCTCATTTATGTACTTTATTGCCGAATTCTGACTCTCGCTCGTGAGTCAATATACATTGGAAAAGGCTTCCCTGAGCAGCGCGCGCGCTGACTCTCTTCAAATGCAGCGTCTAACAGTCAAAGTTATTTATAACTAATTCTTGAGTATATAGTTACATTGTGTTAATTCTTTTATCTGCTTTTAACTAAAGTCTGACTCCTGTTCTCGAGTTCAAACGCGCTTCCTGAGCAGATTCGCTGATAGATCGATGTTTTGTGAACACTTAAACAGTAAATGAAATAAGATTTTTAAAGGATGCAAAAAACATGGCAGATCGATTCAAACTGTAAACTGCTTGAGATTAAAAAAAACTGCATTACTCTGCTGCATTACATGAGCAGGAATTATTTAAAAAATACTAATATTTAAGTTATTTTGTTTCCCATGGAGGAAGGCTTTATACAAATATTACATTGCGTTGATTCCTTTATCTGCTATAATTGCCGTGTTGAACTGAAGTCTGACATGGCAGATCGAGTCAATCTGAAAACTGCTTGAGATTAGAAAAAACTGCATTACTCTCCTCATTGTACTTTAGCAGGAATTATTTTAAAAATACTAATATTTAAGTTTGTTTCCCATGAAGGAAGGATTTACATATACATCTAAAAAGTATGTATTAGAGGCTCCATATACGCGCGTCCTCCCGCATTCGCGCGTCCACGCCTAAGCGCCTACGTTTATTTATAGCGCCTAAATCTATTCACACACATACATGCATATCTATCTACATTTATATTGTAAATATAAAGGGCTCCATATACATTCAGTGTAACTGCTGTCTGTTTTGAAAGTGGTAAGACTACATAAATAATACTTAATTACATCTTTAAAATAGAAATAAAACAAAGTATTATTCACAGTATCACAGTACCATTTATTTATATATATATATATATATATATATATATATACACACATACACACACATCTATTTCGTATATATAAAAGGCTACATATAGTGTAACTGTGGTGTAACTGCAGTCTCTTTTGAAAGTGATTAGCCTATATTAATAATGCTTAATTACAGCTTTAAAATAGAAATAAAACAAAGTATTATTCACAGTATCATATATATATATATATATATATATATATATATATACACACACACACACACCTCTATACATATTATATATATATATATATATATATATATATATATATACACACATACACATCTATTTAGTATATATAAAAGGCTACATATACATGCAGTGTAACTGCAGTCTCTTTTGAAAGTGATTAGCCTATACTAATAATGCTTAATTACAGCTTTAAAATAGAAATTAAACAAAGTATTTTTTGCATTAGTGAAAACTGACCGTTAAAAGCCAAGGATGTAATTAAACCGTAAACATTTTTATAAACTAATTACAATTTTCCAACACTTTGGGGATCAAAAAGCATAATTATAACTTATTTTTAAGTTTAAACTCTCAAAACTTTTTAAGCTAATTAACGATAAATCTTGCTAACAATATGCTAATTCAGCAAATTCTTGCCAGCAACATGCTTATTTATGTTAAATGTTGCTAATGACTTCAGAATTCATACTAAATCTTGCTAGCAACAAGATAATTAACATTAAATCTTGCTAGCAAAATTGATCATCAATTGATTAAAGATTAAATTATGATCAAAGAACATAACGACACCTTAGTAACTGCCTAGAAACAACGCAAGGCAATAACTAACAAGAGTATATATGCTCAAGATCTAATTCTTTCCATCTATCCATCTGTAAACTTTCAAAACTTTTTAAGCTTTTACAAATAAATTTAACTTTCAGGCTAGGCTTTCTCAAGCCAACTGAAGTTTATATCATAAACTTCCTCTATCTAGTTATTATTATTATTCTTCTTACCTAAAATTCTCAATGCATCTCCTCCTAGAGCTTTAAAGCTACAACCACTAAACTCTGCTCAGACTTCAGACCTGTTCTGACTTGAGTTGCTATCCCTTTTCAGACTGATCAGACTTATGATTTTTGATAAAACTGAAGATTAAAGTCATAAAATCTCCATAGACTTTCACTAATGAAGTGAAAACTGAATTTTAGATAGAGCGTCCACTCCATCTGTTGGTAACATCACAACATTACACCTGATATATAATACATTTCAATACAGTATGTGTGAACATGTCCATTCCAATGGGCATGCATTTTATTTTTTTAAATCCTGAAAAAAAACTTGCAGGTCTACAATCGATTTTTTACTTTAATTAGTAAGTTAAATCTCTCTATTTTACATACATAATATCACAAAATTACACCCCTGTCAGTGAGAGCACTGAAGTTTGAACGAATCAGAGCGCTGCAATTCAAAGCCTCAAAGCTTTTCAAAGACGCCATTACTGCTGGAGAGAGAGATCATAATCTCCTAAAATAGATTTATGTGAGAGAGTTTATGATCAAACGGAAATTGTTTCCGATTATCAAGTAACCGCTGCAGCGTGTTTCCTTGAAGATTTATGCACTTATATGGCCAAATTCTGACTCTCATTCGTCTTTACTCGGCAACGGAGTACATTACTATGGGAAAGGTAAGTGAAGTTTAAACGCGCGTCCTCCTGGACTCGCGCCAAAGCATAACCGTCTAATCGCCTAAGTTTATTTATAGCGCTCATTTATGTACTTTATTGCCGAATTCTGACTCTCGCTCGTGTTTGCATGGGGAAGGCAGATACATGTAAAATGCTTCCCTGAGCAGCGCGCGCTGACTCTCTTCAAATGCAGCGTCTAACAGTCAAAGTTATTTATAACTAATTCTTGAGTATATAGTTACATTGTGTTAATTCTTTTATCGGCTTTTAACTAAAGTCTGACTCCTGTTCTCGAGTTCAAACGCGCTTCCTGAGCAGATTCGCTGATAGATCGATGTTTTGTGAACACTTAAACAATAAATGAAATAAGGTATTTAAAAGGATGCAAAAACGATGGCAGATCGCTTCAAACTGTAAACTGCTTGAGTTAAAAAACTGCATTACTCTGCTGCATTACATGATCAGGAATTATTTTAAAAATACTAATATTTAAGTTATTTTGCTTCCCATGGAGGAAGGCTTTATACAAATATTACATTGCGTTGATTCCTTTATCTGCTATAATTGCCGTGTTGAACTGAAGTCTGACATGGCAGATCGATTCAATCTGAAAACTGCTTGAGATTAGAAAAAACAGCATTACTATCCCCATTGTAATTGTGCAGGAATGATTTAAGAAATACTAATATTTAAGTTATTTTATTTCACATGAAGAAAGGCTTTATACACACACACACACATATATACATATATATATACACATACATATCTATCTATCTATACACACATTTATATAGTAAATAAATGTATAAAGGGCTCCATGTACATGTAGTGTAACTGCAGTCTGTTTTAAAAGTGGCAAGACTATATTAATAATGCTTAATTGCATCTTTAAAATAGAAATAAAACAAAGTATTATTCACATTAGTGAAAACTGACCGTTAAAAGCCAAGGATGTAATTAAACCGTAAACATTTTTATAAACTAATTGCAATTTTCCAACACTTTGGGGATCAAAAAGCATTGTTATTTATTTTTTGGTATTTCGTTACAACACCGACGATCCCTCTTGATGAAAAAACTCCATGTATGTTCCCTAGATGCCAATTTGTGCACTAACCAAGTATTGCAACACTTCTGTAATCAATTAATAATTTACTCATGTTTATTACCAATGTAAATGTTGTTTATTTTAGATTTATATTTAATATTCATTATTATTCTTTGATATTTCAGACCACTCACTGTTCAGCTAAATCATCAATAACCTCCAGTCTCTGCGTCAACTGACTCTTGTGTTCTTTAAAACATTAAATCTCACTAGTGACTTGTTAAATAACATTCATTCTCGTCAGTGACATAACTCATGTTAAATCTCACAAGCGACCTACGAATTAACAAATCTCACTAGCGACATGTTAGTTCACACTAAATGTCAATAGCGTCTTGTTAATTAACGTTAAATCTTGCTAGCAACATGCTAGATCACGCAAATTCTCACTAGTGACATGCTAGATCATGCTAAATCTTGATAGCAACTTGTTAATTAACAATAAATCTTGCTACCAATATGCTAATTCAGCGAATTCTTGCCAGCAACATGCTTATTTATGTTAAATGTTGCTAATGACTTCGGAATTCATACTAAATCTTGCTATCAACAAGATAATTAACATTAAATCTTGCTAGCAAAATTGATCATCAATTGATTAAAGATTAAATTATGATCAAAGAACATAACGACACCTTAGTAACTGCCTAGAAACAACGCAAAGCAATAACTAACAAGAGTATATATGCTCAAGATCTAATTCTTTCCATCTATCTATCTGTAAACTTAAACAACTTTTTAAGCTTTTACAAATAAATTTAACTTTCACGATAGGCTTTCTCAAGCCAACTGAAGTTTATATCATAAACTTCCTCTATCTAGTTATTATTATTATTCTTCTTACCTAAAATTCTCAATGCATCTCCTCCTAGAGCTTTAAAGCTACAACCACTAAACTCTGCTCAGACTTCAGACCTGTTCTGACTTGAGTTGCTATCCCTTTTCAGACTGATCAGACTTATGATTTTTGATAAAACTGAAGATTAAAGTCATAAAATCTCCATAGACTTTCACTAATGAAGTGAAAACTGAATTTTAGATAGAGCGTCCACTCCATCTGTTGGTAACATCACAACATTACACCTGATATATAATACATTTCAATACAGTATGTGTGAACATGTCCATTCCAATGGGCATGCATTTTATTTTTTTAAATCCTGAAAAAAAACTTGCAGGTCTACAATCGATTTTTTACTTTAATTAGTAAGTTAAATCTCTCTATTTTACATTCATAATATCACAAAATTACACCCCTGTCAGTGAGAGCACTGAAGTTTGAACGAATCAGAGCGCTGCAATTCAAAGCCTCAAAGCTTTTCAAAGACGCCATTACTGCTGGAGAGAGAGATCATAATCTCCTAAAATAGATTTATGTGAGAGAGTTTATGATCAAACGGAAATTGTTTCCGATTATCAAGTAACCGCTGCAGCGTGTTTCCTTGAAGATTTATGCACTTATATGGCCAAATTCTGACTCTCATTCGTCTTTACTCGGCAAAGGAGTACATTACTATGGGGAAGGTAGGTGAAGTTTAAACGCGCGTCCTCCTGGACTCGCGCCAAAGCATAACCGTCTAAGCACCTACGTTTATTTATAGCGCTCATTTATGTACTTTATTGCTGAATTCTGACTCTCGCTCGTGAGTCAATATACATTGGAAAAGGCTTCCCTGAGCAGCGCGCGCGCTGACTCTCTTCAAATGCAGCGTCTAACAGTCAAAGTTATTTATAACTAATTCTTGAGTATATAGTTACATTGTGTTAATTCTTTTATCTGCTTTTAACTAAAGTCTGACTCCTGTTCTCGAGTTCAAACGCGCTTCCTGAGCAGATTCGCTGATAGATCGATGTTTTGTGAACACTTAAACAGTAAATGAAATAAGATTTTTAAAGGATGCAAAAAACATGGCAGATCGATTCAAACTGTAAACTGCTTGAGATTAAAAAAAACTGCATTACTCTGCTGCATTACATGAGCAGGAATTATTTAAAAAATACTAATATTTAAGTTATTTTGTTTCCCATGGAGGAAGGCTTTATACAAATATTACATTGCGTTGATTCCTTTATCTGCTATAATTGCCGTGTTGAACTGAAGTCTGACATGGCAGATCGAGTCAATCTGAAAACTGCTTGAGATTAGAAAAAACTGCATTACTCTCCTCATTGTACTTTAGCAGGAATTATTTTAAAAATACTAATATTTAAGTTTGTTTCCCATGAAGGAAGGATTTACATATACATCTAAAAAGTATGTATTAGAGGCTCCATATACGCGCGTCCTCCCGCATTCGCGCGTCCACGCCTAAGCGCCTACGTTTATTTATAGCGCCTAAATCTATTCACACACATACATGCATATCTATCTACATTTATATTGTAAATATAAAGGGCTCCATATACATTCAGTGTAACTGCTGTCTGTTTTGAAAGTGGTAAGACTACATAAATAATGCTTAATTACATCTTTAAAATAGAAATAAAACAAAGTATTATTCACAGTATCACAGTACCATTTATTTATATATATATATATATATATATATATATATATACACACATACACACACATCTATTTCGTATATATAAAAGGCTACATATAGTGTAACTGTGGTGTAACTGCAGTCTCTTTTGAAAGTGATTAGCCTATATTAATAATGCTTAATTACAGCTTTAAAATAGAAATAAAACAAAGTATTATTCACAGTGTCATATATATATATATATATATACACACACACACACACACACACACCTCTATACATATTATATATATATATATATATACACATACACATCTATTTAGTATATATAAAAGGCTACATATACATGCAGTGTAACTGCAGTCTCTTTTGAAAGTGATTAGCCTATACTAATAATGCTTAATTACAGCTTTAAAATAGAAATTAAACAAAGTATTTTTTGCATTAGTGAAAACTGACCGTTAAAAGCCAAGGATGTAATTAAACCGTAAACATTTTTATAAACTAATTACAATTTTCCAACACTTTGAGGATCAAAAAGCATAATTATAACTTATTTTTAAGTTTAAACTCTCAAAACTTTTCAAGCTAATTAACGATAAATCTTGCTAACAATATGCTAATTCAGCAAATTCTTGCCAGCAACATGCTTATTTATGTTAAATGTTGCTAATGACTTCGGAATTCATACTAAATCTTGCTAGCAACAAGATAATTAACATTAAATCTTGCTAGCAAAATTGATCATCAATTGATTAAAGATTAAATTATGATCAAAGAACATAACGACACCTTAGTAACTGCCTAGAAACAACGCAAGGCAATAACTAACAAGAGTATATATGCTCAAGATCTAATTC